>BPLQ01012522.1:0-26019 GCA_021605075.1 Caerostris darwini | reverse complement strand
ATTACAAATACTCAGACATCTGTCCTTACCCGATTGGTCAACAGTAATACCGGGGTATCACCCCCCCCATTCAATATTTCCCCATAGCAGTTTAGAAAAATACTGGTTTGTTCCCCTCACCCTTCCCGTTCTAAGAATTATGATTCTTTCTTCAGAACGGGATGTTTGAAATCTGGAAAATTCTAAATTTCCATTCCCTGTCATGAATGGATTTAGGTTTTTTGGAGCTTCCAAGCCCCTAGGGGTCTCAACTCTAATATAACTATGATTATAAAGAAGACTTAGGAAATTACCCAGAATATTAGTAAATTTCTGGATAAGATTTCTAATAATTTAAAAAAATCCTTATCTTATCTTATATTATATTATTATATCTGCTTATCTTATGTTACTAACTTAAATTAAGCCGAATGAAACGTCAAAACTACTGCCATATATAATGATGGAAACGGTCGAGGGGACGCCATAAAGTATTTTCTTTTTAAGAGAGTCGATATAAATAATTTCCCCCGTGCTTATTAGGTGTTTCATTATTCCCACACTGCAGAAAGAGATAGAAAGACAGCGCCATGGGGGGTTGGAAACATCTGTAGCTTGTAAAATAGACACATAATGGGAAAAGGGGAGAGGAAAAATGGTTAATGTATTGTTGGTTAAATGCCATTGTCCTCTATCAATTAAAAACGTATTTATCAAAAAATTTTGGTGCCTTCAGCCAAAGACATGTGAAAATCGATAACAGAAAACCAACAACCACATGGAAATTTATGCATTCACATTACAATCTTTTCCAACCTATATGTTATATTTCGAAAAATTCAATGCAATTTTTGTTTAATAACACAGATAAGCTAAATGAAGCAGCTGTAACTTATCCCGAATAAAATTTTATACGAAACAAGTACATAAAAAAAAAAAAATTTATGTCAATTCCTTCTTTTTTTTCTCTCTATATTGCAGGAAGTCCTTTATAAATAATTTTCATTCATTTTTTTAAAGTTTATCTGGCACCCTACATTGGTAGATATATGCAACTTAAATCTAAAAAAAACTAAAATTAATTAATTAAGTTTAATTAATGAATTAATATTTGAAAAAACTGTATTAACATCAAGTGTCATCCACTACAAGTTAAAAAAAAATGCATTTGAACTTGAGTGGATGAATAAAAAGTGTTTTATGAACGATTGAAAATTTGAACTAGATATATATAGGGAAGAGTGTGAGCTAATAGAAAGAATTTAAAAAGAACGACTGAAAGTGAAAATTAAAAATATGCTTTATTTCAATGATTAATTCAATTTTAGATTTGATTACAAATAAAATTTATATTGGAAAATTTAATAAACAATAAACATAATTATCTGGAAATACAATCATTGTTCTGCAAAAAATATCGCATAGGACAAGTCATATCCCAAGAAACAATTCTGCTTTAATAGAATTGAACGTAAATGAAGTCTTTATGAAATTCCGTTTGTGTAAAATTCCTATTTCAAATATAAATTTATTAAAAGAAAATTATACGTGAACACTTTCAAACTGAAAAACAACTGTATAAATATAACAAACAAAATATTCTATACTATAAAAAAAGCTTAAGTTTAAAACCATTAAAGTAATCTATACATATAAAGTTTTTATTGCCATTTTTATTTTTAATGATGCATATGATTACAATAAAAGTCACAAATTTCTTCATTTTACACAAAGCCTCACATTTTACTTCATTCATTCCCAAGTTGCTGAATAACAGATGAAAGCTATATACTGTTAATGTTGACTATTTCAAAAACTAAAACGTCCACACAACATTCAATAGAATGAGGCAGAAACATTTTTTAAGAACATTTTAAAAAGAAGCATACATCAGTTCAATAAAAAGTAACATTTATATTTAGAGAGAAGGGTATTTCACAATAAAATTTTTAAAATAAAATAAATGACATTTAAATGCATACGAATAATTAAATTTTCTAGTATTTGTCGTGAATTTAAATTTTCTACAGATGACGTATTTCATAAAACTAGAGTTTTCCAAAACAATGTTATGCAGAAAATGTTACCAATTTCACTTTGTACGAGTTTTCATATGATGTGATAAATTCCCTTAATGGGAAAAACTTTAATTTAGATCACAAAGGATTTCTCTGTAAGGTGAGTAAAAAAATGACTCTTTAAATTTCTTTTTATAGAAAATCCCTTCTGACAAACGTTGCAGACATAAGGCATCTCTTCGGTATGGGTCCGATAATGTCTTTGCAAATTATTCTCAAGAGAAAATGCTGCATTACAAATCTCGCATGAAAATGGCTTTTCCTTCGTCTGGGTTTCTCAAATGTACTCTGAAACTGGACTTACAGGCAAAGGCTTTTCTACATACAGAGCATTTCAGCGGATTCTCTTTCGCACGAATAAGCATGTGTCGTTGTGGACTTTTCTTTTGATCAAAACCTCTTCCGCATATTTCGCATGTGTGTGATTTTAGCCCATCATGTATTAGCAAATGCTGCTTTAAGTTAATTGCCTTTTTCAAAAATCTTTGATCGCAAATGTGGCACACATGAGGCTTCGATCCTGAGTGGTATTGCAGGTGACGTATAAAATTGCATTTTGAGAGAATCCTCTTCCACAAATGTCACACAGAAAGGTATTCTCCTTTGTAGTCGAGACACTATTTCAGCCATTTTTTTAAACGTTTTTTATTATATTCACTTCTCATAAATGATTTTCCTGCAGTTACAATCAGAAAAAGACACGATTTTAATAATGGGTTGAAGAATTTTCATGAATAACAATTCATACAAAGTTCAGCCCTGTAAAAAAATTCCTTCAGTTCATTTACTTATTAAAATTGTCATAGTGCCAACGAACTAATATAGACAGATTACACTTGTGGGGCCTGATGGCCGAGTGACTAAAGTTTTGGCCCTCGGTGACACAGGTTCCAGTTCTAGTTCTACATGCACTTAAGCTTCAGCTTTTGATAAATCTTATTTTTATACAGAAATTAGAATAGCTACGACTTCATTTAATACATCCATAACAAATGATTAATAATCGTTTTTAGACTCTTCGATTTACATTGACAATTGAGTGTTCGAAAAATGTACAGGTTCTTCACATTTGAAATTATTCGATATTTTCTCAAATATAAATGGCGGCCTTTTAGTTTTTAAGTAACGTATTGTATTTATATTTATATCCATATTTATCCTAGTTCATAATCAGTTTATTCTTTCAAACAATGGGTTATTTGTGTATAGATTAATTAGTACACTAAGGAGGCATTTTATTAATGTGGTGGTTTTGCTGTATAAAGATGACAGCTTCAAGACTTCGCCCGTATGTTTTAATAAAGTCGCGCATTCGCAATTGTTTCGGGACAATTTTCGAACTAAAATAACATCTCTTTAGACCGACACGTTTGGCCGTGCCGATTAGCAATTTTGCCCGATTATTTAGCCTCAATACAGCTTTATAGTAAGTAGGATATAAAAGATAAAGCCTCAACACCAAAATTGGAACAGTTAAAACATGCAAAACATTTAATGTGTTTCGCACATTATTAATCCGTAGACGATATAATTATATGCCGAACATAAGCAGAATTATATCGTCATCTGTGAGTCAACTTCAATAATCGTCTACTATATAAAGAGAAGGCTCGATTTGCTCCATAATATAGAATGTACCAAGCTATCGAAAGCCGGATTAAAGAGAGATTAGCGTACCACTCAGTTCACTGAATTCACTTCAAAAATGCTAAATCATATTAAAGAATAATGAGAATTAGTATGCATAAAGTATTCCTTAATGAGGAATCTACCTTCTCCTAATAAAAAAAAAATTTATATGTTTCAAAACATACAAAGTAAACAAAATATTGGTAAAATAAGAATTACTACATATTTTTCGAAATTTGGAGAGACACACCGTCAACTTAAGGTTAGGAATACAAACACAAAACAAATAATCATCCAATTGTTTTGGCCACGCATATAACAAGAAGTAGCTGCTTTGGACATTTTGTTTGCGCTACTTTAAAATAACTTTTACCAAAAATCTCGCAATTTGGAGGATTTGAAATAGTCATATCTGCAGGAATTCCTTTCAAAACACATAAGATGCCAAAACAATATTTATATATATATATATATAACAACAATATAAAACATAAAACAATATGTAAATTAACATCATACCAATTACAGTAACAAAAAAATTCTTGATGAAAATAATGTCCTTACTTGTAATTCATTTTTTCTTCTAAATACAATAATTTTTTTTGAAATAAAGGTGGATTTTCACAGAGCTGATAAACAATAAAAATTTAATAACTTTGCTCCGCGTAAAGAAATACTTTAGAAATTAGTCTATTAATCTATCTATCTAGGTTTTAAAGGAAATAAATGCTAATTGAAGTTCTTTTTAGTGAAAATAATGAATTGTTAAAAGAAAGCTACTTTTCATTATCTTCTATCTCGGTTTTCCACTATTCAAACCGTAAAACATAAACGTGTAGGTTAATATGATTCCAATTATACCAAAAACAAAACTTCTTCGATAGGAGAGATTCTCCATACTGTTAATGTGATTCCTTTTTGAAATAACATCATGAATCTTTGTTGGACAAAGATGGATTTTCTAGTACTTTCTGGCAGTGTGTGAGCTTGAGAACCAGCTTCCAACGATGCTTCTTCTACCATCGAGGCCGAAGCAGTTATTATAATGAATAAAAGAAAGTTACTAACAAAAATAAAATACAATTTAAATCTTAGGAATGACCCTTCATGCAGTTTTGGATCGAGGATAAGATATATTGAAAAACACATTAAAAACGAAGTGGAAATGATAGATAGGAACACAAGTAGTCCAATGTCTTTATCAATTTGCTCCACAACTGATTTGACGATGGAATAATCATCCAGAAAGTTTTCAAAACTTGTATTCCTTCTTTTTACGTGTGTTGCTGCGATCTGCTTGATAATGTGGCTGATATGGATGCAGACAATGGTGTAAAAATATCCAAATGCCATTGATGGCAATGAGATGAACATAAAATGATGTACTTCGAATATTGAGAAACCTATATTGTTATAAATTTCGTTTTCAATTTCAAATCCGAAAAAAAACAAAGACATCTTTTGAAACTCTTGCTTGATCAATAATTTGTAAGCAATTAAAAGAAGTAGAGAAAATACAGTGCTTGTAATGATAATTTTAATCCACAACCAATTCACTCCTTTGCTAATATCAAATTTATTCAGAATTTCAGAAATTTTCTTCAGTGTAGTAATTTTTTGGATCAGAACACAACGCTGTACTATCAGTAGGATGTACATAAATGAAATGGACAATACAATAAGAGAAAAGTTGGAAAGTACCAATACAGAAATTGTTATTACGACGTTAATCATTATAATTATAATATGGAAAAGTATTCTGGTTACAGTTTCAATAGTTCTGGGTCTGGAAACTGATATTAAAGGAAAAATTGCACTACAATAAAATAATGCAGACACTAAATTATAGGGTGGATCCTTTTTCGTTTTATTAAACATTTTTCATATGATTAGCAAATATTTTGATTAAACAAAAATGAGAGATAAACTCAATTAAATATTAGAACTTACAGAAGAAATGAAGACATGTTAATTTATAGTGATACACTTAACCCTTGTCTTCATTTTTGTTAAAAGAGAATCGATTTATTAATTACATAGATGGCTCCATGAAAAAACAGTTATTGGAAATATTTTTAATCGATAGTTTCTTACAATAAGTTTTGAAGAAAATTTTATTAGATTTCTACAAAATTAATTTTTTCGTCCTTCAATAATTGTTATTAAGGAAAAATATTGATCTTTTTAAAGAAAAGTTTTCCTTTCATAAATTGTTTTTATCAATATATTTTCTTTTTATTATCAGATATTTTTCTATGATTTGTTTTGGATTAATTCTATGACAACGGAATTCAATTTAAATATCAAACTTATTGACAAAGAGGAGTAAATGTATAAAAAACTACGTGAAAGGGAAATTGGACACTATGGGGATATTTTTCCCAATTTCTCCTTCAAGCTTATTTATCTGAAGGAAAAACCATGCAAGCTTGGTATCGAGCACAACTAAAAAATGAGACTCACCAGAAATGGCAAATAATTAATTTTATCAATAAAGAGTTAAGAATGAATAAACATAAAACTTATTTATATTTTGATCATAGCAGGATTTTTTTTTTGGTTGCTTACTTAAATCTATGCAATTCAAATTTCAAGCCGCCCACATAGGGTTGTCCAACACTTTTGTACATTTCTTCTTTATCTATCACATCTCTATAACATATCTTTAGACTGTCACGTTTGGTCTTGCCGATTAGCATTTTTTGCACAATTATTTAGCGCCAATACAGTTTTAAGTGGGATATAAACGATAAAAGTCTCTAAATAAAAATTTGAACTGTTAAAACATGTACATATTTAATGTGCTTCGCACATTATGAACCGTAGACGATATAATTACATTCCAAACGTAAGCAGAATTGTATTGTCATCGGTATGCCAACTGCAACAATTGCCCACATAAAAAAAAAATACAAAAGAGAAGGCTCGATTTGGCGCTGGATTATAGAATGTGCCGAACTATTGAATGTTGAATTAAGGAGAGATTAGTGTACCCCTCAGGTCATTGAATTCACTTCTAAAATGCTAAATAATATCAAAAAATGATGAGAATTACTATGCGTGAATGTTCCTTAGTGAGAAATCTACCTTCCTCATAAGCAAAAAAAATATATGTTTCAAAACATAGAAAACAAATAAAATGTTGGTAAAATAAGAATTACTACATATTCATCAAAATTCGAAGAGATACATTGTAAGTCAAATTTAGGAAGCACAAAAAAAAATCCTATTATTTCTGCCACATATATAACCGGAAGCAGATGTCTTCGACATTTTGTTTGGGCTACATTAAAATAACTTTTAATAAAAATCTAGCAATGTAGAGGAGTTAAAATAGTTAACTCTGCAGGAATTCATTTCAAAACAGATAGAATGCTATAAAATACTATTTAGATAAATAATAACACTATAAAACATAAAATAATATGTAACATAAAATAATATGTAAATAGTTATATCTGCACTAATTTCTTTCAAAACACATATAATAGTACAAAACACTATTTATATAAATAATAACAATACAAAACATAAAATATATGTAACATAAAACAATATGTAAAGTAAGATCATTCCAACTGTAGTAAAAAAAAAAAAAAAATTCTGCTTGAAAATAATCTTGTAATTCCTTTTTTTCTCCTGAATACAATATATTTTTGGGGAATAGAGATGAATTTTCATTGAATTTTCAATTGTTGGTTTTCATGCTGTGCAAATTTCGCGGAGCTGGTAAACGTTAAAAATGTAATAGTTTTGCTCTGTGTAAAAGAATACTTTAGAAATTATTCATATAAAAAAAATATTTAGATTGAATTGAAGGCTAATTCATGTTTCTTTTCAGTGATAATAATAAATTTTTGTTGAAATAAAAACTAGTTTTCGTTGCTTCTATGTGGTTTTTCATCGACTTAAGCCGTAAAACATAAACGTGTAGGTTAATATGATTCCAAGCATACCAAAAATTAAACCTCTATTGATAGAAGAGATTCCCCATACTGTTAATGTGATTCCTTTTTGAAAGAGCATCATGAATCTTTGTTGGGCATAGATAGATTTTCGAGTACTTTCTGACATAGTGGGATCTTGAGAACCAACTTCCAACGATGCTTCTTCGACCATCGAGGCCGAAGTAGTTATTATAATAAATAAAATAAAGCTACCGAAAAAACTACAATACATTTGAAATCTCAGAAAAGAACCTTCGTGCACTTTTGGATCGAGTATAAGGTATATTGAAAAACACATTGAAAACGAAGTGGAAATGATAGATAGGAACACAAGTAAACCGATGTCTTTGTCAATCTGCTCCACAACTGATTTTATATTGGAATAATCATCCAGAAAGTTTTCAAAACTAGACTTACTTCTTTTTATGTGTGTTGCTGCGATCTGCTTGATAATGTAGATAATATGACTGCAAACGATGGATGTAAAAATATCCGAATGCGATCGATGGCAATGAGAAGAACAAATAATAATATATTTCGAATATTGTGAAACCTATATTGTTATAAAGTTCGTTTTCAATTTCATATCCGAAAAGAAAAGATGACATGTTTTGAAATTCTTGTTTGATCAATATTTTGTAAGTATTTAGAAAAATTAGAGAAAAAATTGTGCTTGCAATAATCATTTTAATCCATAACCAACTAACTCCTTTGCTCATTTCAAATTTACAGAGGGTTTCAGCAATTTTCTTCAGCTTAGTAATTTTTTGGATCAGAACACAACGCTGTATCAACAGTACGATGAACATAAAAGATATGGACAATACAATAAGAGAACCGTTGGAAAGTACCAATACAGAAATTGTTATAACAGCGCCAATCATTAGAATTACAATATTAAAAAGTATTCTAGTTACAGTTTCAACATTGTTTGGTTTCGTAATAGATATTAAAGGAAAAATTGCACCACAATAAAATAAAGAGAACACTAAATTATAGGGTGGATCCTTCTTAGTTTTCTTAAACATTTTTTATATGATTAGCAAATATTTTGATAAAACAAAAATGAGAGACAGAATCTGTTAGATATTAGAACTTTTGAGATAAACATTTCATGAAGGCATGTTAATTTATAGCGCTACACTTAACAAATGTCTTCATTTTTGTTCGAGAATTAGAAGAGTATCGATTTATAAATTCGATGGTTTTATGACAACCAGTTATTGAAAATATTTTTATTCGAAAGTTTCTTACAAGGGATATTTAATTAGGATTTTGACAAAATTAATTTTCAGCGCTTCATTTTTCCTGCCTTTTATAAATAATTTATGTTAAGCAAAAATATTGATTTCCTTTCTTCTTCATTTCCTAAATTGTGTTTATCAATACATTTTCTTTTTTTCATCAAGTATTATCCATGATATGTTTTGAATTAATTCTATGGCAACAGAATTCAATTTAAATCATGCTGAGCTTTCTATGACAGAAATTTTTTTTTTAAAATTATTTTATTATCTTTTCTAATAAACAGTTTAGAAGGTTATTCCAAAATGAAACAAAAAAAAATTTTTTTTTAATAGTTCCGTTAATAAAACAGAATTATGCTAGTATTAAATGCATAATGTGCCTTAAGCAAAGAAAGCTTAAGCTTTTAAGCAAAGAAAGAGCATTAAATTGTTCTGTCTTTATTTTTATATTTTAAAATAAATGTATGATAGAAAACAAATCATATTGTACCGTTGTTATTTTTTTTACCCAGTTCTTGAACTTTATGGGTTTATTGCCACAGGTACAGTAGATTTTGTTGCATACTCACCGCTACTTAAAGTATTACACTCAAATCAAAGAAATGGGCGAAGAAATAGGTATCAGACGAAATTTCAAGCCTAAATTTGTCTACCATGTACATTATAGACATTTTTGGCAAGTAAGCAATATTTAATAAATTACGCAACATTTATTTTTGTATCTTAAAAACAAGTAATAAAAAAAAAAAAAAACATTTTTAAAGTCAATTTCTAATTTTTTTTCACTATATGGCAAAAGTCCTTTATAAATAATTTTCATTCATTTTTTAATTTTATCTGGCGCCATCTATTGGTAGATATATGCAACTTAAATCTAAAAGAAACTAAAATTAATTATTTAAATTTAATTACTGAATTAATATTTAAAAAAAAAAACTGTATTAACATCAAGTGTCATCCACTACAAGTTAAAAAAATGTATTTGAACTTGAGTGGATGAATAAAAGTATTTTATTAAACATTGAAAATTTGAACAAGATATAAATAGGGAGAGTGTGAGCTAATAGAAGGAATTGAATAAATTTAAAAACTAATTTCGCATACACTCACTCTACATGAAGAACTGTTAACTAATTATTGTAACTTCATAGCTATAATTTGCGTTGTTTCATAATCTTTTAGTGCTAGAAATGCATGTATCCCACTTCGGAATCATGAGACATTATAGATACAGCAGGAGGTTATTGGTCCTAGCGAGGAAGTCAACGTTCAATTAAAAATTCGAGCATAAAAAAAGCCTTTAAGTTTAAATAAGTGTTGTAAAAAATTACGAATAACCATTCATAAAGCGGAGTGAATGTGTAAAATACTAAATGAATAAAAATTTGGACATCATGGAAATATGTTTCTCAAATCTCACCTTCAAGTTCACCTATATGAAAGAAAGACAATGTTAGATTTTTTTATTTTTTTTAGTCTTTGGAATTTTTGGTATAAATTACGAGAAAGTGTTAAAAATTATTCGAAATATACATTTCAGGTTAAAACATAATATTATATCTTAAACATGTTAGTGTTATTTGAAATTAACATTCAAATTACATTAAGCCGATAAGCCGATTTATAAATTTATTTGTCCCAATGTTTAAAAAAAAAAAATTATTATGCAAAAAATTTTTCATTTTTTTATTCTCTGGAAATGTTTTTTTTAATAATATAAATATTTTTTTTTTACTAAAATAATACCTAAGAAAGACAAATTTATGCGAAATGCAAAATTTATATTATAAAATCAGATGCCAATTATTATATATGCCAAGTTTTTGCCAATAAAGGTAATTTTAAGAAACATTGAATTAAAGCCTACAAAAATTTTCAATAAAAGGCTTATTTTAATAAGCACTACCCAGAGGTCCCGTGTAGCTAGACGATATGCTACGGGCGCGAGTAACACTACACCCGCTACGGTCTACGATACTATAAAATCATATCAGGTCTAGTTTCTATTTAAATGTTAATTGTTACATTTTGCTTAATAAATTTTATGATTCAATTTAGAAATCCGAAGGCAAAAGGGAATTCTTTTTTTTGTTTTGTTTATAATGCAGCTGGCAAACACTTAGACTCTTAGACACTTAGTCTTGGATGCCTTAAGGCAAGTGCTGCACCGACGTTACTCATTTAGCCCTACCCAGGAAAGGCGTGTAGCTTGAAAATAAGCTACGAATGCGGTGTAACAATACCCCGGAAAACGCGATATACGATCCTATTAGACCAGAGCCCACGGTTTAACGTGAATTCCGAACCACTACAAGCAACCATGGCACCGCCGGAACTTGAACACATTTGTGTAAATGAATCATGAATCTATGCAAACATATCGAGATTATAATTTAAAATTATTTCTGAAATAAAACAGCTGTGATCAGAAATGTTTTCTTATACATTCAGAAACATCAGATTCATTTGGCGTCAAAAATTACTGTAACATTAAAATAAAATCTTACAAGCATTTTTATTGAATTTTCTTTACCAGCTCAAATTCGTTTAAAGCTTAAATGTTCTATTGATGGTATCGGGCGGCAGAGCGCTGGCCGCTCGGCCATCAGGCGATAGCGATTGTTATCTTTGTCTAAATGATACATTTATATGAGTTATCAAAGATAATTCCACATAATAATTTGGTGATAAAGCGATTAAATTTGACGTAAAACCAATTTAGAAATAAAATTTTGGCAAAATAATGATATATTTCGGGGTTAAGGCGGCAATATGTGGCGCAAAAAAAAAAAAAAAAAGATTAAAATTTTGTATATAGTGGTAAAATTCGGATCCCGGTAATGGTAAATCCCGGCTGTGCCATGGATGTTCGTAGTGATTAGGAATCCACTTTAAACCGTAGGTAGCAGTCTAATACGACTGTAGGTCGTTGGAAATAAGACTGACAACCCTATCCTGTCAAGGGAAAACATCTCCTGACCTGAATTCTGCCAGTTGGCACACGGCGTTGCCCCCCATGGCGCTAATGCGCCTTTGAGGATGATGATAATTAAATACTAGAGTTACTTTTATTTTATTATTAATTTTTGAGGCGAAAATTCTAATTTTATTTAAATTATAGTTATTAAACACCATATAAAATACTTTCATAATACATGCAAATTACAACTTCATTAAACTGATAGCTAATGTATACAGATTTGAAATTATATTGGTAATTATATATGGATGAGGGGTAGTGTTACTGCTCGTCCGTAGCTAAGCAAGCTACACGCACCTCCTGGGTAGTGTTAAGTGAGTAACATTGGTGCGGCGCTTGCCTTAAGGCGTCAAAGTCTAAGTGTTTGCCAGTTGCATTAGAAATATATATATATATATATATAATAACACCTGTAAACTCCAATATCATGGAGTGCAGTCCATATGAAGATATCCAATTTAAAGTTAGCCGCTATCTACAGATCGCCTTTCAACATGGTGCGCCATGCTTTAGTATAATTCTCGAGATCAAATAATGTCACCGCTCTCAAAGCACATCCTAAAGAGCTGAATGACAACCTATCTTCCAAAGTAACTACTTTAAAACACATCGATTATATGAGCATCACCAGACAGGATACGTCACTTATATCTACCGATTTTTTTTGACGAAACACGTGATTCGGCAAATTGGAAGGCTTTTAAGGACATTACAATATCTGCATCTCTTTATCTAGAAAAACTCCACCCTCGATTTGTATTGCACAACATCCCCAATGATATACACCTGGTTGATCTCGCAAAAGAACTCGAAGAAAAATTCAGTTTTACAGTGACGGAACTTCGCAGATTTTCCGGGAAACGAATTGAGTCTGTCTAATTCATAATGGTGTTGGTAATTATTTTAGAAACAGTATTAACAGAGTGCGCCAGATTATGACTTCCACAACACAATATCTTCGTTTTTTTATAAATCTCGAGAGTGTCGGTAAAGTTTCTCCTTTACACATCGCACTAATAATTATAAAAATCCAGTCAAATATGAAATCTACAGCACCCAATACCCTACAAATTCATGATCAGAGTTCTTTATTTTTTTATTTGATAAATAATTTCATGCAAGGATACGGACTTTAAATGCCATCTTGCTCTACACAAAAAGTAGAAAAAGTTTTCGTTGGCTCCAAGTACTTCCAATCTACAAAAATTCTTATTCCTAATGAAATTGTTTCTCTACTTCATGATTGTAGACTGTCTGCAATATTTTAAACATATAAATTCTCCAAAAAGGAAAAATATACAAAAGTTCATCCCAAATTCAATACAGGAAATACCTTATTATTGTTTGTTTCAATAATTTTAAGATTATAAATACAAAATGTGTAACTCTATAAATTTAAAAATGAATAATTCTTGAATGATGTTATTGGAATTGAGAATAAGAAAATTATATGAGGAATCATTTTGATTATTCTGAAAGTTAAGCCAATCAGTTGATGAAAACTGATGAAATTAAATTTTTTTTATGATTAGACATGGGAGATGAAAGAATTTAATTGATTTTTTGAGTAAGTTACCCTCAAGCAACCCTGCTGCTATATTTATTTAATAATTTATAAAAATTATAATCAAAAGAGCTTTAAATTTTTTTGCAATTCTTTTACTGCCTACCTTTTTTATTGAAGATTTTAAAAAGGGAAATTTGTTGGCAATAAATCTATTAAATAGAGATTCAAATATTTTGCTAAAGCAAATCTCCAAACTTTTAATGGTTGTACTAATGATTTTATTGTTAGAACAAAGATTTCTGCTTCGAGTAGTTTTAGATAACTTTGATAGAACTTTTGATAGAATATAACTTCGATAACTTTGTATATTTTACCATAATTACTAGAAATATCAGAAATAGCGTTATAGGTCTGCGTTTTAGCCGTAATATTACACTTTTGAGATGAGCCGCTGTTAATTGAATTTTATTCATAATACAAGAAACAAATGCATTTGCGAACGAAATGCAACGTTTAATTTAATTTTTTTTTTTTTTTTGTAAAACGCAGCATTCCCCTGTTTAAACTTTGTATAAAATTGTAAGATTTCTTTAATAAAATTATTTTTCCATGTTTTAATGTTCGTTCGATTTATTTACTTTAGACTGTATTATCTATGGTCCGAAAATAAATTTCACGCTTTTTTATGGTATATTCAGTTCAATTCAAAAATGATTATTAACGATTTAATCTGAATATACAAACAAAATTATATCTTAGTGGAAGTCTGCGCTGAAATGGTACGAGTGATAAGTTTAGAAGAAGCGGTTAAACGTTATCTATACAGATATTTTAACAAATACAAGTTTTCATTAAAAATCTAATTAATAAGGAATTTTAAATTACTATTTGAAGAGAAAATAGCCTACATATTTTAATGGAAAAACATTATATAATATAATAAATAGGATAAAATTCGAATAGGCTCGATTTTTGATGGAATACAGAAAGAAAAGCAGACAGACTAGAAATGTCCTCTCGAAAAATGATTATTTTCAACTGAATTTTGTGAAACAAAGTGAACCTGGTTTAATTATTCATATTCTTGCAAATTGGGTCACAATTCATTTCGGTAACGGGGAACATCTATTGGGAATGTGGATTCTTCACATTCACTCATCATCTTTTAGATGGTTTCCTTTTGTCACAACAAAACCTACAATGTTTTCTTTTAAATTCTAAAATAACTTTTTTCCCAACTTGAAGCTGTCTATATTCACTGAAAAGAGAATTTCAGGACATAAGATATCATGCCACCCATTGCCCACTTCACAGGATGAGAGTTGGAAGAAGCACATATAGGAACAAAGAAAAAAAAATCATTTATAAATGAACAGGAAAAACAGTGACATTGTGTCCCAAACATTTCAGCAGTTTTAAACAGAATTCTTTATCCTTTTACACTTGTAGGCTAAGTGAAGCATCTGTAAATTCGCATGAATATCATTATATCCACATAAATGATAAAGCATTATGAATGTATGAATTAAAAATAAGTTTTATTTTCCGAATTAATTGCATTTTATATTTGAATACAAATAAAATGTATACTGAAATTTATTACAACAATTATCTAGAAACACAATTATTATTTTACAAATTAGAAAATGTCTTCGGAAAAGACACGTCCGATATATGATACAAATATGTTACTTAAACATAAATCTTTATCAAATTCTGCTTGTATAAAATAACCCTTTTCAAATATTAAAACTTTATTTGAATAAAATGTAATTATACTTAAAAATTTTCACATGGAAAAAAAGCTAAATAAAAACAGTAAATGCTAAAATAAAATATTCTATATTATAATAAGAAATCTTAAAATGACGCGCATAGATACATTCTAAATATATATTTTGAAATTCTTATTTTAATTTTAATTTCTAACAATAAATATAAGTACAATAAAAGTCTCATTTTTCATCAACTCATTCCATCTTTATATAAAAACATCTTTTCATTACTTGTCCAATGTTACATGAAAAGTAGCAGCCTAAATGAGCCTAAGCAGATACTTCGTCCATTGAACATTCAACAGCATCAGACAAAAATATTTCTAGCGTTTAAAAAGATACACACGTCATTCGAATAAAAAGTAAAATTTATGTTAAAAAACGATGTTTCATAATAAAATTTTAAAAATAATAAATGACAAATGCATACATAAATCATTCCTTCTTTGAAATGAAGATTCAATTTTCTTTGAATGGTGCTTTTCATAAAACAAAGTGAGACATCACGCATATATATCTAAAACATATTCCATCTTATATAGATTGATACAAACCGTAGTCCATCCGTGTAATTCGTCTTCTCCATAATTTTGGACATGCTCCAGTTTTACCTTGAGTTCCATTTATGTATGCCATTAACTTACCACCGATGGATCATCAAAGGTGACATGTAGAGCACCTTGTATGTTACATCGTATAGAAGAAAACTCGGAAAACATTCACATAGCATTCTGATTGCAGAAACAAGTCTTTAACACACATCCTAATTCCATTCGAATCTTCTTGATTATGAAAACAGCAATTGCAATGGGCGTGGTTAGCGGACTCGATCCTCTTGTGATCTGTATGTAAGATGAAAATGTTACCATTAGTCAACGAGTCGGACTTGGGGTAAAGAATGGTGACACAGATTGAACATCACAATTACCTTGGCACTAGTAATGCATCAGAACATGATATTAATACCCTGCATTTCTCTCTCATTTCTGGGGCAACGTATAGTCGGAGGAACTGCAAAGAGTGGGTTTGTTTTCAGAACGTGGTAAATTGGCAGCAGCCCTCATTCAAAAAAAATCTGCATTGTGTTCTCTATGTGTAGAAGTTTCTAATGTTTGAAAAAACGAAACTTGCAATAGAGGTTTCACTCCAGTTTATGTGTAAGTTCAGTTGAAGCCATACGTCTTACAATTTTTGGGCTAGTTCAGATGGCATTAGGCAGCTATAGTCTTGCTATAAAAGTCTTCATTGTTCTAGTGTTTGTAAATTTGTACATTTTAGAGAAGAAATGAGAAAGATTGAGAACTATTTCAGTAGACACATTGTCCGGTTATCTGTAACTCACAAGATCTCTTGATATATATATATATATATATATATATATATATACAGTGTAATTTCCAGGTTGATTATCACACAAAAATTTCAGACAGCTGAATTTCATTGAGCTATTAAAAGAATACAATTATAGAAACGCATGTCTCCTAATTCCTGATGAAATTTTCAATAGCAAACTCATTAAATATGCATAACCTTTCAGATTGATTATTCTAAATTTTTTTAGATCAAGAATTTTACTAATACTTCGTCATTAAACACAGAATTTGTTCATCACTTAATTTTTTTCACAAAGCACTGTACAATTTAAAGACTTAAATCAATCGATTTAATTAATACATATACAATTTAACGTAAAATTCATTTAATTAAAAAATATTAGCAATATTTCCCGACTTTTGATTGGCGTCGAATTAGTGTTTCATGTGTTTATGTATGAAAAATTTGTGCAAATGGAGGTAATAAAGATTAGGTTTGAATAATAAAACGTCAAACGTCAACTTAATTCCTTTATTCATGAATACAATAAATAAATTCTTATGAAATAAATAACTATTTTCACAGAAGATTCATTTGTGGGTATTCACTGAAGTCAAATATTCACTAGGCTCAGAAATTATAAAATTTTTAATAAATTTGAAAAAAAAAATATGTAAATGAGTATCATACCTGTTAATTAAAAAAAAGTTCGTGACAAAAAGTATCTCCATTCTGGTAATTAAATTTTTTCCAGTGAATATAATGAATCTTAACGGAATAAAGAAAGGGTTTCACTAAATTTTATTCGGTAGTTTTCATAATTTTGGTGGTGACAAATTTTCACTGAGTTGATTAACTATAAATAATTGCAATATCTTGCATTGTTTAAATGCATATTTTACAAATAATTGCTAAAAAACAATTTTTATAACAAATGAACATTCCTGATACTAATATAAATTGATTTTCAATGAAGATTATGAATTTTTGTTAAAAGGAAACTACATTTCCTTGACTTCTATCTCGTTTTTTATTGGGCTCAAACTATAAAACATAAATGTATAAGTTAATATGATTCCAATAACACCAAAAGCAAAACTTCTTCTTATAGGAGTTATTCTCCATACTGTTAAAGTGATTTCTTTTTGAAATAACATCATGAATCTTTGTTGAACAAATATAGATATTTGTGTTTTTTCGGACAGTCTGTAAGCTTGAGAACCAACTTCCAAAGATGCTTCTTCTACCATCGACGCCGAAGCAGTTGTTATAATGAATAAAATAAAGTTACTAAGAATATTAAAATACAAATGATATCTCAGAAATGATCCTTCGAACACTTTTGGATGAAGGAAAACGTTAATGGAATAACACATTAAAAACGAAGTGGAAATCATAGTCAGGAACACAAGAAATCCAATGTCTTTATCAATTTGCTCCACAACTGATTTTATGACTGAATAATCAACCAGAATTTTTTTTAAAATGGCCTCTCTCTTTTTTCTATGTGTTGCTCCGATTTGCTTGATAATGCGGCTGATATGGATGCAAACAATGGTGTAAAAATATCCAAATGTGACGGCTGGTAATGAGTAGAACATAAAATTATTTATTTCGAATAATGCGTAAGCTATTTTGTTATAAAGTTTATTTTCAAATTTATATCCGAAAAGAAAAACAGACATGTTTATAAACTCTTGGTTCACCCATAGTCTGAATGTAATTAGAAAAACAAGAGAAAAAATAGAGATCATAATGAGAATTTTAATCCATAACCAATTAGCTCCTTTGCTCATTTCAAATTGACTGAGAGTTTCAGAAATTTTCTTCAGCGTAGTAATTTTTTGGATCAGAACACAACGCTGTATAACTAGTACGATGTACATAAACATTATGGATAGTACCATAACAGAACCGTCGGAAAGTACCAATGCAGAAATTGTTGTTATAACGTTAATCAATAAAATTATAACTCGTAAAAGTATTCCGGTTGCATGTTTTTGCTTCGAAACTGATATTAAAGGAAAAATTGCACCATAATGAAATAAAAAGAAGATTAAATTATACGGTGGATCTTTTTTCATGTTTTTAAACATTCTTCATAAAATTAACCTTTGTTTTGATGAACCATATAAACATTAGAGAAAATATCAATTAGATATTTACATCTTGTAGAAATATATATTTCACATAGACGTTTATTTTGACTGTTTTGCACTCAATCCCAGTCTTCATTTTTGTTGGAAAATTGGAAGAGAATCGATTAATAATTTCTGTGGTTCTATGACAACCAGCTTTTATAATTATTGTTATTCTAAAGTTTCTAACAATCACTTTAAAGTGCATTGTTTAGATTTTTACAACGTCTAATTTTTAAAAATTTATTATTTTTTGAAATAATTATCTTCCTAAAGTAATTTCATCATTGTATTGTTAATTGTTACCATTCTAACCGTTGTTACTATTGTACTGTGAATTCAAAGCTCTTTTGTAATCATTTTAATTTCAAAAATTCTGTTTATCATTAAATTTCCTTTTAATTTTCAGTTGTTCATAAATGGTTTATTTTGTACTATATTTATCAAAACAGAATTCAATTTAAATTATGTGTCGTTTCAGAAATGAAGAGGAGAAACACAATTGTATAATAATTTTATTATTATTTATGATTGTCAGTTTAAAATGTTATTCTTAAGTGAATTAAAAAAAGATCAAATAATTCTTTTAATGAAAGATATTATGCAAGGATTAAATGTAAAACATGCATTATTGAAATTTTAATGGAAAAAAAAGAACTTTTTAGTTTTCTGTCTGTATTTGTCATATTTCAAAACAAATGAATAAAATCAAATCATATGATACCTCTAAAGTTTTTTCACCCAACTCTCGCAATTTATTAGTTTATTGCTGCAAATAGTGTAGCAATAACCAAAGAACACGATTATGCGTATTTTTGGGTTGTTGAACATAAGTGATCCTTATATTCTGATTTTGTACACTTCGAACAGCCCATTGACGGAGTTGACGGGATGACATTTAGGAGTAACAGTTTCATATTTCAGAGAAGCATGGGAAAAAAACTGAGATAGTCTAAATATAGATGTGAGAAGATCTACACAAACTGTCCTTTTCGCCATCGATTCGCCTCATTTCTGTAGAGCGAAGCAACGGAGTTTGGTTATCACCATAATAATTTGTATAACTTCATTATAATGATAAATAACTATACTTTTATTTGAATAGAGCTTTCAATCTAGTAATCATAAAGTTTATAAAATGTAGTCATAAAATTTATCTTAATCGTAATATATTTTAATTATTTAATAAAACATTAAATAATGTTAAAATCTAGTTTAACTTATTTTTAATACATTTTCTGTGATTGAAATACATTCATTCAATTGTTTTACAGATAATGGCGTAGAAAAGTACCAAACAGTATAATATTTGATAAATTCCAGTTAAAATGTCCCCAAGAATTTTGTTGAAATGGTGCGCAGGACATGGCTTTTTTTAAAGTACTCAAAAAAGCATTTAAAAGTGCATTGTGAAGAGTGATTATTATGACACATTACTAAGAATCCCGCCATTCTACAAACAGAATCTTTTTTTTAATACTTGAGGAATCAGCATGTTTTATTCATTGAAATAAAATAATAATTCGGAAAATAAAAATAGAATGCGTGGTTTAATATTAAATAAATAAAACTTAATTATCAGATTTCATAAAAGTTCTGCTAGTTTTTTCAAATGAAATAAAACCAAAAACTGCAACAAAAAAAAAGAAAAATATTTAATCATAATCATTTCAATGTCTTCATTATGAATATGTAAATCGCTTGCTTAGCTTGTCAGTTTAATGAAATTATTTTGCTTGTAAAGACAAACCTTTTAAAATGATACGAATGATAATTTTCCTTCATACTATATAGAAATCATGTGTGCACGTGATATTGTACCTTTTTGAAATGCGTCTTGTCAATGAAATGAAGACATGTGTGTTTGCTTTCACCGGAATTTTCTCAGACAATAAAATATTATTACTCTCAAACTCGTAATTAAAACATAATCTTGAAAAAAAATTTTTAATTTTGCCAAACGATGAAGTAACATAAAAATCGTCTGCAAACGAACTGCGATTTTTAATTTCCTTTCATTATTATATTTTGCTTAAATTTAATTTTCTTTTTATTTATGAATGGTCTGGTAAATATTTCTGAAAGTATTGAGATTTCAATAAGTGGAAACGTATGGATTAATTGTATTCTAAAAATTTATTTTGGTTACAAGCATAAAATTTTTTTGATATTTAGTGGAATAAATGTGTTCTAAAAGAAATATTTTTCATCGTTCCCATAAAGGCGATATACGATTTTTTTAATTATTTTAAGTAGATGAAAAAATGAATACGTACAACAAAATATATGTCGACTTTGGATTGTCAATAAAATTTAAAAACGTATATATTTTTCTCCAAGTTGCAGAAAATTTTTGGAAAACTTAATTTGTTGTTTAGGTTTTATAATTCCTATAAATGAATAGAATTCAAAGATGGAAGCAATGAGAGCTACTATTTCAAATAAAATGTAAAGAGAATATTTACTATCTATCGAACGTGGAGTTTTAATAAAGCTATGATTTTTCTTGATTATCTAATTAATTTAGTTATTAAAAAAATTTAAAGCTATTGAAATTAGGAATGGTAAATTTGAAAAAAAATATATATATTTTGCGCTTATATAATTTTGAATACCCTAGTTGATAATTATTGTAGATAATACAAATCTTTTAAATCATTATAATTTAAACTAAAATGAATATTTAATAGTAAATTGAATAAATCTTCTTTAAAAACGTATACCAATAGATAGCCATCTGTTACTTGATGGAATAATAAAATATGAATTTTCGGTTTTCCTGCATAAGTCATATTAAGTATTACAGGGATTGTTTAGTTTGTTTAGAAAAAAATTGATAAAATTTTCATTATTATAGCCATGTTATTAAAATTTAGCTTTCTATAAAAATTCTAAAATGAAAGAATATTTTGCAATTAATTAATGGAAAAAGGTTAATAATTGAAACATGTTATTAAACAGTTTATTTTTGTAATTAATTTTTCTCAAGATTTTTTTTATTATTATTATAATGAAATCTTTTTTTTAAATTTGTTTATCTTCAATTCTAAAATTAATTTTTATCAAGGATAGTAATCTATTATAATACACTAGATTTAAATATTTTAACTTATATAAGTTACAGGAAAAATGGCTAAATAAACCTTTTTTTTAATTTATTTTTCACACATTTTGCACTGCAAATATTTTTAATTGATTTCTTAAATTTAGTGTTTCTATTGCATCTTCAATTGATTATTTTCTCTAGAAACTTTTAGGATTTGATTCATATTTTAAATGAAATTATGATGAAAGCATATTGTATAGTTTTTTTTTATGAAAGCTTATTATGTTTATTTATTAAGCTTTTATTAAAGCTTATTTTAAGTTGGAGAATAAAATTAGTATTTTCTCTTTACAACGATTCTTTCCATCTAATTAAAGTGTTATATTTTACTATTAAAACTTTAGATCATCAATTAAACATACAGATAAGGACTCCATCTCTATAGTGAATAAGATATACACTGAAGTGACAAAAGTCATGGGATAGCAATATGCAAATTTTCAGATGGCAGTAGCATCGCGTAGAACAGGTATAAATGCGCAGTGCTTTCGCAGAGCTTTCATTTCTGTTCAAGTTATTCATGTGAAGAGGTTTTGACGTGATGATGACCGCACGACGGGAATTAACAGACTTTGAACGCGGAATGTTAGTTGGAGCTAGACGCATGGGTCATGCCATTTCGGAAATCGTTAGGGAATTCAACATTCCCAGATCCACTGTATCAAGAGTGTGCCGAGAGTATGAAATTTCAGGCATAACATCCCACCATGGACAGCGCAGTGGTCGACCGCCTGCACTTAACGACCGAGACCGGCGACGTCTGCAAAGAGTCGTAAATTCTAACAGACAAGCAACACTGCGTCAAATAACCGCAGAAATCAATGTGGGACGTACAAGGGACTTGTCTGTTAGAACTGTGCCGAGAAATTTGGCTTTCTTGGGCTATTCCAGCAGAAGACCGACTCGAGTGCCTTTACTGACAGAACGACATCGCTTGCAGCGACTCTCGTGGGCACGTGAGCATATCGGTTGGTCCCTAGATGAATGGAAAACCGTGGCCTGGTTCGATGAGTCACGATTTCAGTTGGTAAGAGCTGATGGTAGAGTTCGAGTGTGGCGCAGACCCCACGAAGCCATGGACCCAAACTGTCAGCAAGGCACTGTTCAAGCTGGTGGTGGCTCCGTAATGGTGTGGGCTGTTTTTCATGGCATGGACTTGTTCCTCTGATGCGACTGGACCGAACATTGACTGGAAATGCTTATGTTCAGCAACTTGGAGATCACTTGCAGCCATTCATGGACTTCCTGTACCCAAACAACGATGGGATTTTTATGGAGGACAATGCGCCATGTCACCGGGCCACAACTGTTCGCGATTGGTTTGAAGAACATTCTGGACAATTCCAACGAATGATCTGGCCACCTAGATCGCCCGACATGAATCCCATCGAGCATTTATGGGACATCATCGAGAGGTCTGTTCGTGCTCAAAATCCTGCACCATCAACGCTTTCACAATTATGGACGTCTATCGAGACAGCAAGGCTCAATATTCCTGCAGAAGACTTCCAACGACTTGTTGAGTCCATGCCACGTCGAGTTGCTGCACTTCGCTGGGCGAAAGGAGGGCCGACACGATATTAAGAGGTATCCCATGACTTTTGTCACTTCAGTGTATTTAAATGCTTTATTCCATAAAATAGTGTAAATTAAATTTTGAAATTTGAGCATATTACTTAAAACCAAAAGTTTACTTATAGAAATGAATAAAAATTAAAAAATAGAAGATTTAATCTTCATCAAAATTCTAACATATATATACTCAAGGAACTGTAAAAATATAATTTCCTTGACAAACAAAATAAAATATATTGATAGTGGCAACATATTCTTTCTAAATTTATTTTGTAATATTTTTTCATAAATACAATTATCAATCGTCAATACAAGTATCATAATTAAAGTTGTCAGCAAAAATGCATGTTTAATTCACATTATCTAACAGAAAAGGCAGATATAGGCCAGGGTCTATTTTTTTATGCACTTTCTGCTGTATTTGCTTATATTTTTTCAGTGTACTTGCATATATCTTTTTGCCAACGGATATCAAAGGATGATTATATCACAGTATAAGATTTATTACTATTATATGGAATATACTACTACGACACCACACGACATCACTTCACAGTACCTAGAGCCGAGTTGTCCCTTTACAATTTGGAAACGATGTGGGTGAGAAGAAGTCTGATTGGGTTCTGTGACGCTCTACGATCATATGAGACCTGGACCTACGGCTTAAAGTGGATTCCGAACCACTACAAACATCCATGGCATCCCCGGAATTCGAACCCGATACCTGCGCTACCTTGGCCATCAGAAATCACCCATATGAAATATACTGCTTCTTATACCATTACTGAGGTCAAAATCATTCAGAAAGGTTATTTATTGAAAGGATACTACCTGAGAATACCACATGTTGTTGGCCTTCAAAAATTTCCGATGCAATCTTCCAGATATATTTGTTTCAGTTTTTAAATCTTTCCCGAGTTAGAAGTTGCCTATCGAACCCTTCTTCCCTTGACTTAACTTATCTCTTTCTAGAACAATTTTTCGCTAAAAGTATCCCGCCCTTTTCTAATATATGTTACCTCTTTTTTATTAGCTGCCGGACATGATTTAAACAAAATATAATTTTCAAAATTAAGTTCTACCAAGAATCGTCACAGGTGTCTTTGGTGCTTTAAGAATTCAGTAATTCACAAAAAAACGCAACATGGAATCCATTGTGAAATTATCTAGAAATATTTTCACTATCATAACTGATTATCCAAACTCTGTCATCAAGGCGTAGAACAACTTGGGTAAAATAATATTAGACATAAATTCGCTTACACAACTACACAATCGGCTCTGTTTGTCTCATAATTTGTTTTCTTTACCTCATCAACAAACTTCAATACAAAATTCCTCTTCACAACAGTTGTCTAATCACGTCAAAGTTATTTATTGTACACATTTCCCACCCCTTCCATTTTTAAAAACTTTTGTGAAAAAAGGCATGTATGACTGTAATGTAAAAAAAGATATATTCATAACTTTTAAGATCTCTCACAATCAAAACACACTAGGAGACATAAAACTTTTATTCAAAAAAAAAAAAAAAAATCGAAGAAAATTAATAACTTATTTATAACAAAATGAATGGAGCAGTTTGCTAAGTGCAAAATAGGAGGATTAAATCTAAATTAAAATTCATATAGAATCACACCTGATTTATTTTTTTAACAAGAAAAAGCTGTATTTTATTAAACTCACGCTAATTTCATTCTTTTAACCTCGACAGCTCTGAAACTGAAATTAATTTGACTGTATAAAGAATATATAAATCGTCTATTTGATAAACAAGACGAAATAAGCCAAGACACCAATAAAACGCGACTATGACCCCAAATGCGATAAAAAATCCAATACTGAGAAGTGAAATTCATTTTTGTAGGGTTTATTCATTTTTGGCTAGCATGGCAAGGCGCAAGTAAATTTCCAAGACTGCAATAGAGGTTTTGCTTCAGTTTATGAGTAAGTGGAGTTAAAGCTATACATTTTTTCAGTTTCTCAACTAATTCTGATGGCATTAGACTGTTATAGACTTAATATAAATATCTTCAGGAATTACATATTTGTAGATTCGTTCATTTTAATGAAGGATTATGAAAGATTAAAATCTTTTCCAGATGATACGTCATAGTTATCTGCAACCCATAAGATCTCTTAATTTCACGGTATTTCCCAATTTGCTATTCGTCCTGACATTTCAGACATCTGCATTTCATTGAGCTTCTGAAAGATTGCAGCCATAATATTGAACTGCCCTGGATTTCTGATAAAAATTTCAATACTGAAATTTTTAAGTACTAAGAATCTTTCGACTTGAATAAGAAATTTCACAAATAATTTGCGTATATGCCCCTTAAAATAAATTATAAGTAATATTTCATGGCATTTAATTAGTGCCAAACTAGAATATATCGAAAATAAAACCTTTCGAAAGTAACATTTTTCTCGCGAGTTTTTCTTCATGAAAATAATAAGTCTTTATGAAATAAAAACTGATTATCACAGAAGATTCGTTTTTGTCTCCATGGATTTCAAATTTCCACTAAGTTGACAAACTGTGAAATTGTGTTGGTAACTTTTAATTGTATAAAACATTGTCTAAAAAATATCATACAAACAACATTAGAAAAATGTCTTGATAAAATCATCTCCTTCCTGCTAATTCAATTTTTTTTTCTTGTGAATGTACTTAATCTTCGGATAATAAAGATAATTTTTCACTCAACTGTCATTTTTTTTTCTCACAGATAAATTTTACT
>BPLQ01012521.1:0-10339 GCA_021605075.1 Caerostris darwini | reverse complement strand
ATGCTAAACAGCGTTCGTCAGTGCAGTCCACACAACATGCCTTCTTCAAGACTAGTTTGTATGGAGCTGCTCACAGGGAAATGGTCAATACGATACGGTCTAAAAGAAGTTTAAAACTATAAATAAATGCTTCTGTTTAAAAAATAATCAAATTAATAATTTTTATCGAATTTCTGCATCTTGTATAGCAAATTTATTTTAAAGTGTTTTTTTTATAAGCATTACTTTATTGAGCATCACTTAAATAACTAAACATAGAATTATAAAAGAGAGTCCAATTTCAGAAAAAAAAGCCACTTTTAAATAAGTACATGATTTTAAAGTAGCTTTTTTTAAGAATGGACAATTTCTGATTTAAATATCAGAAGTTTATGTAATATTAACTAACTTGAATATAAACAAAAAGTCATTAACTTTGTATTTATTTAAATAATATAGTCATCTTCGAATGCAGGGCATTTTGACTTAGAGCACGAGTACTGGAAAGCACGATCTGGACACACAATATCCGCAACAACAATGGACCGTGATTGAATTCTTTAGTCACAAAAAAGGGCACTATTCATAGAAGGCTTGGGTGAAAGTTTTCGAAATTAATTTGACAAAAGCCTACGGATTCATTAAATTATCATTTATTTCTTTCCTGCCCTTCATATTTTAAAGCAGTTTTCGATTCAGTTTCAACTATCCCCGTCAATTTTTGACTTCGAGTATCGCCATCGTAAATAGTGAACTTTTTTTTTTTTTTTATTCTTGATTTGTCTGCTTACGGTTTTTAAATTTTCATAAATTAGATTTTAGTTTAATCTTAGGAGCTTGATGGGGGAGTGAGTAACGCTCTGGCGTTCGGTGCCACAGGTTTCGAGTTCGAGTCATGGATGTTTGTAGGGGTTCGGAATCCACTTTAAACCGTAGTTCCGAGTCTAATATAGTCGTTGTGAGTTGCGGGGGTATTGTTACTCCGTGTCCGTAGCTTATCATCAAGCTACATACACCTCCCTTCTCTTTACTAAAGGTTAAGAATTAGAGGACCATTGTCACCTAGAGGAATGCATGGAAATATCTTCAAATTAAAGTCGTGTAAAGTAAATTGATGATGATCATCATCATTTTGGTTGAATTTCTGTATTTTGTATAACGAATACATTTTAAAGCGGTTTTTTTCATGAAGAATATTTTATTGAACGTCACTTAAATAACTAATCGCTTAATAATTCTATGTTTAATTATAAAAGAAAGTCCAATTTCAGAAAAAAATCCACTTTTAAATCATGTACTTATGTAAATCAGAAGTTTACGTAATATTAGGTAGCTTGAATATAAACAAAAAGTCATTAGCATTGTTTTTATTGAAATAATATAATCGTTTTCGCATGCAGGGCACTTTGACTTAGAATCATTCGTTCTAAGACCAAAGATATGTAGTAGATACAACATTATTCTGGACGCACCACAAAGAACCTACCATACTGCCTTCGATAATTTTCATAAATTAGATTTTAATTTAAACTTAGGGGCCTGATGGCCGAGTAAGTAACGCTATGGCACTCGGTGCCACAGGTTTCTGGTTCGAGTCCCAGCGATGGCATTGGTGCTTGTAGTGTTCGAAATACACTTTAAACAGTAGGTCCGGTTCTAATGTGGTCGTAGAGCATTGCGGGAGTAGTGGTAATCTCGTCTGTAGCATATCTTCAAGCTACACGAGCCTCCTTGGTAATGTTAAATGAGAACCAGAGTTCATCATCGTTCAAGTATTGAGCTGCTCATAGGGAAATGGTCAATATGGGGAGCGAAATATACTTTCTCTCCGGGTGTAAGTCTGTAAGCCAACTAATACGCAGGATTACGCCAAATATATTTTCTCTCGGGTTGAGAGACTATAAATTAAACGTTTCTCAACAGAAGCGATTGGTTGCGCTGTACTTCCTCTCTGGTGAGGGTCCCGAAGCCGACTGACCTTTTCTCCTGAAGACATAGGGGTTGCTCTTGTCAGTGAGTAGGAGGTTACACAACTCCGTTATTCTTAGTGTTGGTTATCAAATATTGGTTACACACTCAGTTCATTTCCTTCTTGATATGCTGATTGTTTAAAACCAATAATATCGAATTCTATATAAAGTCTCCTTTTTTCTCAAGTTTCTTCCAGCAAAGAATTAGCTAATTCTTAATTAGTTAATTCTGGAGACCGTAAGTTTGAATCACTGTACCTCCAACCATTTAAAGTCAAATTTTGGTTTGGTTTGTCGCTCCGTAGAGCGTCATCTTATGCACTCTTTTGGGCTAAACAGACCGGGACCTACAGTTTAACGTGGATTCCGAACCACTCACAAACATCCATGCCACCGCCAGGATTCGAACCTGAAGCCTGGGATACCAAAGACCAGAGCGCTAGCCACTTGGCCTCCAGGCCGCTTGTAAATCAAGGATAACCTATATAAAATTAAAAGAGAGAAGTGTCATTAACAAAACAACAAAGGCTGTTAACTTTTCAAAAGAAAGAATTTATGTCTTCAGTAACAATATTAATTTTTTATTCATCAAAGAAAACCCTTTATTTTATTAAAGACTAAATATGAAAATATGATGTAAAATATTATACACGAAAAGTTCAAATAAACATCAGAAATTTTTCATTATTTTATTTTGTTTCTAGTTTTTTAAAATATTGATTTAGGAAAAAATATATTAAAAAATATTTGATGATAAATTAAAACTACTATTTATACAAAAATTGTTTATTAGCTGATAGAGTCAATAGTTAGACTGTTACATAAGAGCATTGTTAAGCATGAGTTTTATGAATGGTCTTCATTAAACATATTTTAATATACATTTGAATAAAAAAATAAAGATAATATTGTATAAAGCGGATTGAAAATAACGATTTAGAATTTAGAATTTCAAATTTCAGTTATTTATGTTAGAAAATGATAATAATAATAAATAAATAAATAAATAAGAAAAAAAAAAGAAGAAAGAAAAAAAAGAAAAAAAAGGGGGGGGGAAAGAAAATTAAGAATTTTGTTTGGCTAAAGTTTTTTTTTCCTAATGCAGCTGGCAAACACTCAGACACTGTTTGGATAAAGTTCATATAAATATATTTTAAATATATTTCTATTCGTTTCGTATCATTATTTTAAAACTGAACTGGAGCTTGTTAGACTCTTAAAAGGCCAAAAAAGCTATTAGGAGGTCTAGTCTGTGTTTACACAGTCGTAAATGAAGTAAATTCCATCACAGTGTTTTTAGAAACCATAGATTAAACATTAGTGGCTAATGAGCGTTTTTGATAAGATTTCAGTAAAACTTTTATAATGATTCTCAGATTTCAAAGGAAATTTTTTGGTGTTTATTATTCTCAATCTATATTTCTGAAAAATTTAACTTAAATCTATTGAGATATCAGTAAGTGATCGCTTTATCACCTTTCAAAATGTATTGCTTTGTGATTCTCTTGCAACATACCTAACTTGACCATTTATTTTTGTCCTCACAACAGGACATTTACTTATTCAAGAGGCACATATGTCGTCACTTACAAGATATATGTGCTTCTTGAACGCAACAGTACATTTACTTACTCAAGAGGCACATATGTCTTCACTTACAAGATATATGTGCCTCTTGAACGCAACAGTACATATACTTATTCAAGAGGCACATATGCCTTCACTTACAAGATTTATGTGCCTCTTGAACGCAACAGTACATTTACTTATTCAAGAGGCACATATTCCTTCACTTACAAGATATATGTGCCTCTTGAACGCAACAGTACATTTACTTATTCAAGTGGAACATATGTCTTCACTTACAAGATATATGTGCCTCTTGAACGCAACAGGACATTTACTTACTCGAGGCACATATGTCTTCACTTACAAGATATATGTGCCTCTTGAACGCAACAGTACAGTTACTTATTCAAGTGGCATATATGTCTTCACTTACAAGATATATGTGCCTCTTGAACACAACAGGATATTTACTTATTCAAGAGGCACATATGTCTTCACTTACAAGACATATGTGCCTCTTGAACGCAACAGTACATTTACTTATTCAAGTGGCATATATGTCTTCACTTACAAGATATATGTGCCTTTTAACACAACAGAACATTTACTTACTCGAGGCACATATGTCTTCACTTGCAAGATATATGTGCCTCTTGAACGCAACAGTACATTTACTTATTCAAGTGGCATATATGTCTTCACTTACAAGATATATGTGCCTCTTGAACGCAACAGTACATTTACTTATTCAAGTGGCATATATGTCTTCACTTCCAAGATATATGTGCCTTTTAACACAACAGGATATTTACTTATTCAAGAGGCACATATGTCTTCACTTACAAGATATATGTGCCTCTTGAACGCAACAGTACATTTACTTATTCAAGTGGCATATATGTCTTCACTTACAAGATATATGTGCCTCTTGAACACAACAGTACATTTACTTATTCAAGTGGCACATATGTCTTCACTTACAAGATATATGTGCCTCTTGAACACAACAGGACAATTACTTATTCAAGAGGCACATATGCCTTCACTTACAAGACATATGTACCTCTTGAACGCAACAGTACATTTACTTACTCAAGAGGCACATATGTCTTCACTTACAAGATATATGTGCCTCTTGAACACAACAGGATATTTACTTATTCAAGAGGCACATATGTCTTCACTTACAAGACATATGTGCCTCTTGAACACAACAGGACATTTACTTACTCAAGAGGCACATATGTCTTCACTTACAAGATATATGTGCCTCTTGAACACAACAGAACATTTACTTACTCGAGGCACATATGTCTTCACTTGCAAGATATATGTGCCTCTTGAACACAACAGGATATTTACTTATTCAAGAGGCACATATGTCTTCACTTACAAGACATATGTACCTCTTGAACACAACAAAACATTTACTTACTCAAGAGGCACATATGTCTTCACTTACAAGATATATGTGCCTCTTGAACACAACAGAACATTTACTTACTCGAGGCACATATGTCTTCACTTGCAACATATATGTGCCTCTTGAACAACAGTACATTTACTTATTCAAGTGGCACATATGTCTTCACTTACAAGATATATGTGCCTCTTGAACACAACAGGACAATTACTTATTCAAGAGGCACATATGCCTTCACTTACAAGACATATGTACCTCTTGAACACAACAAAACATTTACTTACTCAAGAGGCACATATGTCTTCACTTACAAGATATATGTGCCTCTTGAACACAACAGGATATTTACTTATTCAAGAGGCACATATGTCTTCACTTACAAGACATATGTACCTCTTGAACACAACAAAACATTTACTTACTCAAGAGGCACATATGTCTTCACTTACAAGATATATGTGCCTCTTGAACACAACAGAACATTTACTTACTCGAGGCACATATGTCTTCACTTGCAACATATATGTGCCTCTTGAACACAACAGTACATTTACTTATTCAAGTGGCACATATGTCTTCACTTACAAGATATATGTGCCTCTTGAACACAACAGGACAATTACTTATTCAAGAGGCACATATGCCTTCACTTACAAGACATATGTACCTCTTGAACACAACAAAACATTTACTTACTCAAGAGGCACATATGTCTTCACTTACAAGATATATGTGCCTCTTGAACACAACAGGATATTTACTTATTCAAGAGGCACATATGTCTTCACTTACAAGACATATGTACCTCTTGAACACAACAAAACATTTACTTACTCAAGAGGCACATATGTCTTCACTTACAAGATATATGTGCCTCTTGAACACAACAGAACATTTACTTACTCGAGGCACATATGTCTTCACTTGCAAGATATATGTGCCTCTTGAACGCAACAGTACATTTACTTATTCAAGTGGCATATATGTCTTCACTTACAAGATATATGTGCCTCTTGAACACAACAGGACATTTACTTATTTAAGAGGCACATATGTCTTATATATGTAGTGATCTCTTTATCACCTTGCATAATGTATTGCTTTGTGATTTTCTTGCAACATACCTAACGTGACCATTTATTTTGTCCTCAAAAGGGGACATTTACTTATTCTAGAGCAGGGGTCTCCAAACTACGGCCCGCGGGCCAAATCCGGTCCGCCAATGTCATCAATCCGGCCCGGTACAGCTAATAGCTTATTATTGCCGTAATAAGTTGGATAAAATAATACAGAATGATAATAACTCGGTTTTATTTACTTGCTAGGTAAAGCTTAATGACAAGCATAATACACAGAAAATTTAACTTAAGCATAACAACTAACTGGAATTTATAGATAATGGCAGAAAAATTAAAAGGGTTTTGGCCCTTGGTACTTACTGGAGTAAACAGTACGGCCCCCAAGGCTGGAAAGTTTGGAGACCCGTGTTCTAGAGGAACATATGTCTTGTATATGTAATAATCTCTTTATCACCTTGTATAATATGTTGCTTTGTGATTCTCTTGAAACATATTTTTCGTAACTTGCCACATATCTTTGTTAACACCATTGCAGCCATTAACACCATCTTTGTTTTATATATATATATTGCTTATATATGTCTTGAACGACTTGCATATATATTAGACATATTGTGTATGACATAATCACCACTCTACTAGGAGCTACCATCGTTGGTGGCTTTTTTTTTAATTTTATTTTTAGCACTTTTTTTAATTTGTTTTGCTTTTTTTTTTTCTTCTGAAACAGGGACAGAAATTGTGTTGGAGACAGTAATTATCTGAAAACGGGCTAAACAAGATATATAGTCACATTAGGCCTGAATGACCGAGTGTCTAGCACTCTGGCGCTCTGTGCCACATGTTTCGGTTTTGAGCCCCGGCAATGCTGTGGATGTTTGTAGTGGTTCGGAATCCACTTTAAACTGTAGGTCCCGGTCTAATATGATCGTAAAGAGTTTACTAGAGGTTTAGTCCTTCTTCAAAATTCGTGGTCACTCTCTAAAATGAAGCTGCATATCACACTTAGCCATAGACTTTGGACCTGGTGTATCCTTTCCTGCATCAGGTTTATTAGCAACAACAACAACATAGTCACTTTAAACATACCGAGACTGACTATTTATTGTCTGCTTTATTCTTGCCAAAATAATTTTTAACTACATTTTATTTTTACCTATTATTATATCTCGAAATTTTTTTAGCTACATTTTATTTTAACATATTATTATTATTGTACCTGGTGTAGGATTTCCTGTACCAGGGTTATTAACAATAACAACAACATAGTCACTTTAAACATACTTCGACTGATTATTTATTGTCTGCTTTATTCTTGCTAAAATAATTCTTAACTGCATTTTATTTTAACCTATCATTTCAATCTTCAATGGAATTTATTAAACCCAAAAACACGCTAACTAGTATAAAGGGAACTAAAACACACATAAAAAAAAACACCACTTATGAACTAAAACACCAAAAAACAAATTCGTAAGTCTAGTCTACACAATTTACTTTAATCAAACAAATTCATTTCTAGAGTACTTTTGAACAGCACAAAAAAGCACTTTTGAGAAAGCATTCGTGATTAACGATCTTTTATGAATTTAACTAAAAACGATTCTAGTAAAACCTCTGTATTTATTAAGGCTCTCAGATTTCAAAAGAAGTATTTGATGTTTACTATTTCCAGTTTATAGTAGAGGAAAACCAGTGTCATTCACACAGATGCCAGTACGTGACTACTTTGCCGCGTGATCTTCTTGCCACATATCTCATCTGGTTATTTATTGTCCGTTTAATTTGTTGCCTGAAAGAATTCCAACTGCGTTTTATTTTCCTCTAAATAACTTCTAAAAAAACAATAACTGATGGAAGATAATGATAAGTTATGAAGGATAATGATTATGATTGGTTCTAAAATTGTATGTCGCTGTTCTCCCAAACTATAACCTGTCCGGCTAATGCCATCCCTTTTAAATTCGTATCAAAAAGACATTTATGCCGCATGTTATTTTTATGTTTCAACGTAAATTCATATGTTATTGTTAAAACTACATGTTATTGTCTCTAAATAATTAAGAAACAATAAACGTTTTTTGTCATCCTTTATTGTCTGTAAATAATTTAGAAATAATAAAAGAGGAATGATAGTAATAAAATTCAGAATGAAAAACAAGAACTCTGAGTGGTTAGATCTGAGGGGAACAGAAGCTCAAGGTTGGCGTGGGTGTAATGAAAAGGGGCAGTAACATATTTTCTGCTGATAAAAATTAAATAACCTGTAGCATTTTTCTCATGGGAAGAGTTGTGGCATTTTGTTCCGAGGAGAGAGGAATGTATATTCTTTGACAAGTACATAATAACAACCTATCACACAAATTTGACAGCAAATAAGCAGTGTTGTGGGTGGCTATATTACATGCAATTATAGTTTTGTAGTAATAAGAACAACCTGTCACTTAAATCTGATAACAGATATTCAGTGTCATGGATAATGAGATCTCATGAAATTGGCGATTGTCTGTGCGACCATCACAGATCGAAACAATTACAGGAATATAGACTACACCATGAGTTGTTGCATCGTGATTGGTGATAGACCATGGACCAGAAAGTTTCGACTGCAATGAGAAGTGAGGAAAGCTGACCTCCTCCCATAGACGGATTTTCTTAGAGTCGTTTTTGGAGGAGAGGAATAGTATTCTGCTATGAATCGGCAAAGAGTGTTGTTTTTCTCTTTTTCTCTATTTCTCTGAAGTGACAGAACAGGCCGGAGTTTCCTCCTGTTTTTCAAAGTGAACTCCATGTGGTTTCGTGTCACGAGATTCAACGTGTTTTCAGATTCGACATAGACTCGAGAACTCTGAAAAATCTCCGACCTTGGAGTGAATTGTACTTGTGATTTAATCTTGAGCCAGTAATCAAATCTGTAGTTTTAATTTTCATTTATTTGTATAATAACCATAGTTTTGTATTTGTATATATATATTATATACTCATGTCCATGAATTAAGGATAATTCAGAATCACACAAAAATTGAACTCTAAAATAAAAATTTCACCTGTAGAATTATCCCACACATCTTGAAGAATATTCAAATTACAGGATTATATTCAATATTCAAATTACAAATTAATTCATCTCCAGGCTTTGGCAACGATTCCAAGATGATAGTAATGTGAGTAGATGTTAAAACACAGGTCGCTCCCGAGTTACAACGCCGAAGGAGGACCGGTATTTAGCATTTACTGCCAAAAGTAACAGACGGAGCACAGCATCAGACCTGTCTGCTCAGCTCTATTCAGCTACCGGTACGGCAGTTTCAAGGCAGACCGTGTACAGACGCTTAGGGCACATTGGTCTATATGCTCGACCTGTCAGATGTGTTCCAGCAACTCACTGCCTGCGATTAACCTGGGTAGAGAGCATGCATTGTGGACACCGCAACAGTGGTCTTGTGTGATGCTTTCCGACGAGTCAGTTTGCTGTCTGATTCTCACCGGACTTTCATATGGAAAGCGCCAGGTACCCGTTACCACCAAGAGAACACTATTGAACGACACCGTTACGGTCGTGCAGGATGGCTCGTTTGGGGAGGAATTATTCTTGGTTCCAGAACTGACCTGCATGTTCAGAGTGTAACGATGACAGGCCACATCTATCGGGATGTCATTCTGGAACAACATGTGCGTTTGTTTCGGGGCGCCATGGGTGCTGAATTTCTGTTTATGGATGACAACGCCCGTCCTCACCGTGCAAACATTGTAGACGAATGCCTTCAATTGGAGGATATCACCCGTATGGATTGGCCAGCATATTCACCGGACGTGAATCCAATAGAGCATTTTTGGGATATGCTTGGCCGACGAATTGCAGCCCGTCAACCCCCTCCCACCTGTCAACCGGAACTTCGGAGGGCATTGCTTGATGAGTGGTTTAATATTCCCCAAGATCAGATTGATAATTTGATACTCAGCATGCCTAGGCGTTGTAAGACCTCTATTGCATCGTCCGGGAGACATACTCCATATTAACCATCATACTAACCATGTTATACTGTTTTATGTAAATAAGTTCTTTTTTGAAATTTGCTCCAGGGAGTAAAAATCGCAATTTTTATTAATTATGTCAAACATATAGCATCTTTTTTGCTCTTTACCTTTTGTTTAATAAATAGACTTTACAAATAAGTCAAATTTGTTTTGCTTCTGTCTCTTTTTTTGTCTGAACTTCATTATCCTTAATTTATGGACATGAGTGTATATAGCGCTTGTAAGTAAAAGTTAAAGTGTTCCCATGAACCTGAAAGGACTCCTTTTCTTGAAGCCATTAT
>BPLQ01012518.1:0-53786 GCA_021605075.1 Caerostris darwini | reverse complement strand
AATTTTTTATGGCAGTAATATTAAATTTAAAGTAATAATTATTGTTATAAAATAGTTGATAATTATAAAAATTAATTAATAATTATAAAATTATTTTTCCGGTTTTTTAAAATATTTTCGATGGCAATAATATTCATCAAAATTTTGAAGTTTTCATTAAACCTGCAATAAAAATTCTGTTTTTGCCAAAGAATGTCAGCTTAATAATGTAGGAAAAAAATTTAATAGAAGTTTAACTTTAATATAAAAATACCAGTTTGACAAAAAAACAAACTTTTTAAAAATTAAATTTATTTGACAAATATTTTTATAACATATGATTAAATTTTATTCTCAATAATTTTATATCTTAATTACAGTTTAATTTTATTAAAATTTTCAAGTGTTCTTGAGTAACTAAAGTAATGAAAGATGAAAAATTTAAAAAAAAAAATTGTTCTTAGAAATTTACATTTGAAAAATAAATTGATTTTGACGAAAATGTTTGTAGTAGATTTTTTTTCTAAAATAAGTGACTAAAGCATCAATGTAGATTTTTTGAAGATAAATTTTCTTTATAAAACGTAATTTTTAAACTCCTTTATTAGTGTAAATATGTACTTTAAAACAAACTTTATTTTTTTAGTATATATTTACAATGCATTCTAACAAAACATTATCTTGAAATATTGAAAAGAATCCCATTATATTTAAAAATACTGAACAAATATGAAGAATTTAAAATGTTATACTTTACTATATTTTAAAATACATTAAATTTCGCATATATATTGTATGAGAAATATAATGTATATGAGAAATTTAATATATTTAAAATTATAGTAAAGGAACATATTCATAGTTTTTCCATATATATATACATATTTCTAAGAAATCATTTTAACCTCTATAATAAATATCTTTATTTTGTTTCATTTTTTATTCAACAAATTTATTTATCAGGGTTTTTTTTAAGAAATGAAAAGATTAAAATAATTTGATCACTGTATTTCATTTTTCATTAGACATACCTGAGATTTTATTAATATTTCTATTCATTATCTTATATTATCTATTTCTACTCATATTTATTATTCGTATTTTGAAAATTGTAGAAAAGACTGCTTGTACTTGATGTTATTTTGCATCGTTCTACTGAATATTCCATTAAACTTCTTATTCATTGCCGCAACAGCCCCATCGTGGGCCAAAGTTATCTCCCTACTGGCAGATTTCGAGACATTCGATATTTTTACTGTGTAGGGTTGTCAGCCTTATGGCCATTATTACACCATGACTTGCAATTTAAATTGGATTCCGAACCACTACAAACACCCATGGCATCGCCAAAACTCAAACCCGAAACCTGTGCAATCGACAGCCAGAGTGCTAGCCACTCGGCCATTATGACTTTTGCATTAACTACTAAACTATAAAAACGTAATTATTTTTTATTTTGAATTTTAAATTACATTGTCAGTTGTTTGCTGCAGTAAAAAATTATAACAGACTCTCTCTGCACGATAACTAAACTTCAATAATATAATATATCACATTTTAATGCAGACCTTGCTGATAATGTTGGAATTTCAAAAGGATCGGTCAATTTTTTTGCGCCTCAAACGCGTCAAATCTCGATTGATACATTTGTGAGGTCTGCTCGCCCATAACCATGGGCTGTGAGTTTTGTATCAGATGTAACGTTTATTGTTTTTTTTAGAATTCTTATTATAAAAATCTTAATTTTTTTTTTTTTTTTACACTTGATATTATTTAGCATTATTTTATTGAATATTCAAAACTAAACTACTAAACGATAAACATGTAATTATTTTCTTACTCTAAATGTTTAAATTACACGACGAGTTGTTAGGCAAAATTTAAAAAATATATCATCCTCTCTCCAAGAACAATATTAAAAAAGAGACTACAAAAATATAATATATCATATCAAAATATATTCTCTATCCTTTAAAGACATTATAAATAGTTTGCAACAAAATATATGATGTGAAAAGATACAATGCCACAATAATCGTCAGAAAAGCCGAATTTTAAATTTTGAAATCATCAACCATAAATGACTTGCAGACAACGAAGCCCTTCTTAGGACAAAGGCTCTTCCCAATGCTATGTGTTCCCTTCTGACATATGCACAGAGAGAGATTCGAAGTCCATAAATCTAGAATCAGAATCCTGAAGCTACCAGTTTGGAAGCAGCGAGTGCCATTCGCTGGAAAACAATAATAAATGGCGAAACTCGGTTTCACTGACCTCAAAAGCCGCAAAGAAGGACAAAAGAATCAAAAGTCAGGGAACAGACGGAAACTCCAGAGCCGTGAATATCGGAAAAAGGAAAAGGCGGTGGAAGCGAGGCAATTTCTTTCCATTGTGGAGAGAAACAAAATGGCACGGAATTCCAATGACGCCTTCCTTCAACAAAACAACAGGAGGAGGTGCAACAAAAAGAAATTCGAACTTCTTTCCTCTTTGTTGGGATATTATGTTACCCTAACATCCATAATATCTGCTTTCAATAAGTTATTATGCATCCAGGGAGATCCTCTCCTACTTTGATCTGAAGGAACTGTATACCAGTACAATATGTTTGACATTCTGACATCTAGTATTCATAGGTACAAAAAGCAAATCTTGGTATAATTGAAAAGATATTGTTATTCTTGTTTGTTGTAGTGAATTTTATAATTTGACCTTTCTTGGAAATGGAAAAAGCATATAATATTGTTGATACATTATATTTCATTTTGAAGAAACAACAACAAAATGCTGCAAAAGAGAAGATATATTTTTTATATGATAGCATATACATTATATGTATAAAAAATGTAAAATTCAAAATCGAATAAATTTTTAACAATTATCTGGCTCCTAATATGAAAATGTTGTGTATATCAATAATTCGAAAACAATGCAGATGATAAATTTGAATATTTATATATCAAAATAATAAAGGGACTTTTTTTAATCTCGATTAAACTGAAAGACAACCTTTAAAAAGAACACAATGGAGGTCATTGAATTTCATCTGCGAAAAATAATATTCAAATATTTACAAATGTCATTTATTAGAAAAATCATTTTAAAATTGCAGTTTTCTGATTTAAAAAACCGATCAGAATGTTTAAATAATATAAGAGAATATCAAAAAGAATTTTTTTTTAAATATGAGAATATTTAGTGATATACTTTTATGTTTCTTAAAAAAAAAAACATACGTAAGCATTTTAATATTTTTCATAATTTTTAAATTTCTCAATTGAACTTAATATTTTACTATTTAACATTGTTTGTTGCATATTTTAATGTAAATTTCAAATAATATAAAAATAGAATATTTAAGAAAAATTATTATTAAAAAAACTTTATGAGATTTTTGCTATTATATATATATATAAAGATAATTCTGGTTTAAAAATGCTGTTGTTCTAGTATAAAGTCCGTGACTTTGCCAAAAATAGGAAACTAACAAATAGAATTGAGAAAATTGTAAAATGTTGTCAGATATCTGTATTCAAAAATAAATCCTGAAATGATAAAAATGCTGAACGAGTTTTTCTGAGATTCTATAAATCACGGTTTTATTCATTTTTGCAAAAGGCGTCATCGTCAAGTACTGTATTCTATATCTTTTAAAGATGTATTCTTTCTATTTTTAACTGAATTGAACTGTGTTGTTGAAAATAAACAGGAAAATCGAATGAATTTCGAAGATAAAAATGCAGTTAATCAAACCTGCCATTATTTTATGGTTCTTTTTGGTTATTATTGTATTGAATTGTTAGGGTTTTTTTTTTTTTTTTTTTTGATATTGGGTCTGTTGTCTATTTCGACGAAGTACGTACTATTGTACATTTGTACTATTGAACATTATTATATTGAAGTATTAACTTAATTAACATTTTGTTAACTACTATTTTAATTAACTCAATGTTGATAACATAGAGATAAATAAAGTTAGTATAATTAGTTCTATAGCTTCAGAATGTGCTTGGGATTTTTTTATGGTATAGTGGCTAACATTTGTATTGTAACGTCTCGGCTTATATTAGACCTATAGCGACTTCAAGTAGAGGACCACTTTCAGGATTATGGGAACACATTAATTTTTGTTTACAAGCAATATATATAAATAAATAGTGAACTCTGGGTTATTATACAAAGAAATAAAAATTAAAAATAAAATTTCAACAAAAGGACACAAATAAATCACAAGTACAGTTCACTCTATGGTCGAAGATTTTCAGAGTTCTCCAGTCTACGTCGAATCTCAAAGCACGTGGTCGGCACTTTTCATCGACTCGTCACCGAACTCTCTTCGTTCTTCTCCAAAAATCTCCCTTTAAAAATATCCTTCATGGGAGGGTGTCTCCCTCACTTCTCATTGCAGTAGACACTTCTTCAGCAATCCCGATGTAACAAATCATGGTGTAATCCATATTCCCTTTGCAAATGTTTCGACCTATGAATTCGCACAGACAATCGCTAATTTCGTAAGGTTTCATTTTCCATGATGCTGTATATATGTTATCAGATTTGAGTGACAGGTTGTTCTCACTAGTACAAAACACTAATTGCATGTAATGTAACTATCCACAACACTGCTTATCTGCTGTCAAATTTGAGTTATACTTTGTTATTATGTACGTGTTAAAGAATATACATTCCTCTTTCCTGTAAATGGAATGCCACAACTCTTCTAACTTCTGTGCTAAAGTATCATAATTTATATAAATTGGTAAGAAATAATGTGGACTATCATACAGTTACAAGTTCAGCCACTATCAATGAATGCTCAAAGGACTATTGCTATTTAAATATAAAAATTTTATTTTATTGGCAAATTTCAGTTTGTTGGCTAGATCTTTTCTTTATATAATCAAGCAAGAATTGTTTTTAATGGGAAACTGCTTAACTCGTCTTGTTTTCACAAAGTCCTTAATTCCTTCTTTGGTCTGGCGTTTTTTTTTAACAGAAATTAACCATTAAAGTGTTTTAATACGCATTATAGGGATAAACACTCGATTGACATAAAATATTTTTTTATATCTTTATTTCTAAGTAGAAGTAGATGAAGATTCAATGCAGAGATAAAGACTGTTTTCAAGAAAGACCTTTTCTTTACACTTCCGTGTTATTTTTTGTATTCACTTATTTCGTAATTAACTTTTTGCGTAATTATACACAGATTACAAATTGCGACAAATATATTAAATTATAATTAGCAGATTACACTTCGGTTTTTATACGTTTTTTAAATTTTTTATAACTGAATAACCTTTCAGATATTCTATTACTACATCGATTCCTTTTTATTAACTTTACTTAATTAGTTTGCATTGGGTTTATAACTTTTAATTACATTTAATTAATTTGGGACTTTGAAGTATGTATTTAGACTCTCTATTTAAATGCCATGTTAATATTGCTCTTCCAAGGTTTATCGTTTTGTGATTTTTAGTAAAAGCAATAGTGGCGTAAAGCCAAGCCATTTAAATCTTTGGTATTTCGTGCCAGCGTTATTAAACCAGCAGTAACCCGGATTTACCAGCAGTAATAATGTAATGTTTTATTTGGATATTTTTATTAGCTGTTCCATGTTGTTTAAATTTAAACGTTTTTATGTATATTTTTTTCTTGTAAAGAGATCAGGTATGTTTCATATAATAATGCTTTTTGTGAAATCGGACTCCAAAATAAAATATATGCATTTACTTCAGACAACTAATTTATTGAAAGTGTTTCCAGTATAACTTAAGAAAAACGACGTTTTTATATACTTTTCCTATGTGTGGGGTACTTTTCTTTTGTACATATTTGGGATTTTTAGGAATGAAAATATCATTTTCTCCAGTCTCTCAATTAACCTGGAAGTTAGAATTCCCGAATTCTGCTGGAAGAAAACATATTTAAAAAAAGTAATCAATAATTTAGAGGATGGGTATATCTCATCTTTGAAAACATGCCACGTGAAGAAAATGTTTCTAAAAATCAAAATCTAAACTGTTTTTATAATTTCAAAATGACTCAATTTGTGTCTGGTAATGCTAATTATGGTGAATATTTTATTATAAATCACCTCTACTACAGTATTAATTGATTTACAATGTTTTTATAGCATTGTAAAACAATTACCATTGCAGTAGTGGTGAAAATATAGTTTTATAACTTTATCTCTTAAGTCATATGTAACAACAATTTTTTGATACTTGTAGGCTTTCCTTCTATGATACATATACTTCTATACTTTTTTGTAACTTGTAATATAAATGTGTATTTTTTTCTTTCATATATATTTTTTAAATTTATCTTCCTTGTTAGCTTTAAATCTCACTTTATTATTTATTTATCTATTTTAAGTTTGATTATTTATTTTTATTTCTTAATTTTTCTTCTCGTTCCATTCTATTTTTACACGTGTATTGTACTATTGTGAATAATAATTTTGTAGATATTACTATTGCGCGCTGCACATAAAGTAGCAATAAAATAGAGAGTAGATGGGGATTGAAAATTTGAAATCAACATGCTCATGATGTGACATCTGTATATTACAAATGCATTTCATTTTTTTCGTTATCAACTGAATTATTTATTTTATTTCTTAATTTTTCTTCTTGTTCCAATCTACTTTTTCGTATGTATTGATCTACTGTAATAATAATTTTGTAAATATCACTATTGCGTGACGCAAGTAAAGTAGGAATAAAATAACTCGTTCATATGGGTTGCCAATTTGAAGTCATCATGCTCACAATATGACGGGTGTATATTACACCACCTCGCTGGCACATTGTCTCATTATAACCTCTTCTCTCTAAGCACAACCGTAAAAAATAATTTCAAAGATATATATCGTATCTATAATATATATTGCATACATTGAAAACATATTCTGAATCCTTTAAAGAATACGAGAACATTATAAATAGTTCGCAACAAAATATATGATGGCAAAACGAGACAATGCCACAATAATCCTCAGAAAAGCCGAATTTTAAATTTTGAAATCATCAACCATAAATTACTTGCAGACTCCGAAGCTCTTCTTAGGACGAAGGCATTTCCAATGGTATGTGCTCATTGCTGACATATGAACAGAGAGAGATTCGGAGTCCATAAATCTAGAATCAGAATCCCGAGGCCAGCAGTTTGGAAACAGCGAGGGCAATTCGCTGGAAAACAATAATAAAAGTCGAAACTCGGTTTCACTGACCTCAAAACCTGCTAGAAGGCTTTGAAAGGAAAAGAAAAGAAAGAAAAAGAAAATCAAAAGTAAGGGATCAGACGGAAACTCCACCGCCGTGAATATCGGAAAAATAAAAAGGTGGTGTAACCGATGCAATTTCTTTCCATTGTGGAGAGAAACAAAATGGCGCAGAATTCCAACGACGCCTTCCTCGACAGAACAACAGAAGGAGGTACAACGAAAAGGAAATTCGAACTTCTTTTCTCTTTGTTGGGATATTATGTTACCCTAACATATATAATATCTGCTTTCAGTACGTTATTATGCCCCAAATTAGATTCTCTCCTACTTTGAACTAAAAGGAACTGTATACGAGTTTAATATGTTTGGCATTTTGACATTCTTTTTTTTTTCTATTATTAGCGTTCGAAGTATTCATATGTGCAAAAAGTGAATCTCGATATAATTGAAAAATCATTGTTGTTTTTGTTTGTTATTGTGAATCTTATATTTTGCCCTTTCTTGAAAATGGGAAAAGCAAATTATATTGTGGATACATTATTTTACATATTGGAAAAAGAACAAAAAAATTAACAATAGAGTAGATTTAATGTATATGCTATCATAGAAAAAAATATTAATGAAAAATATAAAATTCAAAATCGTATAACCTTTTTACAATTATTTGGCTCCTAATATGAAAATGTTTTGTATGTATTAATAATACGAAAAATTACTATAGTTAAAAAGAGTACAATGGAGTATAAATTTCATAAGCGAAAAATAATATTTATATATTTAAAAAATCTTTAAGAAAAATCATTGTAAAATTGCAGTTAAAAAATAATTAAATAAATATTAATGTTAACATAATTAATTATTTACATATAATTCTTATTTAATGTAAAATAATTGTTAGATAAATAATTATAATTTTAAAAAAATAATCAGAATCCTTAAGTACAGTAAGAGAGAACATCAAAAAGAATTTTAAAAAAAGTAGCAGAATATTTAGTGATATACTTTTTATGTTACGCAAACATTTAAGTATTTTTCATAACTTTTAAATCACTTAATTGCTCTTAATACTTAATTTTATCATTGTTAGCTACATATTTTACTAAAATTTTCATATATAAAAATATAATATTTAACAGAAATTCATTAAAACATTATATATAGATAGAATTATTAAAATAAGCTCGTATAGGCTAAAGATATTTCTGTTGTAAGCATGCTCTTATTCTGGAATGAGGTTCGTGACTTTGCCGAAAAATGGAATGCCAACAAATAAATCTGAGAAAAATGTAAAATGTTGTCAAATATCTGTATTCAAAAATAAACCCTGAAATGATAAAAAAAGCTGCGTGAGTTTTTTTTTTTTTTTTCCGAAGATTCTCATGATTTTATTCATTTTTGTAAAAGGGCATTGTCGTCAAGTATTTTATTCTCAATCTTTTAAAGATCTATTCTAGAAAATACGATTTTTAACTGAATTCAAATGAAGTTGATGAATAAACCGGAATATAGAGTGAATTTCGAAGATAAAAATGTAGTTTATAAAAACTGCTGTTATTTTACAATTCTTGCCTTTAATTATTACATTGAATTGGGTTGATGCTTTTTTTATATCGGGACTACATTCTACTTCGTCATTATTGAACATTAGTTCTGTAGCTACATATTATGGCCGATTTTTTTGTAGTACAATGGCTCATGATGTACACAAAATGGTAAGAAACAATATGGACAATCACACAGTTACAAGTCCAGTCACTATCACTGATTTTGTCAAGGATAATTACTATTTACATATAAAAAATTGAAATTCATTTGGCAAATTTCAGTTTGTTTGTTCTTTTCTTTCGGGCCTGAATGGCCGAGTGGCTGGCGCTGGGTACCCCAGGTTTCGGGTTCGAGTCCCGGTGGTGCCATGCATGTTTGTAGTGGTTCGGAATCCACTTTAAACTGTAGATCCCGGTCTAATAGGATCATAGAGCGTTGCGGGGGCATTGTTACTCCGCGTCCGTGGCTTATCTTTAAGTTATACGCGCCCCCTGGGTAATGCAAAGTGAGTAACGTCTGCGCAACGCTTGCCTTAAGGCACCCAAGACCAAGCTATCTAAGTGTTTGCCAGCTGCATTAGAAAGAAAAAAAAGTTCTTTTCTTTCTATATACATTTTTTTGCAGGTTTTTTTTCTAGAAACTGCCAATTTTGTCATTTTTTTTATCTATTTTGTAGAATGTCTATCTAGTATTAGAGACTTTCTCAAAAATAGATTTCATAAAGACAATAATACATATAAAGCAAGAATATTTTTAATCTGAAACTACTTAACTCCTCTGGCTTACACAGATTCCATAATTCCTACTTTGGTTTGAGGTTTTTTAATACAGAAAATAATCATTAAAGTGTTTATACGCATTATAGGGATTATAGGGCGTTTTTGATGAAATATTTTTATTTTTGCAGCATTATTTCTATGTATATGTAGAAGTTGATCAAGGTTCAATGCTGAGACATTCTTTGATGAAAAAAAAATTTTCTTTAAATTTCCATGTTAATTTTTGTATTCACTTATTTTGTAATTAACCTTTTTTACTTAATTATACACAAACACTGCAAATTTGTGACAAAGATATTTATTCATTATAATTAACAGATTACACTTCGGTTTTTATACGTTTCTTTTTTTTTTTTTTTGTATCTGAATAACTTTTCAGATAATAAAAATGAATAGATGTAGTAAGAGACTAACTTTACTTAATTAGTTTAACTTAGGTTCATAACTTTTAATTACATTTAATTAATTCGGGATTCTGAAATATGTATTTAGACTCTCTACTTAAATGGCACGGTAATGTCACCTGCAATATCACTTTTCAAGGTTTATTGTTTTGTGATTTTCAGTAAAAGCAATAGTGAAAGGCCATGGCAATAAGCCAAGCCATTTAAGTCTTTAGTTTTCGGTGTCAGTGTTATTAAAATTGTTGAAGGGTTTTGTAGCACGAGTAATTTATTTGTTTATTTGGAGCTTTTTTTTATCAACTTCCCCATGTGGTTTTTGTTAAAACGCTTTAGTGAAAAAATTTTTTTTTCGTGTAAAGAGAACAGGTATTTTTAAATAATAATTCTTCAAATAGTAAATCCAAAATAAAATATATTCATTTACTTCACACAAATAAATGATTAATTATTTATAATTCGAGACCTACTATTTCTCTTATGTTATATGTTGGAACGATAATTGTTAACAATAATTAATAATTTCTTCTCTTCTCTTCTCGTATATATATATATATATATATATATATATATATATATTAGGAACTAGATAATTGTTAAAATAGTATTCGATTTTAAATTTTAAATTTTTTATTCATATTTTTTTTTCCTATGATAGCATATACATTATATCTTCTGTATTGCAACATTTTTTGTCGTTTTTCCAAGATGAAATATAAAGTATCAACAATACCATTTATTTTCCCCATTTCCAAGAAAAGTCAAAATATAAAATTTACAATAACAAACAAGAACAACAATGACTTTTCAATTATACCAAGATTCGTTTTTTGTACATATGAATACTTCGAACACTCTTAATAAAAAAAAAATGTCAGAATATCAAACATATTAAATTGGTATACAGTTTCTTCCGTTCAAACTAGCCGAAGATCTCATTTAAGGCATAATAACGAATTGAAAGCAGATATTATGGATGTTAGGGTAACATAATATCCCAAAAAAGGGAAAAGAAGTTCGAATTTTCCTTTTTGTTGCACCTCCTCCTGTTGTTCTGTTGAAGGAAGGCGTCATTGGAATTCTGCGCCATTTTGTTTCTCTCCACAATGGAAAGAAATTGCCTCGCTTCCACCGCCTTTTTATTTTTCCGATATTCACGGCGGTGGAGTTTCTGTCTGATCCCTTACTTTTGGTTTTATTTTATTTTGGCCTTCTTTGTGGGTTTTGAGGTCAGTGAAACCGAGTTTCGCCATTTATTATTGTTTTCCAGCGAATGACGCTCGCTGTTTCCAGACTGCTGGCTTCGGGATTCTGATTCAAGATTTATGGACTTCGAATCTCTCTCTGTTCATATGTCAGAAGCGAGCACATACCATTGGAAGTGCATTTGTCCTAAGAAGGGCGTCGGTGTCTGCAAGCAATTTATGGTGGATGATTTCAAAATTTAAAATTCGGCTTTTCTGATGATTATTGTGCCATTGTCTCGTTTGACATCATATATATTGTTGCGAACTATTTATAATGTTTTCATATCTTTAAAGTATGAAGAATCGATTTTGAATGCCCGCATTAAGATATGATATATTGTAATTTTAAAATTTCTTTTTAACTATTGTATTTATAGAGAAGCGGTTATTATTTTTTAATTACGGCAAACAGCTCATCATCTAATTTAAAAATTTTGAATGAGAAAATAATTAAAGACACGTAGAAGTAAAGTAAAAAGAAAGTAATTAGAAACGGAAAAAAATAGAGAAAGTATTAAGAGAGAAAGAGATAGTATGGTTATAGTATATAATCGATAAAATTGCACAAAAAAAATCATATGGTAAAACTAAGACTGAAGTACATCATTACTAGAAGATATGGCTGAGTGTTGTCCGGCAACAGAAAACGAAACATTTAATTACCCTAAACAAGAAACATTTAAAATCTTTAAATATTAAATCTTAATGAACAATTAGCACACTTCTATGTGGAATTTAGCAGACAAATACAAGAACCATACATTCAAGAACAATTTCAACCGCTAGTGCGAAATGTCTAATGAAGATTATAAATAAGAACTACAGACGCTAATAAAAAAAGAAATAATCCAAAGTTGCACCAGACGCGAAAAAAGCTATGATGTTATTTCCCCTTCGTAATTCTTTTTAAACTATAAAAAATTAACTGTCGCCATCCGTTAGCAATAAAAAATAAGGTTTTCATTTAATTAAAAAGCGCTTAATAGAAATTTTTACTTATTTATTTTTATTTATTTATTTTTCATTATTTATTTATTTGTCTATTTGTTTTCAGCTATGAACCAGATAAATAAATAAAATTTTGAATTTCTAAGCCTGTATGGTTTTTAATTTTTAGGAAATGTAGTTAGATAGACAAATCGTGTGTTTTACATATGTAGGAACAAACAACAAATATCCAATCTGTTGTATTTATTACATAAGTTTCCCTTGCATGTGTTTATGACCTTTTATTTCTGTTTCACAATGATCACCAACTATTATTTCGCCCGTTCCAAACACTCAATATATAAGATATCCATTTTAATCTTCTCATAACTAAAGTCAAAGAGCACTCCAAAATATTACTGTAAAACTATGCGTTAAATTACATAGATGCACAATTAATCACTTAATTGAATTTTAATGGCATGCATCCATAAACGAAACAATAAATCTACAATATTTTTTGTTTAATTTTTAGCAATAAATAAGTTTTATCAAAATTAAAATTATTAGTTTTAAACAATGAATAGTCTATCTTCACATAAGCTTGATCCCAGCCCTTAAAAATTATAATAAAATATTCAATTTAATCTTCGTATAATCATAATCAAATAGCATTCTAGAACATGTAAGTAAAATTAATTATGCAAATAATCATATAAATGGGTAGTGAATCGCATGGTAGATTTCGATTGATATGTATCATTAAACAATGAATTGTTTTACGACAATAAATATTGTTAATTTTAACAATAAGTACTTTATCTTCGCAAGCACAGGATACAACCTTCAAAAATTCAATTAAATCTTCACATAACCATTATCACATAGCAATCTAAAATATTTGTGTAAAGTTAATTATATCATATAAATGGGCATCGCAATTTATATAGTGCATCGGAAGATAAATTTCGATTCCCATGTATCCTTAAACAAAACAATACATAATTTTAAACATTAAATTGTTGTACGGCAATAAAGTAATATTAATTTTAACAATAAGTACTTTATCTTCGCAAGCACAGGATACAACCTTCAAAAATTCAATTAAATCTTCACATAACCATTATCACATAGCAATCTAAAATATTTGTGTAAAGTTAATTACTCAAAGAATCATATAAATGGGCATCGCAATTTATATAGTGCATCGAAAGATAAATTTCGATTCACATGTATCCTTAAACAAAACAATACATAATTTTAAACATTAAATTGTTGTACGGCAATAAAGTAATATTAATTTTAACAATAAGTACTTTATCTTCGCAAGCACAGGATACAACCTTCAAAAATTCAATTAAATCTTCACATAACCATTATCACATAGCAATCTAAAATATTTGTGTAAAGTTAATTATATCATATAAATGGGCATCGCAATTTATATAGTGCATCGGAAGATAAATTTCGATTCACATGTATCCTTAAACAAAACAATACATAATTTTAAACATTAAATTGTTGTACGGCAATAAAGTAATATTAATTTTAACAATAAGTAGTTCATCTTCGCTAATACCTGATCCAAACTTCAAAATTTTAGTAAAATATTTAATTCAATCATCCGATAACCATCATCAAATAGCACTATAGATCATTTGTGTAAAGTTAATTAATCATATAATCGTATAAATATAAAATGAAACTTATGATGGATTTCGAATAACATGCATCATTACACTTAACAATAAATGACAATTGTTGCCCATATACATCTAGCACTGATCTTTTACAACTCCAGAGCCAACCGAGTATTGTCTTCTAATCCAAAGCCAGAAATGCAATAACTACACACTCACTTTAATCTCGAAAGTCGAAAGCATGGATCGATATGAACAAACAGGTGATATCGCTGGTGAATGTGACGCGTTTTCATCTCTTGCAGATGCGAGGAGAGGGAAGAGGTATTGCCTCTTGCAAAAAGAAAGATTTTTTCAATAGAACGAGGAAAGTTTTGGCGAGATTGGCAAGTCGGGAGGCGCTCTCGATCAAGTGTAAAAGTTTGCTGGCGCGTATTGGCTTAATATCGAATGCGGACACAATTGTGAAATGTCCAATTGAGCACGTAGGGGGAAGTTTCGAAGATTAGACTTTGACTTGAAGATTTTGGAATTGATATCCAAAGCAAAAGAAGCGAGGTTTAGAGTGTAGTGTAATTTGAAATAACTGAGCAACAAAGCGAGGTTCGTTTCAGATAGCAATGAAATATGTTTAATATGAAAACGGTGCACTAAATTACAATCGTAGAATTCGAGGAAAGTGTTTTCATTTAGAATATTTGAATTTATATAAAACAGATGTTTCTGTATTTAATATATTTAAATAGCAACCCGTATTTCATTTGTGCAATATTCCGTTTAAAGTAGGTTTTTATACTGTAATTAACGACGGCAACTGATAAATTAACAACCAAAAATAAGTATAGAGAAATCCGTTACTAATGCAATATTTTTGTCAGCAATAACATGTGGATTAATACTGTACAACAAACGGTACAACAAATTACCGTCACCTAATTCCAGGAAAAGATCTTCATTTAGAAATTTTTACCCCGTATAAAACAAATTATTTCCTTTATTAAAATATTAAACTATAAATGATATTTCATCTGTGGAATATTCCGTTTAGTACAGGAATAATAAATACACTAATAAATATAAAAATACTTAATAACTATACTAATAAATTATCGATAGATTAGCGACCGAAAATAATTATTGACAGACCTTTTAGTAATAGAACAACATGTATTGCTGCGTTTTTGGCAACAGTAATATGTTGTTTATGCAAAACGGTACCCTAAATTACCTTCACAGAATTCAACATTTATTGCTGCGTTTTTGGCAGCAGTAATATGCTCTAAATGCAAAACGGTACCCTAAATTACCGTTACAGAAGTCAGCATTTATTGCAGCGTTTTTGGCAGCAGTAATATGTTCTTAATGCAAAACGGTACCCTAAATTACCTTCACAGAATTCAACATTTATTGCTGCGTTTTTGGCAGCAGTAATATTTAAATGCAAAACGGTACCCTAAATTACCGTTACAGAAGTCAGCATTTATTGCAGCGTTTTTGGCAGCAGTAATATGTTCTTAATACAAAACGGTACCCTAAATTACCTTCACAGAATTCAACATTTATTGTTGCGTTTTTGGCAGCAGTAATATGCTCTAAATGCAAAACGGTACCCTAAATTACCGTTACAGAAGTCAGCATTTATTGCAGCGTTTTTGGCAGCAGTAATATGTTCTTAATGCAAAACGGTACCCTAAATTACCGTCACAGAAGTCAACATTTATTGCTGCGGTTTTGGCAGCAGTAATATGTTCTAAATGCAAAACGGTTTTACCGTTACAGCAGCATTTATTGCGGTTTTTGGCAGCAGTAATATATTCTTAATGCAAAACGGTACCCTAAATTACAGTCAATTTATTGCTTTTTGGCTAATAAATGCAAAATGGTACCCTAAATTGTCATAGAATTCGAAGAAAAGATCTTCATTTAAAAATTTTTACTTCGTATAAAACAATTATTTCTTTTATTAAGATATTAAACTATAATCTATATTTCATTTGCGGAATAATAAGTACACCAAAATACAAAACCAAAAATAAGTATAAAAATCTTTTAATAATAGAACACAATTTATTGCTGAGTTTCTGACAGCATTAATATATCCTAAATACGAAACGGTACAGTAAATTATATCAGATATTATATTCAGAATTGCAGGAAAATATCTCCATTTAGAAATTTTTTAATCGTATAAAACAGTTGTTTCTGTTACTAAGTTATTGAACTATAGCAGTGGGTTTTTTTTTCCAAATTTTATAATTGTTTTTTACTTGTTGTTCTTTCAATAAATTAAGAAAAAAAATTAAAATTCTAACTTTTACATGGCTCTGATAAGTCTACTTTAATCAATCTGAAAATGTTATTTTATTCCACTATATTTTAAAAGTGAATTAGTTATTTTTTTTAAAAATAAAAATAAAATAATCTCAATCTTATATATACTATCTAATATTAATCTTATTATATTAATCTTAATAATAATAATAATCTTATCAACATGATTTTAAAGAATTTCTTTATTGCTATAATAACTTTGATATATAAAACAATCATCCAAATGTGTGATTTTAGAAATTCCGTTTTATCGATTTACTATAACAAAATGCTTTTTTTATTTATTTTATCCTTCTTTATTTGCCTGCTAGCTATTTTTTAGAATAAATAAAATATATTGTAAATCATCGTAACACATGAATGTTGCTGAATATTTGAAAACAGCAATTTCCATAAGAGACTAGGTTTCATATTTTGAGTTTTACAGTCAAAAATGTAACATTATTCAAATATTCTTAACCCTAAATTGAATAATAAATTGTTAATCAGAACTAAAAATTCAAAATCGCTTCTTATATTTTATCTTTTCAATGGCTTTTCTCAATTTCATCTTCTAGTTTTTCTTTAGTTTACTCTAATATTTCATTTTCAACAGCTTTTCTTAGATTATTAGAATATTTTTGCAAGTATAATAAAGCTGCGAAAGAAAGTTGATGATTTACTTGATGACACAAAAACGCTACAAAAAGAATAATATTTTTAAAATTTGAATTTTTTCTTCTTTTAAAATTTTAGGATCTTTATTAGCAGATGCTATAATAAAAAAGAAAGCAACAATCATGTTTAATAATAAAGGTGTGGTAAAATATTTCGCTCAATTTTTTTTAATTTTTAGAATGGAAATATTTTAACAAAAAAATGTAATTAAATAATTTTTAAATTTTTAGAATGCAAATTGATGAATTGCGTATTGATGTTTAACTTATTTACTAATCACTAATGTTTCGAGATATTCAAATAATTAAAATTTATTATTATTATTTTGCCTATTTTTTATCATTTAAATTAACTAAAATTGCATCGAATAATATATTTTAGGAAAATCGCAGAATAGGGGCCGCTTTGTATTTGGCGTCAAAAATTATTTTCGCCCAACTGCGCCAAGAAATGGGTCGCTATTGTAAGTGAAGTTAATTACAAACCGTACAAGAAATCTGTCTTACAACATTTGGCAACTTATCGCTTTGTTGACGCGACAAGAAAGTCGCCAAATCCCAAATGAATGAAAATGAATTGCAAACAGTAAAAAAAAATCCTTCTTACAACATTTGGCAACTTATCGCTTAGTTGACGCCAAATTCCAATGGCCCCTATTTTGCGATTTGGCCACTATTTTCTATTCAGTTGATTATGATTTCATATACTTTAGTCACAGAAAAATATTTTTTGATATTGACATATAAAATGTCTTATTAACAAAATAAATCTAAAATAAACAATTTTTACATATGATTAATATTTGTTATCAAATATTTATTCAAATCTTGTTTAAAATAAAAAATTAAAAAATATTTTTAATAAAATTTAATGTATCCGATCTACATTTAAACATTGATTTAATTGAATGTTACCAGTTTAAAATTATTATTTTTTGTTTTTAGTGTAAAAAATATAAAATGGAAACTATCTCAGAGTTATGAAATAAATGCATTACTAAATGTTGAAATGTAATTGAATAAAGATAGTAAATAACGTAAAGAATTATGAATTGCACTTTCAGAAAAAGAAAAGTTAAAAAATTAATTATCAATAGATTTATAGAACAAAACCTGTTTACGGCATAAATACACAAAGCAATTATATTTTACATTCATCAGAAATCACCCAAATCTAATAAACGGATGCATTACTAAATACTTTAATTTATGATCCAATTATTTTTGCATGTATTCGCTTCTGTGCACTTACGAAACAAAATCCACTTATTCAGCTGAAAAATTAAATTCTCCCTCCACAAATGAATTACTTCATTAAATGAAAGGCAACATTGTAACGTCGATTATCTCTAGATTTTTCTTTTTTGTAACATAGATATTTTCTGTTTTCATTGAAATTGTCAAAACAGTATCGTACAAATGTAAAAATAATTATAATAATAATGATAAATTGGAAAAAAGATGCAATTATTTTGTGAAAGGATTATCAAAACGTTTTGAATCTCACAAATTGGCACCATTTATATTCTTTGTTACTGAACAGCATTTTTTACTTTAGAATTTAATTTGACATAATGTAGTTGAAACAGATTAACAATTCCTCTAAAATATTTAAAAAGGTATCGTTTCAATCTTTCTTTTGCAAATAATTTTATGCAATGTCATACAAAAGTTTTAGCACGCGTGGGATTTTCGTCTAAGTCAAAGAAAAGAAGTAGAAATATTTAAAATTTTCAAACGATTATTTCATGAAAAGAACAAGACAATTAGGAATTATTAATTCTAAAACTTTTCATATTTTGTAAAAATCAAAAATATGTTTTTTAACCATAAGTAATTATCACAAAAGTTTGAACACACATAGATATTGCCTGCTTCAAATTAATCTTTTATCATAATTTACAATTATTTTAATGCATATTTTAAATCGTTTGCTTTATTTTAAGAAAAATCGTCTGCTTAGAATATTTATTTTCTTTTATTTAATATTTACTTATATCGATGGAATTGGACATACATAGATATTGCCTGATTCAAATTGATTTTTTATCATAATTTAGAAATATTTTCATGCTTTTTTAAATCATACAGAAATATTTTTTAATCCATATTTGCTTTATTTTAAAAAATATTCGTCATGCTTTTTTTAGAATATTCTTTTTTTAAAAAAATCTTTTTTCAATATATAATATTTATTTATATTTATAGAATCAATAAATGTATTTATATCATAATTTAGAAATATTTTTTCATGCATATTTTAAATCATTTATTTTATTTGACGATATATCGTCAAAATATTTAAAAAGCTATCGCTTCAACATTTTTTATCAAATAATTTTGTGCAATGTCATACAAAAGTTTTAACACGCGTGGGATTCTCTTCATAATTCCAAGGAAAAAAAGTACGCATATATAAACTTTTCAAATGATTATTTCATGAAAAGAACAAGCTAATTAGGAATTATTAAATCTAAAACTTTTCACATTTTGAAATAATTAAAAATAAATATTTTTAACCGTAAATAACTAACTTTTCGTTAACATTTTTTTTTTATTATTATTACGGCATTTTTATCGAATACATTCTAAATGTATACACAAAACGTAAAATATACATTATTTCAGAGCAGTAAATTTTCATTATTTTTTAATAATTGTTTAATCTAAAAATGTATATAAACAGCAAGTTTATGTGAAACATTTTATAAAGTGTTGTGTTTTTTTTTATAAAAATCTCTAACAAACACATCTTGGTCAATAATTTCTTTTTAACTATATATAATCTAACCAATACAATATATTCATTACATAATATATCATTTTATTATATATTTGATAAGTGTTGAATAAATTTCTGGAACTTTCAGCTAAAATAATTTATATAGCTAAAACTAAAATATGTACTGTATTTTACTATAGTATTATACTTAATCTATTGAAATACAGATACTTTTAGTTTGCCCAAATCGCAAAATAAGGCTGTTGGGATTTGGCGACATTTTGTAGCGAATATTCGCCATTTGTGATAACCTGGATTTCTTGTATTGTTTGCAATTCACTTCATTTGCAGTTGCAATCCGTTATTTGTCGCACTTTGGGAAAAAAGGTTTTTGACGCCAAATTCCAATAGCACTTATTCTGCTGTTTTACTTTTATTTTTCTTAAATACAGATACTTTATTTATTTCCTTGTATTAGCTTACACTCTCCCTATATATATCTTGTTCAAATTTACAGTCGTTCATAAAATACTTTTTATTCTTCCACTCAAGTTCAAATACATTTTTTTCGAACTTGCAATGGATGACACTGGATGCTAATACAGTTTTTTCAAATATTAATTCATTCATTAAATTAAATTAATTAATTTTAGTTTTTATTAGATTTAAGTTGCATATATCTACCAATAGAGGGTACCAGGTAAACTTAAGAAAATTAATGAAAATTATTTATAAAGGACTCTCTTCAATATAATGAAAAAAAAAGTAGGAATTGACTTAAATTTTTTTTTTATATATATAACGTATTGTAGTTAGTTTTCTTAAATAAAGATTTCTAAGTTTACTTTCCTTAAATACAGATGCTTTAAAACGAAATTACTATGGCCAGCAATAATATTTTGAATTTTATTTTTATCATGGGTAAATATGATGCGCTGACATAAGTTAAGCGCATGTATGAAAAAAATAAGAGTATAAGTTACTATTTAAAGCAGATCAATTTCCTTGCTCACTACGAAAACCCTTAATTTCCAAAACTTTTATTTAAAATAAACACTCGTTGGCCGCGAGATTTTAATTATGAATATTTTAAAATCGGCATGGAATATGCGTTGCTATGACAACGATTTGCCAATATCAAATAGCATCTCTTTATTTCATTTAATCGTCTGCTTTCAGAATGTTTGAAGTTATCTCAGATTTCTCGAAATATTAACGGTCAAGTATTTTTATAATTATATTTAAGCATTTATTTGCGCAAATGGAATGAATGGAATTCTTACGAATAGAATGTGTTCATACCTGATAAATTGAAATATGTAAATGGGTCATGTAAATAGTAAATAGTTTGTAAAAAGTGTCAAAGCAGTTTATACTATATTGTTTGAAATAGTTAAAAACAGATTATTATTTATAATATTTTCAAGTTATTCATTTTTGACACTCAGAATGAAATACCACCCTAGCTTTTATCATAAATAGGGACTATAGGGAATATCATCTTATTTAATATTATAATGAATTTGTTGAACTATTTACTAAACTATTTCTTCTTCTTCCTCTTCGTTGGCAGCATGATGGCTAATTTGCCAGCTCTCTGGCCTATGGTACCACAGGCTTCATGTTCGAATCCCGGCGATTCCATGGATGTTTGTAATGGTTCGAAATCCACTTTAAACTGTAGGTCCTGGTCTCATATGACCGTAGAGCGTCACAGAGCCCAGACTTCTCACCACCATCATTCCCAAATTGTAAAGGGGCAACTTAGCTCTAGGCACAGTGATGTGATGTGGTGGGGTGGGGTGGGGTGTGGAGTAGTAGTATTAGTCATATTATACCAGGACCTACGATTTAAAGTGGATTTTGAATCCCTACAAACCTCCATGGCACCGCAGGAACTAGAACACCAAACCTGTGACACAAAGCGCCTGAGTGCTAATCAGGCAGTGCATCAGGCCTACTAATCAGGCAGTGCATCAGGCCTACTAATCAGGCAGTGCATCAGGCCTACTAATCAGGCAGTGTATCAGCCTGCTAATCAGTGCATCAGGCCTACCAATCAGGCAGTGTATCAGCCTGCTAATCAGTGCATCAGGCCTACAAAACTAATTAAAAATGGAAAATATGAACTAGTTTGAACAAATATTTTTTATATTTTCCTAAAATTATTGTCCATAGCAATGCTAAGCTTATGCCTTAAAATAATCAAAATACTGTTTCCAAAATTGTTTCCGAAAAAAAAACAAGGCCTTTTACATGTTTTTTTTTTTTTTTTTTTATGTCTCTCATTTTTGGTGTTTTATTGGAAGTTTTTCTATGTTTTAACAACATACATACAAAAAGAAAACTTAAAATAATTTTTTTTTTACTGTGATACCCGAAACTGCATAAGAACTTAAACCAATATAGAAGCAGATTATCAATCGTAGTTATCACAAGCGACGATAATCTAAAATGCTTTAATACCATGTGGGCCTCAACTTTGTACAACAATCACCGCAAATATTCTCAGACTGCATTATTTCTTCCCATGAAATTGAAACTTACAAAGGACCCTTACAGTATTGAATTTGAAATAGTTTCCTTCATTAGGCGTTTCAAAGGTTAAAACTGAATGCTTTCGTTGGTAGCTATCACAGAGTAGCATAAATGCATATCATATAAAGTCTAGACGTTTCTAATTGTACTTTTGGTCAGGGACTTCGTTCACTTTGGTCTAATAGTAAATGAGTATATCTGCACTGTTATACACCATGTTGGTTTAGTGAAGCTTTGAATTGTATATATATTGTTAACAAATAGTGTCTTTTAAACTATAATGCGTACAAGAGTTTCTGCTCAAGTTTGTCGAAGTTTTAGAATTATATCATTGAAGACAGAGATTATGTCAAAAGAATATAAAACGCGTTCATTTTTAATTGCTTAAAAATGCTTGGAATAGATATATATTTTTATATAATATTCTACAAACCATGTCAAAATAATTGCTGTAATTAAAAATAACAATAACATTGATATAATAGCATCTGTTATTATAGCACTCAAAATGTGAAACATTTTCTTTTACGCTTTAAGATGATTTAGGATGAAATGACAAAGGAAAACAAGGAATCGATTTCTGAGCTGAGTATAGGGTTCATCTTCTTAATGAAACAAACTCGGTGCTCACATTCTATCATTAACACAAAGCTGAAAGGTTAATGGCTCGGAATCCACGTTAAACTGTAGGTTCCGGTCTAATTTGCCTAAAGCGTGCACAAAGTGACCGTAGAGCGACAAAGAAACCAATCTTCAGTAGCGCAGCAGCCCCATGATGGACCAAGACCGTCTACCTGCTGAATTCCGAAACAGGAGATAGTTCTTTTTAAGGGGAAGGGTTGTCAGTCCTACACCCAAAGATCATATTAGACCGGGACCTACGGTTTTAGGTGGATTCCGAAGCATTACAAATATCCATTGCACAACGGGACTCGAACCCTGTGGCACTGATTGTCAGAGCACTAGTCCCTCGGCCTTATCTTATATATATATATATAGCATATTTATTATTTTGTTTTAATATAATATTGTAGAAAAAAAAATTATTTTTTATATTATTTAAGATAAATTCATTATTTCATAAATAGCAATTACTTACTGCTTTAATGCTATTATACTATAAATAATTAAGTAGAGAATTATTAATTATTTATCATAATATAACCTTTTTTTATTACTTTTACCACGTTAAGATCTCATTCATTTTAAAATAGATTTTGTTACGCTGTGATAATATTATTTTCAATCCGTTTATTATCCATATGAAATTTATTTTGTTCCGACTTTAATTTTAAAATCTTCTATTTTTTTCTTAATCTTGTTTGTTTAAGAACCTTAACTATCCAATTATAATTTGTTATCCGAAATTAGTTGACGTTGAAAAAAAACATCCATAAAAATATCTAAAAAAACATTTTTAATAAGTTACATTTCTTCACTTTTTTAACATTTCTGTCTTAATTAAGAAGAATTAATCTTTTCTTTTATTGTCATCATGTTTGTCCAGCCACTGGAAAAAATAAAGAATTTCATGGACATTTCTGTGAAAAAAAATCATTATCATGTTTTTTCATCCATTTTTGCAATAAAAATAAAATATTTTAAAGCGATACATTTTTGTTTCTTTTTCATATCTCATAATGAAACCCGAGGGTTATTTGTGTGATAAATTTATGAAAAAGTAGACACTTTATTTTAATCTTCAGAAAATAATTCCTTTCTTTAACTCTTAAATTAAAATAAAATACTTTTAATTAAAAGATAGTAAAATTTATATTAGAATTATTTTATGGATATTTATCAAATTTACTTTATATATAACTTAAACTATTATAATAATGATAATTTTGGATTTTTTTAAAATAGTTAACATTACTATTATGGAATTTTTGTTTGTTTTTGTTTTATTTATTGTCCTATTTTATTGGATCATTAAGTATATAATCTAATCAAAATATTAATATTAATATAATATGAATTTAATTACATTAAATGTCAGATATAAAATGGAATTTATGTATTTTAATACGATGATTTAGTGAAACTATTTGGTGAAAACCTGAAATAGTAAATAGATGAAAATTGATAACTCAAATTTCTATTCATATATTTCTTTTTGGTCAAAAAGATATTTATTCCCAAATATGGTTTGATTCACCCAGTGTTAATTGTCAATGGACACATAAGTAAAGTCTAATCTATGAATAAGGACAGAAGATTTTTGGGACCTGCACCAATTGTAGAACTACTCAAGCATCGCCCTCTCATATTTTAAATTGTCTTAATTTTACATTGGACGAGGTTTTCTTCTGAAACTCTTCTATTCTTGAACTTTTTAGATGTTTATGGACTTGTGGATTTGATCTAATAACTAGAACATATATCGGGGATCAGAAACAACAGCATCCGCCTGCTTTTCAAATGAACGCAAGAGTCACATCCTAAAACTGGCATGTCAATAACATAATAGCCTAAATGCAAGATTTCTTGTTACATATTTTTTTAATGTATTCTGTATTTATTGCCCAAAAGAAGTTCTATTTTAAAATTGCTCCATTTTAAGTTAGGAACAACATTTTCTACTTTATTTGATGTGGTTAACTAATACATGAAACTATGCAAATTCAATATGGATAAACATATATTTCAAAGAAAACATTTTTTCGTATCACTTTAGTCAAATTGTTTTTATTTATCCATTTTTTTAATCATTTTTTTAGCCTGATTTCTGCAAAATTTGAATACGATCAAATTGCTTATATATGTTAATATTATAATATATATGTTAATGATTTTAGACAATATTTAGTTGTGAAGCCCACAATCAAGTTATAGGTATTACCTGTGACCACAGTCATTCATTAATAACGAAATAAAAATATTATTCTTAAAAGTTCTTCTATTCTAAAGCACAATCTTCTCTTTTAAAATTGCTCTAAATTCTTAAAATAGATAAACTCAACTTAGTACAACTTTAGGATGCGTTAGTATTACGAGCTTATATGGATGATTTTTTCAAAAGCTTCAGCAATTTGCTACAAAATATCTGCAGTTGCTTTCAGAATTTTTCTAAATATATGAGAAAAACATCAACTGGCAGGATGTAACCTTTGTTCAACAGCAGTTATAATTAATTAGCAGATTTTTTTGTTATTACCCAAAGGAAGAAATTCCAGGCATTTGTAATGCTTGGATAACAATTAAAATTCGGCAATATGTGAATAATGCTTTTAAAAATGGGTAATTTGTGGATATTAGATTTAAAATTCAAGTTATTGGTTTACTGTACTTTAAATTGTGAATTTAGTACCGTGTGAGGTCTGAAAGGTCTGCTGCTGTTTTACTGTATTTTCCCCTTGTGGATCCAGGTTAGAATAACTCACTGTAGCCCATGGATGTCGTAAAAGGCGACTAAAATGAGTACCTATTGCCTGGTGATATAACCGGATGGGGTAAAGTCAGACTTTGGGTGCTCCATGTCTTTGTGCCGCAAGGACAAAAAAGAAGCTGCATTTTTTACTCTTTATCATGATGTCGTCGGCTTAAGGAACACACGGGTTCATAGACTTGGTCTAAATATTGCCGTTAATCAAGTAGAATAAGAAACAGTAACACTATATTTTTTTCACCATGAATCATGCACATTTAAGCATTTAACTTCCCAATAATTTTCGAAATGAAATTCCATGTCAAAATGAAAATGGCAAATAACAAGATACGACTGTGTATTATAAAATGATTGCCAGTCTATATAATCCCAAAAGAAAATAATTAATTCATTATATTAGAATTTTATTCTATAATTACATTAAAACGTAAAATTAAGATTAATAATAATTATTATTATTATAGACCTTCAACTTTATAAGTATATACCTTTATAAGTAGTCAAACTTGTGTGTGTGTACAAGTAGAACCACAACTTAATATAAATACAATTTAAATATACTTTCCTGGCAGTTTAAATGAATTAAATTTTTATGTTAAACTATTGTACCACTATTTCTAGTGGCAGATAACAAGGTAGAATATTATCTTCTTAATGTTGTTTATCGATTATTATTATAATATTCGTAATTTCACTTTAGAATTGGCGGGTTTTACTCAAAAAATGGCCGACTGTATATTTAAAAATGCTTTCCAGTTTCAATAATTATAAAAGAAAAAAAGAATTAATTTCTATGTTATAATTTTATTCTCTAATTACATTCAAATGTAAAACTAAGATAAATAATAATAATAATAATTATAAGCCCTCATATATAAATAATTCTATGGTTAAACTTGTGTACGAGTACTTAATATATATATACATGGCATTAAATACACAATCATTGAGTTAAGTAATTCATTAATTTATCCTAACTTGTGCAATCATAACATGTCTTTAAACTAAAGCTGGATTGCGAAATAAATCGTTAGAGACGAACAGCAGATTCTGCTTATGAGAATTTCTAGTAGACATTATTAATTAGTCGAATTATGTTTACGTCTTAGTATTATATTTTATGAAACATTCATATTAGTGCCATTATGACCTGTTGAGACACGCGTATGCAGCATTATAATAAAAATTATTCCTAAATAATTTCCTACCACGAGTAAATTATCTATTTCCTGAATGAATATGAAAATCACTTTTTCTGTTACTATTAATCTGCAGATTTCTATTTCTATTGAATCCAGTGTTGTATCTCAATATTTTCAGAATCAAATTGTCCCTACTTTGCGATAATAACATACAAAATAGTTAACTTTTATTTTAATAGTTGAATAAGATGATTAAAAATTGTGTTTTTTAGCCTAAAAAAAGGGGGAAATAGTATTCAAAAGTTAAAATAAAATAGGTATTGTATTATAGGTATTTAGGCTTAAAATAATACAGGTATTTATTTCTTATTTTAAAAGTTGACAACAATTTTAATGATGGCAAAAGTACAATTTTCGAATATACTATAAGAAATATGCAACGTAGAAATTGTGCAATTGTGCATTATGAAATTACAAATTCTAAAACATCCTTTGGATTGCTCATGGAAAAATTAATTACTAATTAACTAATTAATTAGTTATAGTTGCTGAGCCTTACCAGACGTAATAATGTATGTGATTTTATATAATAATATTTTGTATCACATTTCATGTTTAAAGAAAAATTTCTATTTATATACTGCATAAATTATGAATTGGAATTGTATTAATTGGCGTAGCGCTATCATGTGTAGGAGAGCAAGACTTGAATCATGAATTATTGCAGATGAGTTATTGCCGAGGCGCGAACAGAAATTTCGAGCGTGCTTTTGTTGGCGAGCAATGGCTGACGTCAAGTTCTTTCACTTAGATGGGTTTTCCGTATAATTGAATTGGAGAGCATTCCAGTCAGGGTGTTTCAGTTGACGTGGGGCAGTTCGTGCCACAGAATCCTGTGAAAATATAGCTTGTTGTCTTGCATGTTTGTAGTATTTTAATTTTTACGTGCTTAAAATAAAACCCGTGTTGAACAAAAAAATCTACGATTAATTGTTTTAGATTCACAACAGGCACCACAGAGTTGTATATTGAATAATTGAATTAGCATATTGATCAGCAGCTGTTAAGTGATTTAAAATAGACAGAACCGAAGCCTACATAAAAGAACACAAGCTCTTTCTTTCAAGAAAAAACAAGTTCTTTTATAAATGCAAATCAATCAAGAGCTAAGCTTATTAGGATCTTTGATTAAAATAGGATTTTTTGAAGAAGATTCAGAACAATATAAATTAAAACTTTTTTGCTATTTTAAGTATAATAGCTATTTAGAGCAAGTTCAATTACTTTTTTGCTGTTTCAAGAAGATAATAGTTATTTAAAGTAAGTTCAATTACTTTTTGTTAACATTTTAAGTATATATATTTTTAATTTGTCAAAAGATTACAGGAAAATTACTTTTGTCAATGTTTCTATATATTATTAACATAAAATGCAAAGCTATGTTGAACAGTTTCCTTTGCTTTAATTCTTAAACACAACTTTCCATTAAAGTAAAAGTGCATGATTTTGTTTAACATTTTTAAATAATGCTTTAATATATTTAATATTTATAGTGAATGCTTTTTACTTTAGTTTTTATCTGACATGTTCGCTAAAATCACGAAATACAAACTTCTAAAAAAAAAAAAAAATTATATATAAATCTGTAATTCTCTCTTTAAGTCCGGTGTTATCAGAAAGTTCTTCCTATGTTGCTGAAACTTTAATCCACCATAATCTAAAAAAAAAAAGATATTGCTTCTGTGTTTATCCTTCGACGTCAGCTTTATCTTGTGTAGGGTAAATAATGAATAAAAGATGAGGCATTAAGGGTTTTTTTCGGCCGTCAGAGCCTTCTATTTTTTCAATTGTAAATATCGATCATATCGCCAGCTTATAATGATGATATTAAGGAACCATCACGTGCTGGCTATTTTTTAAATTAACTAACATAAATAAATAATCGTTTTTATCGAGCAGATCTTTTTGCTACTCATGCATTAATAATAAATGCAGATCGTTATTAAGTTTAACACAAAAATAAGTTTGTGACCTTTTCTAGTCAATCGATATTAAATTTGATGGATAGCTGTTGGTCCTCAATCAATAAAATCATTTTTAATGGGATTGGCTTTTTAAATCCTAAAAAGCCTTTACATTATTTATGTTAGTATATATGGTAAATTTTATTAGATATACGTTTATGCTATCTAAAATAGTTTTTAGCTTGGTATCCAAACAAAATCCAATGTCTAGATAAGTGTGCCACATTTGCATTCAATACAATGTATATTTTGATAATGAATTGTTTATATTTAATAAAGTTTAAGTTAGATAGATTTATATTTCATGAACTAGGGCAGTTCTTCTCTTAACTTATTATTCCCTGTCTTGTTTGCCACATTTGCATTGAATATAATGTATACTTTGGGATGAATTGGTTTATATTTCACGTACTAGGACAGTTCTCTTAATTTCAAATTATTTCCATGTCTAGTTAAATTCGTCACAATTGCATTACATAAAATAATGTATACTTTAGCGAATTGGCTTATATTTAATAAATAGGTTTATATTTCACGAAATTGGAGAGTTATAACTTAATTTCGAATTCTTTCCCTGTCTAGTTATGTTTGCCATATTTGCATTGAAGGAAATATTGTCTACATTGGGGATGAATTAATTTATATTTAATGAATAAGTTTATATTTCACGAACTAGGAGAGTTCTTCTCTTAACTTCAGTTAAGTTTGCCACATATGTATTGAATGAAATAGCGTATACTTAGGGGATGAATTGGTTTACATTTAATGAATAGGTTTATATTTCGCGAACTAGGAGAGTTCTGCTCTTAACTTCAGTTAAGTTTGCTACATTTGCATTGAATGAAGTCATGTATACTTAGACGATGAATTGGTTTTATTTAATGAATATTTTTATATTTCGCGAACTAGGAGAGTTCTGCTTCAGTTAAGTTTGCTACATTTGCATTGAATGAAGTAATGTATACTTAGGCGATGAATTGGTTTTATTTAATGAATAGGTTTATATTTCGCGAAATAGGAGAGTTCTGCTCTTAATTCAGTTAAGTTTGCTACATTGCATTGAATGAAGTCATGTATACTTAGGCGATGAATTGGTTTTATTTAATGAATAGGTTTATATTTCGCGAAATAGGAGAGTTCTGCTCTTAACTTCAGTTAAGTTTGCTACATTTGCATTGAATGAAGTAATGTATACTTAGGCGATGAATTGGTTTTATTTAATGAATAGGTTTATATTTCGCGAAATAGGAGAGTTCTGCTCTTAACTTCAGTTAAGTTTGCTACATTTGCATTGAATGAAGTAATGTATACTTAGGCGATGAATTGGTTTTATTTAATGAATAGGTTTATATTTCGCGAAATAGGAGAGTTCTGCTCTTAACTTCAGTTAAGTTTGCTACATTTGCATTGAATGAAGTCCTGTATACTTAGACGATGAATTGGTTTTATTTAATGAATAGGTATATATTTCGCGAAATAGGAGAGTTCTTCTCTTAACTTCAGTTAAGTTTGCCACATTTGTATTGAATGAAATAGCGTATACTTAGGGGATGAATTGGTTTACATTTAATGAATAGGTTTATATTTCACGAACTAGGAGAGTTCTGCTCTTAACTTCAGTTAAGTTTGCTACATTTGCATTGAATGAAATAATGTATACTTAGACGATGAATTGGTTTTATTTAATGAATATTTTTATATTTCGCGAACTAGGAGAGTTCTGCTTCAGTTAAGTTTGCTACATTTGCATTTAATGAAGTAAGGTATACTTAGGCGATGAATTGGTTTTATTTAATGAATAGGTTTATATTTCGCGAAATAGGAGAGTTCTGCTCTTAACTTCAGTTAAGTTTGCTACATTTGCATTGAATGAAGTAATGTATACTTAGGCGATGAATTGGTTTTATTTAATGAATAGGTTTATATTTCGCGAAATAGGAGAGTTCTGCTCTTAACTTCAGTTAAGTTTGCTACATTTGCATTGAATGAAGTCCTGTATACTTAGACGATGAATTGGTTTTATTTAATGAATAGGTATATATTTCGCGAAATAGGAGAGTTCTTCTCTTAACTTCAGTTAAGTTTGCCACATTTGTATTGAATGAAATAGCGTATACTTAGGGGATGAATTGGTTTACATTTAATGAATAGGTTTATATTTCACGAACTAGGAGAGTTCTGCTCTTAACTTCAGTTAAGTTTGCTACATTTGCATTGAATGAAATAATGTATACTTAGACGATGAATTGGTTTTATTTAATGAATATTTTTATATTTCGCGAACTAGGAGAGTTCTGCTTCAGTTAAGTTTGCTACATTTGCATTTAATGAAGTAAGGTATACTTAGGCGATGAATTGGTTTTATTTAATGAATAGGTTTATATTTCACGAACTAGGAGAGTTCTTCTCTTAACTTAAGTTAAGTTTGCTACATTTGCATTGAATGAAGTCATGTATACTTAGACGATGAATTGGTTTTATTTAATGAATAGGTTTATATTTCGCGAACTAGGAGAGTTCTGCGCTTAACTTCAGTTAAGTTTGCTACATTTGCATTGAATGAAATAATGTATACTTTGGCGATAAATTGGCTTATATTTCTCAAAGTAGAACTTTTCCTTCACTTCACATTTCTTTGTCTAGTTAAATTTGGCACATTTGCATTGAAAGTAATAATACATACTTTGGCGATGAATTGGCTTATATTTTATAAATAGGTTTATATTTCAAGAGAGTTCTTCTCTTAATTTCAAATTATTCCATCTTTTTATTATCTTGCCTTTCTTATAAAACGTTTTTAGGGTTCATATTTTGGTACAAAGGCAAGTTAACCTACAGTCATCACAAGATTTCGAAAATTCGTCAAATTTTATGCATTTATGTATTAGAAAAGTTAATTAAAATTTCGAAATTTGTATACCTTGATTTTTTTTCCATTTGCACGTTATCCACAAAAATATTCCATCGCCAAAGTTAATCATCATACAAGCTTATATCTTTTAAAGATGAATTTTCATGAAGTAACTTTCGTATACTTTTGGTTTTCGGTTGCTATATATATACATAAATCACGCTAAAATAATCTTTAAAAGTACTATATATCAATATACCACATATATAATGAAATTATATCGCAAATATAATCTTTCAAATGCATGCATTATAGAAAAATTAAACAATATCAATTATAATATGAAAGTATGTAGACTGTCTCTTACATAATTTTTAACAAATTTAATCTGGCAATATTTTACGTTGATGAAACTTTGATAGTTAAATAGGATTATTTTCGCAATCCAAACCAGAATTTAAGTTACAATTTAATGAAAAATTAAGCTAAAATGTTAATCTGCGAAAGTAATTAGTTTGAAAGTCTTTGATTAGAACTTTCTGAAATTGATATTATTCGCTGAAATGTAATAGAGATAAATTTTCTTATCTAAGAACTCCTTTAATGGGATTGACTTAATTTAAGAAACTTCATTAGATTGCTTTAAATATTATAATTGTATTAATTACGAAAAACTTTTATTGAGGCCCTTTTTATTAATGAAAATATTGTTTTGTAGTATTTCTTAAGTATATATATATATAGCATATATTTTCTACATTTGACAATTTCTTATGCATAATAGCAGATCTTTTTTTTATTATTAATTTATTTATTTCTGATGTATAAAACTTATTTTCCTATAGTTATAAAAACTATTTGAATGTAAAAAATTGTAGCAATTTTATGAACCTCTCTTTAAGAAAATCGATCAAGAGGAGCCGCCAGCTTCCCTCACTTCTCACTAGAATCGACACTTCCTCAACCCGTGGTCTATCACCCATCACGATGCAACAACTCATCATGTAGGCCATATCCCATCTGTAATGGTTTCAATCTGAGAAGGTCGAACAGACAATCGCTAATATCATGAGGTTTTATTATTCATGACACTGATTATCTGTTGTCAGATTTGAGTGACAGGTTGTTTTCATTAGTGCAAAATATTCATTGCATGTAATATAACTATCCACAACACTGCTTATCGGCTATTAAATTTGAGTGATATGTTGTTATTATGTACTCGTTAAAAAATATGCATTCCTCTCTCTTGGGAATGAAACGCTATAACTCTTCTCTTATAAAAAATGCTACAGTGTGTGTGTGTGTGTGTGTGGAAAACATAATAAAATATATGTTATTAGGCCCCATTAATAATCCCCATACAAATTGCATAGATATATTACACTATTGACGACTAGAATGTTTACCGTGATCCATGTGTTACAAAAATTAAGATTTTCAAGATTAGTGTAAATAAAAGTTTCAAAATATCATCAACAAATAATAAATGGCAAAATACAGGTCGTCGCAGACAGACAATTTTAGGGACACAAAAATATTTCCAACCAAAACTCTTTTCATGCTCCAAAATCACTTAATGATGCATGAATTAACCAGCCTAATGAGACAGAAATAATTGCTCGAGGTGTTTCTTTCGAAGAAGAGGCATTATTCACAAACGTACGTGAGAAACAACAGCTTCAGCAAAGGTCAACACCCCACTTTCCACAATAAAATACAAAAAAAACCGAATCAATTCCATGGATATTCAATCAACTGTGATTGTATAACCTTAACGAATGTTATTCGAGAGTTTTAGCGAGAAACTTTTGATTGGATTGGACGAGGAGGGTTTTGATATTGGAGATTCGACGAAATATGAGAGGCGAGAGAGAATCGTTGTCGAGTTTTATAATGATACGAATTTTGACACGTTTGGTGAGCGAGAATCGAGAAGGGCTATTCTCGATGTCAAGTTCTTTTCGAGGATGTCAAATTAAGCGATTATCTGTCGGCGGAGAGAAAAAAGAATTATAAAGATAAGCAACATAAAAGGAAAGCTGTGGGTTTTTCTCGGAGAAATAAATATTCAAATATTCTGCTTTTTCAGTTTATTTAGAATAAAAATAATCAGAAAAAAATATGCATTTTAAAATGTTGGTGATAATTAATATTTATTTCCAGTATGCGAGGTTCGTTCTATAAAAGTATTTGTTCCTTACTGTATTATAGCTATTGTATAAAGCAATTATGCAATATTCTGTATTTATTGTAATGTACTATAGAAATTAATTCATAAACATATTGAGATTATAGATTCTCGACGCTAAATTATTTTAAGGATGTCAATTTATAAATATATATAAGAATGAAGATTGCAGTTTTTCTTTGAAATAAATAAATATGGTAGTGTGCAGGTTGTGCAACCAGATTGTAACTCAGTGTGTTTGGGTTGAATTATTTGAGGCACAAGTTGGACAACTCACATCTTTATATACACACGCAGAAACACCACACACATACAATTAGAGACATACACTATTAACTCATTTAAAGACAGATAATTGTAGATTTGTGGAAAGATTCCACTTCTAAGCCGAAATTCCGACACTCAGCTAAGCGCAGCATTCGCGAAATATACTTCCTGTCCGGGAGAGAATCTTTAAATCAACTAATACGCAGAATTACTCTAAATATATTTCTTCTCTGGATGATTGGCACTGTAATCTTTTGCTTTTGGTTTCTGCCCAAAATAATGTTGATATTTATTACTTGAACTATTTGATTTCGAGTTTTATTCTCCAAATAATTTTCATATATGTTCTTTAATGTGTTTTTATTTTGTTCTTGATTGTATTAATTAACAACGTCACACCTCTGAACCAGCTGTTCCGGAATAGTATATTCCGAGTATTGTATTTGATATGGATATGACATCTCATGGTCTTATACGGGTTGCATATTTACATGCAGAGTGTGTCAATCGATTAGTAATCAATCGGATCTGGCGCTGTTCAGGCAAGCAATGATTCTCTTCCAGGACATCTGACTGGGGGAGGGGGGTTATGATTGTGATCCTGAACTTATAGACGAGTACTAGCGTCATTGTAGGAATATGCTGTCCTCGTTGAGCTCCATTGGGGGACCGTGGGTTATAGGAGACGAATATATTTTATGCTTTCTGCCTTCTTCTTTTTCAGAGCCTTTCCTCCACTGTGAAGATTTGGGGGGCAGGGATGTTTCCTAGGGGTGGCAGAGATGTTTGTTAATAGTTTTGAATTCACGGTTAACTAGGTCCCGGTCTAATTAGCCTAAAGGGTGCACAGAATGACCGTAGATCGACAAACCAAACTAATCCTCTCCGAGTGAGAGTCTGTAGTCCAACTGACAATTTCTCTTGAACGTCACAGGTTTAGTGTTAGAAGTATTGGAATTATAGTATTCATAGTTACAGCATTTGAATATTCTTCCATTAAAAAGTTTGGAAGAAAATTCCATTGAAAAAATTGGAAGAAAATTCCATTGAAAAAATTACAAGATAATTACATTCAAAAGTTTGGAAAATAATTCTATTTAAAAGTTTGAAAATATTGTGATCTTTAAAAATAATAATCAAATAAAAAAAAATCGTTAAATAACTGTAATTTATATTTATATATTTCACGTTCATTGCACATTAATAAATGGTTTTGTTTTTATTGAAGCTTAAAAAGGGTTTAATGTATTTATACAATACTCTATAAATATAATAGTGTACCAAAAAAATTCCCTTCATAAATATATTATAATTGAGATGTGCTATGAAAAATACCTAATGGCAAAAATGTGAATATTTAGAGAAACTATATTACAATCGTTATTGACTAGTTGATCCTTTAAAAAGTTTTATAATGGTAGGAAATTTTGACATGTTTAAAGAAAGGGATTAGAGACAGGTTGTTCTCGATGTCAAATTCTAAAAAAGGATGTCAAATTGGACTTTTATTCATATTAGAATGGCATTAGAGACATGTTATTCTCGATGTCAAACTCTTAAGAAGGATGTCCAATTGGACACTTAATGGCAGCCAAAAGAGAAATATAAAAATGGGAAATATAAAATAAAGTCAGGGGGAGGGGAATTCTTTTAGAGAAATGTAGGTTGGTTTACATGTGGTTATGATATTGATTAAAAAGACCTTTATTTTTAGTTCTCTTTTCAGTTTTGCTTTGGAGCAAATAGTCAGCAAAAAGAATTTCACCTAGAAAAATGGAGTTATTGTTTTTCTAGGAAAGTAATTAACATTTATTTCTTTTATGTTCCTTAAGGATTATTAAAAACTTCTTGCCGCACGAAATTGCTCCCTTTGTTAATGCAAAGTAATTATGAGATATTTTGGGATCAAGATAATGTAATAAGATAAAAAGAATTTCAAGATTTTTCGTTGGAATATTCTAGTGAGAATATAAACTACTGAGGAAAACTAAATTTTTGACAATTATACTATGTAGTAATCTTAAATTAATATTTCCAATGTAATAAGCATTCACGTTCGTTAAAGAACTAAACTCGCATTTTAAAATTTGATTTTTTAATAACTAATCATGAAACTTCTTGTGACTTTCAAGTTAGCATAACTTATTGGTTTAATACTTACATTATATTTTAGTTATTTAACGTAAATTAAGTTTGTTATTCCTGTTATTTAACAGAAGTTATGTGTTATTCTTGTTATTTAACAGAAGTTATGTGTTATTTCTGTTATTTAACAGATATTAAGTTTGTTATTCCTGTATTTAACAGATATTAAGATTGTTATTCCTGTTATTTAACAAAAACTAAGTTTGTTATTCCTGTTATTTAACAAAAACTAAGTTTGTTATTCCTGTTATTTAACAAAAACTAAGTTTGTTATTCCTATTATTTAGCAGAAATTAAATTTGTTATTCCTGTTATTTGACATATATTAAGTTTGTTATTCCTGTTATTTAACAGAAAATATTTTTGAAATAGATGCCATAACAACATGTAAATTCTATAATATCACAAAAACTAAGTCTAAAACTCATTTTTTAATTATCAAAAGCATATTTAAGATATATAAACAAACTAATTGATTCATTAAACATACACTGTTTATGAAAATATTTTTTAATTGCTGAGTTTGTCGAATAAAGAAATAAAGTTCTTTTATGTGGAAAAAAAATAAAATAAAATACGTTTCCTTTTTTTTTCTAATATTTTATATTTAATTATTTTTGAAAGCTGCAAAATTTGCTATAACATCTCGTGCTGCAAAAAAGTCCTGCAGTTTCTTTTAATATAAGATCGCTTTATTCTTAATGCTGAATTTCTTGTAAGAATTGGCAGTAAAAAATATATTGAATAAACAAACATAAATTAATTTAATGCTGGTTTAATTTTCAAATTAAAAAACTGAATTCCGCTCACGAATATCATTTTATCTTGTGTGAAAGTATTTTGCTGGGCGAATAGATGTATATATATACACACACCAATATTGAATAACCCAAAAAAAAATGAACTATCATAGGAATGTATCAAAATCTGATAAATCTAGAATTTACTGAAAAAGGAATTGTCTAAATATTACAAAAATTACTACCAAATTTTAATAACAACCAATGTTTGATAACTCTAAAACTTCATGAAGAAGCAATTGCTGAAATACTAAACGATGAGGTATTTTGCACTTTAAGGTTCCGCTTTCGCGAAGTTTCGTGCCAAATGGAATCGCCAAAAGGCAGTGAAAAAAAAGTAAGACCTCGGCCATTTTATTTGCTTAGCAGGAGATTTGGCGAAAACCGCAAGGGAAAAAAAACATCAAATAAAGAAGCGGAACCTTAAAGTGCAGAACTCCCAGTAGAAGTATTATATACATTTATACTAAACATACATTTATATGTATGTTTGGTATAATTGTATGTATGTATAAATGTACAGAAGTACTATATACATTTATATTACTATACATTTATTTATATACATATATTCTGTATTTATACGTTTCGTGTCACCCATGCTTATATTAGTTACACAGTATCATAACATTTATTTTTTCTTTATTTTAGTTCATTGTACTCCTATAATTTAATATTTGAAAGGGTTTTTTTTTTTTTTTTTTCATTTATTTTTTTTTCCGCCATCACCTTTATGAATGGTAGAGTTTGGTTTGATGTATCAAATCCTAACAGAGATGTATGTTGAGTGATTATTGAATTAATTTTTATAAACATAAACTGAACCTTAGACACTGTTTTGAGGAAATAGAAACAATAATCTACTTCTATTTAGAAAAGATATTAAAAACAGACATATAGAACATGCTACCGAACTATTTCCAATAAAAGATGCAGCCTTTCAGAAGATAATTTATGCTTCTGTTGAGAAATTGGAGAATCATTTCACTGTGCAACAATTTATTCTCTTACAGAATCTTGGCATCTTAAGATCTCCTCGCGACATTTTTACTTTAAGTGGTACAGAAATATAATATACAACTCACGGACCGGATGAGAAATCATCATTACATAAACTTCATAAAAGAAAATGATCAATTAATCATCTCCTGAAACCATTACTGCTGAAATAAAAATTAGGTTCTGTCATTCACTACGAACAAAAGCGTTCTGTTATTTCATTCTCCGTAGATTGAAAACTGTTACTATATTCTGTACTGTTATTATACTATGGTTATAAATATAATATAGAATATATCATATTTGTATATATATATATATATATATGTATATTCTGTATTTATACGTTTCGCTCCACCCATGCTTTTATTAGTTACATAGTACCATAGCATTTATTTTTTTATTGTAATTCATTGTACTCCTGTAATTTGATATTTGAAAGGTTTCACCATCAACTTTTGTATGGAGCTACATATTCCTGGATATAGGGGCAAGGTGAGGAGTAAAGTAAAATAAAATCTATTTCCAATGATAAGATAGGTTAAAGAAATATTAATAAGCAGTTAATAAGTTTTCAACAAATTATTTGTGAAAAAAGGAATATTAAAAAAAAAAATCTCTTATGAAAGAATTAGATATCGAATGTCTTATAGAATTATTTTTATTGAACTTCCAAATACTAAGAGAAAAAAATATATTAAAATTAAAAAAAAATGTAATTGAATTTATTATTATTATTATTAATAATAATACACTACAGAATATATATAATATGCTTGTTTTTCTTCAATAAATAATGTAATGAATTTCAGTTTCATTTGTTGTTTTCAAAAAACTTATCAATGACGAATATGAAATTGAAGTTGAAAATATATATTCAGCATTTCCTTAAAACCTCATCCCGATCAATTATTTCAAATTCTTCAGAATTATGGAGATGTGTTTAAATCACATTGTAGTGTGCAGATTGGGAACCGGATTCTAACTGGGATTGATTGGATAGAGATACTTGAGGTACCAGTTTGCGAACTCACTTCTTTGTTCACACACGTACAAACACCACGCACATAAAATTAGAGGCATACAATATTTAGCATTTTGAAATTCTTGATTCGGGAAAGGACTCCACTTCTAATCCGAAAACTCGTATATGCTTAATGTGCGCGAAGTTACTCCCTCTCCGGGTGAGAGTCTGTAGGCCAACTAATACGCAGAGTAGCGCTAAATATATCTCCTCTCGGGATGAGAGACTATAAACTAAACGTTTCTCGGTGGAAACGCAGGTTGCACTGTACCTCCTGTCAAGTGAGAGTCCCGAGAAGGAATAACTATTTCTCCTGACCCCCAAAGAGGACTGCTTTTGCTAGTGTGTAGGAGCAAGTAAGGTTACAATAATTTTCTTCAGGCAAATACAATTAAAATGAATCAAAAATATACAAATAAAATATTTAAGTATCAAAAGACTGAATTAAAAATAATAAATAAATAATAAACAAAAACAATTAAAACCCAACATGTAGAGCTACTTTTTATCTTAGACCTTGCGGCAACAAAGACATGGGACACCCAAAAGGAGAAGTCTGACCCCACACAGATATACTCCTGGGCACTTGGTGCCCATTTTAGTCTCCTTTTACGACATGCATGGGCTACAGTGGAGCTATTCTAACCCGGAACCACACGGGACTCACCTTGCACTTTTTTGCCTTATTTTCAGCAAGAATATTTTAATATCTGTAATATTTATAAAATACAGACGTTTTAAATTCTATTTTTCATTAAATCGGATTCAATAAGAAAAGAAGGAGTTTTTTATCAAAATTACGGCACTCTTTAGAGAGAAAAGCATTTGACAAAAATAGCATTGAATTCTAATTCGGAAGATTAAATTTCCTTGGCGAAATTCTAAAACAATGTGTGGCGACAGATTGCCTTGGCGAGTTTTATAATGATCCCCCTTTTTTGACATATTTGCCGAGTTGAAGGACGAAAGAATGTAATTCGTGATATCAATTTTTTTTCCGAAGAAGATGTCAAATTAAGGGATTATGTGCTGACAGAATTTGCGGAAGATTAAAAAAAAATTCCAGCCCAAGTAATTTTGTAATAAAACAAAAATTGGCGCATTTTTCTCTCGAACAAAATTAAGAACTCTTCATTTGGAACTTTTCATTGAGGTAAACAAAAGAAGATAGCTTCCAATTAAAAGTCGAAATGACGTTTTATTCAAAGGGTAATTAATATTAATTCCTAGTGGTATTCATTTTATTTCGGAGAAGCTTTTGTTTTGCACTGATGTTGTTACTTCAGGTGTATTGAAGCTGAATTAGATTCTTGAGAATATTTACTTTGAATAGAGTGAATAATTAGTTTTATAATAACACATCCGTTGCTGTGAATGTTGAATTGTTAATTCAGTGATTACTTTGAAATAAGTATGCGATATGTGAATGAATTTTAGAATCGCCGTTAAATAATCACTGCTAAAATTTTTTTAATTAGAAGCTATTTTATATAATTGTTTTCATTTATTTCTAATTTTTTTCCTGTCCGTTTTATCATTTGCTTTTAAATCTGCCGCTTATTTCTTTAAAATAAATTTTGGAAATTGTAATCTATTACATTGAATTGGATTCTCAATTCATTGTAAAAATTGAAGCATTACTCAATATTCCAAAAATTTAGGTCTGTTTGACTTGTCATTGAATACAATGACTTGTCATTGAATACAATTGAATTATAGTAGATGCAACGTTACTCAGGACGCATCTCAGGGATCTTGTAACATTTTTTCTAACAAGAAGAGATATAACATTTCTATTCTCAGGTAAAAGAAATGTATTTTCTTTAAAAAGTGCATAATAATGACCTATCACATAAATCTGATAGCAGATAAGCTGTATCGATATTTATATTACATGGGCCTGATGGCCGAGTGGCTAGCGCTCTGGCGCTCGGTATCACAGGTTTTGGGTTGAGACCCGATGATGCTATGGATCTTTGTAGTGGTTCGGAATCCACTTTAAACCGTAGGTTGCAGTTCTCACGTCCGTAGCATTTTTTAAAAGCTACACGTGCCCCCTGGATAGTGTTAAATGAGTAACAGAAATGCAGCCCTTATTTATGGCATTAAGATTAACTGTATCTGTATTGCCAGCTGCATTAGAACAACTATTTGTATTACTTGCAACTAGTGTATTCTATTAATAAAAACAGCCTGTCATTCAAATCTGACAGCAGATAATCAATGTCATGGATAATGAAATCTCGTGAAATTAGCGATTCTCTGTTCGACCTTCACAGGTCGAATCAATTACAGATGGGATATGAGTTGCAGCATGGTGATTGGTGAAAGACCATGGGCTGAGGAAGTGTCCACTTCAAGGAAAAGTGAAGGGAGCTGTCCCACTCTTGACGGATTTTTCTTATAGGGAGGTTTTGGGAAAAGGAGAAAAGAAGAGAGTTCTGCGAGGAGACGACAAGAAGTGTTGTTTTTCTTTTTTTCTGGGAAGTGACTGAACAAGTCAGAGATTACATCCGCTTACAAAGTGAGCCCTTTTTGTTTTTGTGTATCACGCGTTGTAATAATTATGTTTTGCTGCAGTCCGTTTATTAGATTCATTGTAGACTTCGAGAACTCTGATAATCTCCGTCCTTGGAGTGAACTGCACTTGTGAATCAATTTTTTTTTTGTAAATAATAATTTGTAACAACCCAGATTTCTATATATATATATATATATAATTGCTTGTAAATAAAAATTAAAGTTTTCCCATGTATATGAAAGTGGCAGTCTTCTTGAACCTGTTGTAGGTCTAGTACAGGCCGAGACGTTACAATCTGCTGCATTGCACACAAAAAGAATGAAAGGAAAAGTATTTCTTTCCAGAAGTTAAAATTAAAGGGTATTACTATTTCTGGTGAAGAAAATTGAAGTAATTTCAACACTTTTCGTAAAATTAACATGCATTAATTAAGAATAAAATCAAACTATGTAGATAGAAATTACGTTAAAGCTAGAAGTTGCTGTTATGTAGATAGGTTTTTAATATTTTAAATAAGACTATTTTATTGCCTATCATTGTTATAAATAATATTGATAATACAATTTCGTAGCAATTTCGCACGGTTCTTATAAAACTGTAGTGTGATGGTTGTGAAGCTGGATCGTAAATAGGTGTGGTTCAGTTGAGACGTGAAATGCAAGTTTGAGAACTCACGGCTTTGTTTACGCATGGACAAACACCACACACGTACAATTAGAGAAATACAATATTTAACTCGTTTCAAGACGTATAATTATTGATTTGGGGAACGACACCTCTTGAATCCGAAATATACTTTGAATTCGAATATTTGCACGAAATATAATTTCTCTCCGTGCGAGAGTCTGTAGGCCAATTAATGCCCCGGGGAGGGTTAAATATATTTCCTCTCGGGATGAGAACTATATACTAAACGTTTCTCAGTTGAAGTGCAGGTTACGCTGTATTTCCTCTCGGTTGAGAGTCTTGAAGCCCACTAACTATTTCTCCTGAACGCCACAGAGGGTGCTCTTGTCAGTGAGTAGGAGAAAGCACGGTTACAGTATTTATTTTATAGTCCAAAAAAATTGCAGTTATTTAAAAACATCAAAGTAAATTATTTAAATTTATTATTTTTATTATTCCATTGCATATGTGTTTATTATTACCGCAATGTTTTTCGAAGAAACGAAAATCATTGAAACTATAAATAAAGAAAATTGAGAAAATTATATGTATTTAAAAAATAAGTATTTTATTTCATTTAATTTCTTTGAAAGGAAAACTAATTACTATAAAGTACTTGAATTTTTCATTTTTAACGAAGAAATATTAATTTTGTTCAATATATATTATTTTTTTAAACCATGGAAAAAATCTTTTATTAGTTTATTTTAATTCTGTTAATAAACAGTTAAAATAAATCTCATTTTTAAAGTTTACTTATATAAATACATTTTTATTGGAAAAGACTTACAAAAATATTGTTTCATATTTGATTAGCTTTTTTATAATACTAAAAGATAAATATTTACTAGATTTTTTTTTTTTTTTAATTTCTTTGCTTAACAATAAAATAAATAACTGTTTCACAAAATATTTTTTACTATAATACTTTAATGAAATAAGTAAATATTTTTTACTGTAAAATTAGATAGATATATTTTTCATGATAAATTCTTTATTATTTGATCAATTAATAATTTTTTTCAAAGCAAATATTTTTATGGCGTTTTAAATTTTCTGTCTTGAAAATTTTTCAATTTTATGTTTCGATTACTGTTTTTATGAAAGCTTTTAATAATAGTTAATTGAATTTAATTTTAACTAAAAAAATTATAATTAAATAAAAAATATTGCAAAATAAAATCGAGATTTGAAAATTTCTCTGTTGTAAAATAATTAAAAATAATTGAGATGTTTTAATTTTTAAAATTAATTACAGTAATAATTCGAAAAACTATATATTCTTTCTTTATTTGATAATGAATTTTTATATTTAGCAATTATCAATGAAAAGGGTCCTTAAATAATTAAAAAAAATACGTTATACGCATGAAAATAATAATCCACCTTTATAAAAATTTCAGAGAGAATAAATTAATTGAATTAACATTATATTAGTAATAAATAACCTTTTTATAGTTTTATTTCATGATTTGAAGATATAACTTGTGCTGCCCTGAGACAGAAAATAAAACCTTTTTAGTTTTGGTAAAATTTATTAAAAAAATTTGCAATAGAAAGTACAAAGATATCAAGAAAAAATCTCAATAATATGAAAAATATCAGATGTTTTTTCTACAATTTGATCAAATGTTTTTCAGCAACTGAAAAATATTTAATAATTATTAAAAATTGTCGTTTGTCAAATTGTAAAGGAAACATTTGTTCTTAATTTCTATTTATAAATAAAAAGAATTTAGAACTTAAAAAACAAATGATAAACTTATATAATATACTTGAAAAAAATTAAAAAAAAAGCTATTGAACAAAAATTGCTTAAATTTTAAAATTTATTATTTTAATTTTAAAAAATTTGTAAAGACAAATAAGAAACAGGAGACATATGTGATCATTCTATATGACGTCAGCTATAAACATCATAATTTCACCAGATGGCGCTAAGTATCATATTTGATAAAATTTTGATTTAAGAAGATAAAAATGGAGTTTATTTTATTAAAAAATAAGGAATGGTGCATTTTCTAGAACTTTGACTGCGAATGAGATTTAAAAAACAATGAATTCACTATGGAAAAAATAGAACTTTTAAGTGTTATGGTTTTTAAATTGTAAGAAATATTGATACAAACTGTTACTTTATATAGAGAGAAATTTTACTTACTAAACATGATTTTTGAAATTAAAACTTATAATAAGCTATCTTAATCAGTGACTTTCGGTCACGTTTTTTACATTAAGAAATAAAATAGGTTTACGTTAAAATTAGCTCAACTATTTCAATTGCTAGAAAAGAAATATATAATATTTATTATATAAATTATTATATATAATGATCATTTTATCTTCAATTTGTTTATTTTATATGTGTATCTGATGATCGAATAATCAAGAGAATCCATCTATGGGACTTTTAGAGGTAACTGCTTCACATTTGCGTGCCGTATGAAATAATAACCGGGGAAATTCTATCATGACTATTAATGCGAGAAAATCTTTATATATGCTGTCATCAAAACCATCAAATAAGCAGTAATTGCAAAAGACACTGCAAGGGGATCCAAACCTCAGCCTTCCTGCACACAAATTGTCCATTAAGTTTCATATCCTAAAGGCTCCGTGCACCTCCGCTCTTCGTACATTTTCAAAACTGCAACTAATTTTCTAACATGAGCCACTCATTTACTTATACAACATTTGCGAATCTCGTTCGTTTTCTTTACCAACTCTATCATATTAGATGCATGTCTACAAACTCCGAATTCGTGTAATGTTGCATAATTGTGAAATTCCGAAAGGTAAATGAACGGCCACGCTCCTTAAAGTTTTGGAGACTGTCCTTAAACTGTACCACTAAACACGAAATTTTCGGAGCCATATTTCATAGCATAAAATTTATTTTGGGTTCGTTGTATCATCTTTTACAATTTAGTCAGGTATTTTCGGCAAAGTTATATTTTTATTAATTTTTAATAATATAGAAAATTATAATGATATGGTTACATCCTCACTCAATAAAATCAATATGTTTTTTATTCTTGCAGAATTGTGAAATTTCTTATCGTAACATAATCAATTTTTAATAAGTACTGTAATTTAAAATGTCAAAGATTATACAGCATATATAATTTATCCGAAATAGTTCAGAGAAACTTGTGCATATATAGTAAATTTAATAGTCAAAAATAATATCTAAAATGAGTAAATATTTTGTTAGTAGAACAAACAAAGCTTGTTATTAAAATGCAGTGTAACAAATTTGTTGCTCGAATAATTTATAATATATAAAAAATTATTTATAAAATTTTTAAAACTTCTCAGAATCTAGTCTCTCTTTTCTGTCAGAAATTAGACTTTAATATTTTTATTATAAACCATAAGTCAAACGCATGACAGATTTTTTTTTATTTAATAAGAAAATATTTTGAGATTTTATTAAAAATAAATCACTTGAGACATCGTACCTAACATACGGTGTTATCTTAGAGAGGATCTTGAAGGGATAAACTTCACTTTCAGTAGCACGTGTTTCATCTTTTAATACATCGCATAAGACACACTTTGCTACTGAAGTGTTTGGGATAAGAATTAAGAAGAAAAATGGCTTACTTTTTAGGTCAAAGAATCTTTGCTATCTTTAATTCACTTTCAGTCAAATATTAATACTGTTTTAATTTCTGTGAGAATTATTTTTCTTAAATATGCAATGATAAGTTTCAGCAATGTCTCCCTTACATCGTCTCCCTTTGTAATAAAAAGCAACGAAATATACATTGTTTATATATTCTTAACACAAAAAAATAAACATAAGTGCATGTTTATTTTTTTGCCTGAAATTCTCCAAACAGGATACAAATTGATCGATGGGATATACATGCACAGAAAAACTAAAACACTAAAGTTGTAATGTTTTTCTTATGAGTACATATCCGAGGCGAACCAATTAATAAGATGTTAATCCATTTCTAGTTCACGCATAAACAATTATCCAGCATGGCAGTGATTTTAAAAGCTGACAAGTATCCCATTGTAGAATTTATCGCTGACAATTATTTTGAGGCGCTTTTTTATCAGAACCCAAAATGTGTTCTACTGAGGGCAGATCTGGCAATCTATCTGGTCAGGAATTATTTGAAAAGCCGAAGACAATCAGTAGAAAATAATTTTGTCTTTTCTAGGCATTATCATATTCTAATATGCTGAGGAAGTAAGGATAACAAAATGGGACGGTGAATATCTTCGGCTACCATTCTGTAAAGATGATATGGAAGAAAAACAAAGGGATCCGGTTAGCTTTCCGATCCATAATTCGAAATTGTTGTCGGGGATAATCAGCTTAGCATCCCATCGCTACCTTGTATTTCTCCAGAAACATATCCGCTGTTCATCGGAGCACAATTCGAATAGGAAATCAACACTGAAAACAATGGTACTCCAATCAGAGAGACAACCCATAAATTGTGCTTATCATGTTCACAGGTTGTTATTGGCAATCGACACGATGAGCACATTAGACCAGTCCAACCAGTCATAGATCCAGTTTTTTTAATCATCCATCAACGGCCTTTGTGGTCCCTAGTGTCTCGATTACACTTGGATCTTTGATGATGACCCAAATGATACAATTTTAATTTTGTCCTAATGTTCTATCTTCTCTCTAGTTCGGGCATCCAGATGGCCAATTGGCTAGCGCTCTGGCCTTTATTACCATGGGCTTCCGGTTCTAATCCCGGCGAAGGCATGGGTATTTGTGAGCGGTTCGAAATCCACGTTAAACTGTAGGTCTCGGTCTAATTACCCAAAAGTGTGCAAAAAATGACCGTAAAGCAACAAATCAAATCTCTCTAATTTGATCACTGACTATACCTCCGCCAACACAATGCGTTCTGACGTGGTTCAATCATTCCTACAAGCATTGTCGAATGGCTGTATCACTACCAAATTTTGAGCTATTCTTCAATTTGACTACCCTGCTTTCTGGCCTGATTAGTGGCTGGCCCTCGGTATCATAGGTTTCTAGTTTGAGTCCAAGCGATGTCATGGATGTTTGTAGTGGTTCAGAATCCACTTTAAACCGTAGGTCCCGGTCTAATAGGATCATGGAGCATTATGGGGTAGTGTTACTCGCTTCCGTAGCATATCTTTAAGTTATACATGCCCTTGATCTAAAAGGACCGTAGAGCTTTGCTTGGGTATTGCTATATCGCACCCGTAGCTTATCTTCAAACTACACACACCTCCTAGGTAGTGCTAAATGAGTAACATCGGAGCAGCCCTTGCTTATGGCATAAAGATAACTGTCTCTGTATTGCCAGCTGCATAAAAAACTACCCTGGTTTCATTAGCTAAATGGTATGTATATGATGATTACTCACATTTTACGCGAAATCATATACGAATCTTTCATTTGGTTCAACTGAGTACATCGGATTCAGATTTACAAGGAAGTTATGCTTTGAAATCAATTTATCATGGAACTACTTCCTCTTTTGTACACCATGCGAATGCTTTTGGAGCTCCAGTTTTTCATTCATTGAATGTCAAAATTTATTAAATTGCATGATGGATTGAGATGGATTTGAAAAACGAGATTTCGTTGCAATCAAATAATTCTTTCTTGGTGCGCTGCTTTCTAAGAGTGCATAAATCATGAACAATAGTATTGAAAGTAATCTTTAATTACAATTTCTGGATTTAAAAGTTTGCAAAAAGTTATTTTATCCACCACGTTGTAACGTCATCAATAATGTGGATGTGTGTGTTCTCTTTCGTAATATAGTCTATTTTATAAATCTTCAAAATAACTTCTAAATTTTCGTAAAATTAACGCCCTTTTTAAATTATTCTACTTTTTTTGCAAACCCTTTAACCCCGAGAATGTACGATCGTGCAAATGAGGTAGTTTTGAAATTTTTTTCATGGAAATGCTGTTGCCCCCTCCCCAGTGCCGGATTTAGATGAAAAGAGGCCCTAGGCTATTCCACTTATGAGCTCTTTTACCTCCCATTTTTAAGTTTGTAAATTACATGAGAGATAATGAAATATATCATTACGGTGATATATATCAATATGATAAACGAAACGGGTTGTGATGGGTACTAATCTTTATAAAAAAATGTGGCACGGATAATAAATAAAAAAAAGTCGAGAACACTTATTTGGACATTTATTCTCAGCACCGTGCTTGTAACATTAACTAATCAAGCATAGCACACAACATTTACAAAGAAACAAAATTCAAATAATAAAAATCTTTGACTACGATAATAAAATATGCAATAAAAATTATCATATTTTCTATCAAATTAAATTAAATATATTCAATACATTGAAGATTAAAGCAAATTCAATTCAGATAAATTTATTTCATAATTTCTCCTTATTTGCGATTCAGTGTTTACTGTTTTTAGAATAGTGTAATTCTAATTTGTGCTTACAATTTCAATGTAGGCCCCTCTTGATCTTGAGACCCTAGGCTGAAGCCTAGTTAGCCTATAGGAAAATCCGGCCCTGCCGCTCCCCCAATGCCTCAGAAAGTAGAATAGATTATAGTATCATTGGAATCAATGCCTATTATAAAAGTTAAATTTAAGTATAAAAATTTTTTTAAGTCTTAAAGGGCTAACCATGCAACAACCCCCTGGTGGGCCAAGACTGTCTGCTTACTGGCAGATTCCGAGACGAGATGTTTCCTTTTTTTTGTGGAATAGGGTTGTTTGCTCTACATCCAACACTCTAAAGTTATATTATACTGCGACCAACGTTTTAAGTATATTCCGAACTACTACAAACATCCACGGCACCACCAGAACTCGAATCTGTGGCACAAAACGCCAGAGCCTTAATGTTTTATACCTTTACAATACGTTTTTGTTGTTGTTGTCGTATCCTTCATGGAAGGAGGGAAGAGGAGAGCATCTTCTGTTGTGATAGAGAACCCGTAGATAGAAGTTGACGAATTTGAAGGAAATCTGTGGGACTTTTATGTGAAATTTCCCGCATTTGCGTATCGTATTGGAGAAAACCCAGAAAAACTCCCACTAGGTAGTCTGACTCACGAGGCAAGATGCTGAACTTCCCAAAAGCCATCGAGTCTTGTCACTTTTTGAAACAGTGTTTTCAACAAAGCCGCCAGCGAATTCAACCTTTATCATAATGCTCACCAGCGGCGCACATTGCCACTGAACCACAAGACAGGCTTACAATACGTTATTTTTTTAAATAACAAATAACAGACAAGCACCAGTAAGACTATATTTCCAACTTTCGTTGGCACACAAAATTGTATATAATATATTTACTTGCTTTTATACGCTTGCCTGTCTCGGAATAGCAATTAGCGTTGCACATATAAATTTTATGAAATAAAGGCTTATTTATTAATGGTGGTAAATGTAGCATTATTGTATTAAAGAGAAGAAGGGACAAGTTAGATAAATTGAAAAGTCAGATAAATTGAAATTAACGACTGCCAACGACTAGAATTACCAAATATTCACCATTTATAAATAAATATAATTCACAATCATTGTATTATAGTTTTTATACATTCCTATACTGTTTAATAGCATACTGTGTTTCGGTATAAAGTTAATTTGCAATCTAATACTGTCATTTGTAATAATTAGTTGGCAGAAATCCACACGGATAATTAAATTCAAGTAAATAGTAGATACGTTTTCTGATTCTAAAATGTCTAATGGAAAATAGTATCAGACTTCATGACAGTAATTCGAGTTATTTAGCTCGTTCCAATTAATGATTCGAATTTTCAGCCTCTGATTTAGTTAATTATGTCCTAGTTTTTAGTTTTATAAATAAATATCAATAATTAAATCAATTGCATTGGTGTATTACCTAATTTTTCACAAAAACTAATTCTTATTTATTATAATTACTGAATACATTTTACTAGAAATATGCTTCAATTTCAAATTAAATATTTAACTCGAGAAAATATAAATTTTGTAAAAGCTCTTAATTAATTCTATTTAAAAGTACTACAAGTATATTATTGTTTGATAAAGTATGTAGATGTAAGCGTATTACTGTGAATGTACTTTATAAAATAGTAATATAAAATAAAAAAAAAGTTAAATTCAATTTCTACTTTTTTTTTACTATATTGCAGAAAGTCCTTTGTAAATAATTTTCATTCGTTTTTTTAAGTTTATCTGGCGCCCTCTATTGGTAGATACATGCAACTTAAATCTAAAAAAAATTTAATTAATTAATTAAATTTAATTACTGAATTAATATTTGAAAAAACTGTATTAACATCAAATGTCATCCACTACGAGTTAAAAAAAAATGTATTTGAACTTGAGTGGATGAATAAAAAGTATTTTATGAACGAACCAAATTACCAAACAGATCATAATTTTACATACTCTGAACACTAAGATTGCATTTAATTTATATATTTTTGTTGTTGTTTTTTATCCCACTTGGTAAACAGCAATATCTAGATCAAATCCAAGAACCCGTTTGGTCTCGTGAAAAAAAAAGAGGGGGGGGGAACAGCTTCTGTTGTGATGGAGCACTCGTAGACTTGGCTCCGTGACGCTTAATAAGGAGGACAGTTCCTTCCGGGAAGATCTTTAGGGGGAAATAACCGCATTTGCGTATTGTATGGGAGAAACCAGCCCTTGTAGTCGTACTAACGACGCAAGATGTTGATTGTCGATGTCACCAATGGCATCGAGTCTCTTCGTTTTTCGAAACAGTGTCTACAACAAATCCGCCAGCGGACTGAACCTCCGCCCTAATGTTCACCAGAGGGGCCGCGTTACTATTGAGCAAAGAGTCGGGCATACATTTTGGTTTACATTTCAACTACTTTGGTTATTAGAACCCAAAATTTTTAGACTTTATTTTAGCTAAGTTATAAATTATATTTCTTATGTTTCCAATGTCGTCTAATAAAAAATAAATACTCTACAATTTCTTGCCATAAACTACTTTTGAGGCAAAAGGTTAATGTTCTGCTTATTTTTCTCATATCATTTCCAAGTGTATGTGAGCTATTTAATATTTTTTTTTCACGAAAGGCAAACATTTATTTATTTAATCAATATGCGTTCTGGATTAGACAATATTTATGTTTAATACAAAATTATTTAACTTTCATATTTAAATAACTAGTAACCAAATCATGCTTTCTTTTGCAACTTCTAAAACAACATTATTTACTTCAAATCAGATATTTACTGAGGCTTAACAACTCTTCTGCCGTCATTTTCCATGGATTAACATCGGTACATCTTATTTTATACCCAATTAGAAAAGGAATTAACTTTCTTTTTCTTCAAAGTCCTGTGAGTAAGCACTAATGTTTCAGGTAATCAAGACGAACTCGGAGATGCTACTCAACAAACAAATTTCAAGTCCCTTTACGCATTAGAAAACATACATCTTCAGTAAAGATAAATTTTCTTCAAATTCTCTGAAGTTGCAGAAATAATAAAATAATAATCATTGCTTTTCCTCAGAGCAGAATGAAAATCACGGTGTGGAATTTCTAAATAAAACATTTAAAGTGCAATCCTCAAAGGACACAGAGAAAACTTCTCAACCTGAAACTTATTTAAAGAAGTAAATTAATTCCGGTTAGTTCAGACTTGTTTTCACTTTTAAACTCGTGTAATAAGAAGAAAATATCGGATTCTAAGCCCTAATATTCCCAAGATACTCTTGAGGTTGGGTTATTTTAATTGATGGATTAATTAAAAGATAATTTATTAATCAAGATGTATTTTCTCATGATAGCTGTTAACATTTCTGCGATGATATAAGTTATTCGTTGGAAATAGATTCGTTCAAGTGTAGCGATCGTTTCAGTTTAAAGAATCGTTCAAGCGATTCCTTTCCTGCGAATCTTAAATACTTTTTCACTAAATTCTAATTAAAAGACTATTTCTAAATTTTTTATTCATGTGTTTATAAGAGTAAGTATAATGGAAAGTGTGAACTTGATTATCAACCAACCGTTTAAAAATTATTTCTGTACAATTCAACCATGTTTTAATCGTATCCATAAACGTTACTTATTCGCAGTTATACTAATAATGACTAATAATGTAAATTATTACCTTAACAATTTGTAATAACTTTAGTAAAGAAACTTATTACCTTAAAATGTGTAATAATTTACGTAAAGTAATTTATTATCTTAAATAATGTAACTTATTTCCTTAAAATTATTTTAATTTACCTTAATACCAAAAATAAATTTAATATTTTTTTTTTATATTCAAGGAAATATTGTAATATTTCTTTCACTTATTTTTATGATTTCATACAATATATTTTAATATTTCGCTCTATTTCTTAGCCTTAAGTAAAATTAATTTATTTAAAATAACTATTATTTTAACTACGCAATTATTTAAAACCAATAACTTAACTAAATTAAAGTCACAAAGTTATTATTTTTTTATATTTTTAATGTCGTCTGATGAAAAATTGATACGCTACAATTTGTTGACATAAAATTCTTTTAGGGTAAAGGGTTAAATTAAATTTCCTGTTTATTTTTCTCACACTATTTTGAAGTATGTGTGAACTGTTTAATTTTTTTTTCATAAAAGAAATATATTTATTTATGTAATAAATATGCATTCGGGATTAGAAGAATTAACTTTGTTTAATACGGAGTTGCTTAATCAAACATTCATATTTAAAATAAATAATAACCAGTTAAACACTTTTTCATCTTTTACAACAAAATATTTACTTCATATCAGATATTTGCAAAGATAAACAACTCTTCTGCTATCTTTTCCGTGGATTAACATCAGTAACATCTTATTTTATACCCAATTAGAATAGGAATTAACTTTCTTTTTCTTCAAAGTCCTGTGAGTAAGCACTAATGTTTCCGGTAATCAAGACGAACTCGAGATGCTACTCAACAAACAAATTCCAAGTCCCTTTACGAATTAGAAAACATGCATCTTTCCTAAAGATAAATTTTCTTCAAATGCACGCGGCCTGCTCTTGAAGTTGCAGAAATAATAAAATAATAATCATTGCTTTTCCTCAGAGCAGAATGAAAATCACGGTGTGGGATAAATAAATAAAATGTTTAAAGTGCAATCCTCAAAGTACACAGAGAGAAACTTCTCATTCTGAAACTTATTTAAAGAAGTAAATTAATTCGGGTTATTTCAGACTTCTTTTCACTTCTAAATTCGTGTAATAGCAAGAAGAAAATGTCGGATTTTAACCTTAATATTCCCGAGATGCACTTGAGGTTGGGTTATTTTAATTGATGAATTAATTAAAAGATAATTTATTCATCAAAATGTATTTTCTCATGATAGCTGTTACATTTCTGCGATGATATGCGTAATTTGCTTGAAATAGATTCGCTCAAGTGTAGCAAAATATACGATTTAAACAGTCGTTCAAGCGATTCGTTTCCCGTGAAGCTTAAATACTTTTTCCCTAAATTCTAATTAAATTTTATTCATATATTAATAATTGTAAGTATTATGGAGAGTGTCTACTTGGCTATCAACCGACCTTTTAAAAAATAATTATTTGTGTACAATTCAACTATGTTTTAATCGTATCCATAAAAGTTGCTTATTCATAGTTACACTGCTAATGCAACTTATTACCTTAAAATTATCTTAATGTAACTTATTCCCTTAAATAAATTTTTTATCATTTGTTTTTAAATATTCAAAAAAATATTTTATTATTTCTTATAATTCTATTTCATTATTTCGTTCAATATATTTTAATATTTATACATCTAATATTTCGTTCCTT
>BPLQ01012517.1:799432-1211431 GCA_021605075.1 Caerostris darwini | reverse complement strand
TTTTATCGTAATTATATAAATAATGCCGCAAAAACTCAAGCCCCTCTACATGAACTTTTGAAAGGATCTACAAAAAAAGATCGACGCAAAATACCATGGACCGATGAAACTAGACAAAGTTTTGAAAAATGCAAACAAGATGTTGCTCAAATAGCGTTAATGGCTTATCCCAACTCGGATTACCCTCTGGCACTTCTCACAAATGCATCTGATTGGGCTATTGGATCAGTTATTCAACAAAAAGAACCAAATGGATGGAAGCCAATTGCATTTTTTTCTAAAAAACTTAATGATGCTCAGAAAAATTACAGTGTTTATGACCGTGAACTTTTGGGTATATATTTATCCATTAAACATTTTAAGAATTTACTTGAAGGTCGAGATTTCGATATTTATACTGATCATAAACCATTAATATTTGCTTTTAAGCAAAACAATGATAAAGCCTCCCCCAGACAACTAAGACACCTACAATATATTTCACAATTCTCTACTAACCTATACCATATCAGTGGTCGAAACAATGTGGTAGCAGACAGACTGTCTAGAATTGAGAACATCGATTCACCTATTGTTGATTATGACTTGATAGCTGATGCACAAATTAATGATGATGAACTGCAACAATTGAAATTACATTCCAAATCATTACATTTTAAGGAACACCAATTGCCATCAGGAAAGCTCTTGTATTGTGATACCTCTACTTCCAGTATCAGACCATTCATACCAAAAAATTTTCGAATGACAATATTTAATACAATTCACAGTTTAGCTCATTCTGGAATTCGAACTACTGTAAAAGAAATAACTAAAAGATTCATTTGGCCAAATATGAAAAAAGATGTTAAACAGTGGACTCAAACTTGCATCAACTGTCAGAAAAATAAAATAACTAAACATACAAAATCAGAATATTCACAATTTCAAGCACCAGATGAGAGATTTAGTGTCGTTCATATAGATTTAATTGGACCTTATTCACCTTCTAATGGATACACATACTGCTTGACGTGTATTGATCGGTTTACCTCTTGGATGGAAGTGGTACCGTTATCAAATATCACTGCAGAAAGTATAGCAAAAGCTTTTTATGAGCATTGGATCACCCGATTTGGTGTACCTACTTGTGTTATTACTGACAGAGGCACTCAATTTATTTCAGAACTATTTCGAAGTTTAGCTGCGCTATGTGGTGTTAAAGTAAACCATACGTCTTCTTACCATCCTCAGAGTAACGGAAAAGTTGAACGTCTTCACCGTACCTTTAAAACAGTTATTAGATGTCATAACAACGTTCGTTGGACGGACACATTACCAACGGTTCTTATGGGTTTGCGAGCTGCTCTACATGAGGACTCTAAGTATACAATAGCTGAAATGGTTTATGGAAAAACTATTAAACTACCAGGCGAATTCTTTGAAGAATCCAGATTGCCAATATCTGATGATAATTTCGTAAGTAATCTCAGAAACCAGATGGCTGACTTAAAGCCATATCAATCCAAAAACAAATGTAAACAAAAGATCTTCATTCCAAAAGATTTGTACACATGCTCACATGTATTTCTGCGAATTGACAGAGTTAAAAAACCTTTAGAACCCCCATATGAAGGACCCTATTTGGTATTGCAAAGATCCACGAAAAACTTTCTTCTATCAATTAAAAATAAACAAGTTAATATTTCAGTGGATAGATTAAAACCGGCATATGTGTTACAACCTAATGAACTATTGAATCCAACGTCCTTAAATGATCATACATCTCTGCCGAGTGAACAAACATTTATACCAAGTCAGCAAGTTGTACAACCAAATACAACAACACGTTGTGGAAGACAAGTAAAACTTCCTGTTCGTTTCAATGACATTATTGACTTTTCTTCAAACTTATAATTCATCCATTCCATTTTAAAAATTAATTTGATTTATTGTATGTAATTGTTTAAATGTAATTGTATTTGTAAGTATTTTGTGCAATTTCAATTTGTATCAATGTGTATTTGTTCGCTATTATTTGTATTGATATATTAATTCGTCTACCATTTTCAAAGTAACGTAACTTTGTTACTGGTAGGGGAGTGATGTAGCGACACCTATTGATGTAAAATGGAATACAAATTGAACGACTTCTACTTTCACTGTTAGAAAGGGAATTTTCCCGCTAGAATGAAAATAGAACGTAGTAAGCGTTCGAAGTAGAATAAACATGTCGTAATTGTGAAAATTGATTATCGTCTTTTATTTTGCCGTCTGAATTTTAATAACACTACGCAACCTTTACAATACCGCCACAACTTCATGCCCCCAAAGAATGCACCCAAAAGCCAGATGAAAGCTCCCAAATGCCCCTTTGCGGAAAGCATACTGCCAATTTCTTGAGTAGTCCTAAAAATCCTGCTAATTTCACTCCTGCTCCTGCCCCGAAGGTCAACTTTTGGACCGAGAGACTTAAAAAACAAGCACAACAAATGAAGCCTCAGAATAGAGATTCTGAATCTCTGATCCTACCGATAGGCGGAAGTTGGCAATTGTCTTTACAGAAGGAGTAAATAAATAAACACAGGAACCAATTAATTCTATTCATTGAGAAATTTATTTAAATCTTTTAAAAAATGTGCATTATCAGACTTCACCGAGATTTATAGAATTTATTTTTTAGACTTGTAAGTTTTTATAGAAAATTTGTTCCAATTAATTATACTGAATTAAAAATTTGAAATGTTCGTAAGTTTTTTTTAATTTCTTTGTTCTGAAACTCAGGAAGAATAATTAGTTTCTATAAAGATTAAGCAACAAAAAATTCGATTTCACTTTTTAAAGCTGTTCATCAGAATACTAATGAAAATCAGGAATTCAAATAAAAAAAATTGCTTCAGGTTAATTAATTAATTATTCTTTCAAATATTATTTTCATGATTTAGTGTACAGTTATTTATTATTTTTTTTTATTAAGATTTTTTCGTTGGATTGGTTACAGTGAGAGATTATTTGATAATTATCACATGTCCTCCATTAAAGCGTCTTCTTATCTCTTCGGATTCTGATTGACGTTTTGTTATTATTCTACGTTTACTTTTATGAAATAATTTAAGTAACATATTAATTTTGAAGATAAATATTTTTCTCAAGAAATGGCGTTGGATTTTAGAAGTTCCAATTTTAGGAATATAAATGAACTGCTCATATATAACCTTCGCAATCGAAATTGTAACACTAATATTGTGAAAAAACTACTCATTCGTAAAGTTGATGTGAATTATAAGGACTGCTATCTTAACTCGCCGTTGCATTATGCTGTTCAAAATTGTTCTGAAAAACTGGAAATATTACGTGAAGTATTATATTATGGAGCTGATCCTAATGCCATTAATGCGAATGGAAATTCTCCTTTCCATTTGGCAGTGCTCAAAGGTAATCCTCAAGTAATCCTTGAATTAATAAAACATCGTGCTGATATAGAATTACTTAATAGCGAAGGAAATACTGCTCTTCACATAGCTGCAATGCAAGGAAAACCACACATAATTGAAATTCTATTGCGTAACAGAAGTTTCATTAACTGTCGTAACAATAAAGGGAACACTCCTTTACATATAGCCGCAATTCATGGCAAATTAGCTGCAATTAAAACTCTTGTTGCCTGGGAAGCAAATGTCAATTGTGTCAACAAGGATGGAAATACTCCACTGCACATGGCAGTTATCTATGACAAGCCAGCTGTAATTGAAATACTCATTAAGAATTATCAAGCATTTATAAATTGTTGTAACAATAAAGGAGAAAAATCCTTGCATCTTGCTGTAATGAGTGGAAAATTAAGTACCATTAAACTTCTTGTTTGTCTGGGTGCACATATTGACTGTACTGACATAGAAGGGAATACTCCTTTACAATTTGCTGTGGTTCATGATAAATTGAGCGTTGTTCAGACACTTATCGAATATAAATCTGATGTAAATAAACCTAACAAATTTGGTAACACACCTTTGCATCAAGCTGTAATTAATGGAAATGCAGATATAGCCCAAACACTTATTAGCCACAAGGCATTAGTTAATTTTAGTAATTTAGAAGGAAATACACCTTTACACTTAGCTGCAATTTATGACAGATACGATATAGTTAAACTGCTGATGGCGTCTGGAGCAAAGATTAATATTTCTAATAATAATAAATTGGAGCCACTTCATATAGCTGCAATTCATGGTAAGCCACATATTATCAGTATACTTATTGAAAAACAAAACAAAGGAATGCCAGCTAAAAGAATGAAGTTTTTTCCTACTAGGCTGTGTAGGTCAAAAACCGAGGAGTTTCATTATACTCAATCTGCTAATCCTTCATCCAGTGACTCCGTTCCATTTGAGTGTCATATTAAAAATACTCAGGTATCTAATATACCAGATAATTCAGGAAATGATCCTGAATTTCATGTAACAAATACTGAGGTAGATATGAATGCTTTGGATTTCCCTTTTGAATCAATTTTGGAACTTTGTAATGTTGATTCTAATTCTAATGTAATAATAGCATCAGATGATACTACTATTACAAACAAGACCAATCCAGAACATTGTAATTCTTCAAGTAATGCAGTAAATTCAAATTCTAGTAGAACAAGAAATCCTCATTTTGAAATTAATCATAATTCTACAGCAACAAGCAATTCTCAATCTGCTACAAATGTTAACCCTACAACAAAAGCAAATTCTGTTATTTATAGCAAGTCAATCAAAAAAGAATGTTTTGGCATACCTTCAGTCCAAGCAAGCTATAAAATATATAGTGCATTTGCAAGAAAACCAAATACATCTATATTTCGTACATCTGAAATAAATCCTACATGTACTGCACCTTTACCCAAAGCAAATTCTACATGTAGTATGTCTTTAAATAAAGTAAATTCTAAATTTAGTACATCTTTAACCAAAGCAAATTCTACATTTATTCCTTATCCAACTAAAGCAAATTCTTTTAATACGTTTAATGCATCTTCAACCAAAGCAAATTCTTCTAATACATTTAGTACATCTTCAACCAAAGCAAATTCTACATTTATTCCTTATCCAACCAAAGAAAATTCTACATTTATTCCTTATCCAACCAAAGCAAATTCTTTTAATATGTTTAGTGCATCTTCAACCAAAACAAATCCTTCTAATACATTTAGTGCATCTTCAACCAAAACAAATCCTCTTAGTTCATTTAGTGGATCTTTATTCAAAACAGAACCTCCTAGTTCATTTACTGCATCTTTATTCAAAACAGATCCTGGTACATTTTGTATGTTACCGAAAAAATCAAATTCTTCTACTTCATTTAGTGCATCTTCAACAAAAGAAAATTCGTCTTCAACAAAAGAAAATCCGTCTGCAACATTTAGTGCGTCTTCAACAAAAGAAAATCCGTCTGCAACATTTAGTATGTCTTCAACAAAGGCAAAGTCTTCTAAATTTTATGATATGTCTGTAACCAGAGTGCCCACTCTGTCTACAGCTCTTGGCGATTCTTCTACGAGTCATTCTCAACCAACTGCAAATGCCAATGAGTCAGAAGAACATTTTGAGACTTTACCTCCAGTTAGTTGTACAACTTCATCATTGACGTTTTCTGGCTCTACTATATTTCTTGATTTTTCTGAACTTAATCTTCCATTCTCTCCTCCATTCACTAATTCGTCATCTGGTGAATTTTTCCCATCATCTTCTACCAGTCAATTTGCACCCAATTCCAGTTTTATACCAGCTACACCTGTAAATGCTGCACCATCAAATGCTGATCAACCAAATGTAATGGAGACTATACAACAACATTTTCATGACTGTGTTCATTCTGTGTTGGCATCTCATAGTGGTTCAGAAATTGATAAGTGCATGGCTCTTCGAAATCTTGTTCGTTGTTATGTTACTAATTGTAAAATGGAGAAATGGCCATTATTTTTACAAAAAGCTGTAATCAGTGGTAATTCTGATGAATTAGCATCTGTTGCTTCTTCTGGTTGGAAAGTTGATCCCAGTAATATGGATGGCAATTCTCTTTTACATTTAGCTGCAGTCTTTGGTAAGCCAAAGGTAATTAAACCCCTTATTCGTGTTTGCTCAACTATTAATTGTAAGAATAAAGAACTGAACACCCCTCTCCATTTAGCTGCAATCTGTGGTGAATCCAAAGTAATTGAAGTTCTTATACAATTTGGAGCAGATATGGATCTTTTGAATCGTCGAAGAATTTCAGCACTGCAGATTGCTTTAGAATATTGCAAGACAAATGTCATTAAAGTATTCGGCAGGACTGGTGCTAAACGTTTCTTAACATCAGCAAAAATTTTAATCAAATATGATGTATTAAAGAAAGGACTATACAAAACTCGTCATAGAGTCCTAAAAGCTAATGTTGTTCCTCAAGTGTTTAACTATGCTGAAGAGTGTTGTGCTGAAATTCATCGTATGAAATCTAAAACCCTAGATAAAAGTGTTTCTTTTTATCAATTTTTTGTTAAATTATTAAGTAGTTTAAACACCTTGAGTGAAAGTCCACTTGTTCAGCATTCTCTGAATTATTTAATTGAAGTGTTCGGTAAAAAAGAATATCCAATTTATTATCGTATATTGGTTTCTGTTATTATTAGCAGACTTGAAAAAAACTTATTAAAAAATAAATTGATGGAATCTGCAGATTATGCAAAAAACAAAGGAAAAATCTTTCTAAACCCTAAATTATTTCATTGCATCTCTAATTATTTATCTAATATTGAACTGTTTAATCTTATTTTAGCATTCTCTGATACAAAATAGAAGGAGCTAATAAAGTAAGCTACAAGAGATGCTCATTATTGGAAGATTTTAACAAATGTAAAAACTCTTGTTTGCTGATAACAATAATGCGGCATAGCAGTGAATTAATGTTAAATTTTTCATTTTATTGCTTTTTCTTTAGTTAAGCACAATCATAACTAAACTGATTGATAATTAGTTATATGTACCTTAAAATATTTTAGTTTTGTTCATTTAAAATCCAGTAATTGAATGAATGAAAGTAGGAGTTGTAGAAATTTGAATAGGATATAATGGATTTAATATTCTAAATTTGCTCGATTTTATTATATTGCTTCATTCTAAAACAAACTAAAAGCAATATTTTAAAGTTAATTAAATCTAGTATTTGTAACTAGCATTAGTAAAACAAATATATATTAGTAAAACGGATATATTTTTATTAACTATTTTAATAATTTATTTTATATTGTTCCCTTTCACCCTAATTTTTAGTTGAATTTTATTCATTATATCACTTTTATTATTTGTAATTTTTTCTAAATATTTAAAAAAAGTTTTAGTATTTCCTTGTTATTAGTTCTTCTGGCCAAGAAGATGATTGCCAAGTTTTCTTATGACTCTTGTTTGCAATATGCATTGTCAATTTATTTCAGGGGCTGTAATAATACTAGAGTACCCAATTTTTATAATTAATCTTAAAAAAAAAAAAAAAAAGTCCTTTAAAATGTTTAGTCTTTATGACCTTGTATAAACTTATTTTATCCAGTCAACCTGCATAATTTTTATTTGCATTAATGTTGCTCAATATTAATTATCTTTCTGATTTAAATACCATTAAATTCCAAGAGTTTAATAATCTATGAGTAATGATAAGAGTATAGATTAAGTTAACATTTAGTATTAAAATTATTTTCTGTTACTGAAGGTAAGTATAATGAAATACATTAAGATGTAATTTTACTAGGAAAAAATTGCCAAAAATAAGAACTTGTAATATAATAAAGTTTATTATATCTTTAGTGTTTTTTTTTATTTGTTGTTGTTAATACAGGTTTTAATAGTGTTAATTTATTTGCTTAATTTATCCAATTTTATTAGTTTATCCAATTTTATTAGTTAGGCCAGTTATCCAAATTTAAAGGAATTTCAATCTTGTTATCTTCAATCTCTAATTGTGTTGTGAATACATTTTCCTAAAACTGCTATAAAAAAAGCTTTCTCTTTAATATAAGTCTCAATATTTAGAAAATAAAAATGTTTCAGTTTGAATTTATTACTATATTTTGTCCATTTTAGTAGCAAAATAAATAGATGTAAAATTTTTTAGAATATATATATATATGCTTTAAAAACAAGTCTTGTATGTTATTTGAAACAAAAATAATTATCTATCTAGGGTAAACATAAAATATTTTCATATTACTTATCTATAATTTAAACAATTCATTCGAGATAAAAAGATTTCAGATAATTTCTATTATTGCCAGAATTTAAACGAGTGAATCCTTTGCTATTCCATAAAAAATAAATATTTTGAGAACAGAAACTAGGTAATTTTTATTACCCATCTGTCATTAATATCTATGTAAATATAGTTATCAACTTGGAATCAATTGAATTTTTCTTCTGTTAATTTAGTAAAAAATAATTACAAAAATTTTAAGAATTAATAAAATTGGGAGAAAAAAAAATCTAAAATTAATAACCCTGTTATACATGTAGTTAATTATTTCAAAATTGAGAATTTTTATTTAATTATATGTATCTGAATATGTATAATTTTTTTTTTTTTCTGCTTTGTCTTTTGTTAACATTTGTTCATAGGCTTTTTTTTTTTCCTGATAGAATTAATCATTTATCATATGTACAACTAATTGTTAATTTTTTCTGAAATTATATCTTCTCATTAAACCTGTCATAGTAACACATGAGTTTGGTAATGTTATTAAAAGTACATCATGATGCTTAAAATTCTTTCTGTAAAATAATTATACAAGTATATCATAAACACTTCATATATATATATATAGATATCTTTCCATATTGGTATGCTCTGTAGTGATTGTCATCTTCTATTTAAAATGTACCAATATTACTTTATACTTATTGTTAGTATAAGCAATTATGTATTAATATAGTTTTCTGATTGCATAAGAACTATTTTAATGCACAAGTTTGCTGGTCCATCAATTAATTGGTATGAAAAAAAAAATTGATATTGGACATTCATGTTATTCAACTTGTAATTGTAAAACAAAAAGGAAAAAAAAAAAAAGAACTCTCTTTATATATATATATATTGTAAATTGAATGCTTATGAATTTAACATATATATTGCCATTTCTTTACCATGATATATGTGAAGATGTAAATTATTTCATTTTTTTTTAAACATGAAATTGCTTGCATGTATGTAAATATGAAATAATATACTATTGTTCTTTACAAAATTTGAGTTTCTTATTTTATTATATCATTATTTTATATTATGTTTGTATCTAACTAAATGTATCATCATATAATAAATGCTTTGCAAATAAGTGGATTTATTTATTTACATTCTCAAGTCTTTAACAACTGTTACTTATATTAGTTTCATATACAACTGAGAAATTTGGAGATGTGTAGAAAATAAAAATATGAAATTTATCAAAAACCCTGAAATGATTCCATTTAAAACTATATAAAGTATGGATCATTAATCTTATTAAAAGGACGCAACCTGCATGTTAATATAAGGAAAACATTTTCCTTACATAAAGTTAAAATGAATGTTTTCTTCTGACATAAAATTCCCCCCTAAACTTTTATTCCTTGCTCTTATTGCATTTAATTTCATATTAAATTTTTATTTCTCCTGCCTTGTTTCATGTGCCCTCTGATACCACAGGCTTCAGGTTTGAATCCACTTTAACCTGTATGTCCTGGTCTGTTTAGCCCTTGTCTGCACAAGATGACCGTAGAGTGATAAACCTTGTCTTGTCTCGCATAGAATGATTGTATTAAAAAATTATTCCATATTCAAATGACTTACTGCAGTTTTTCTTTTGCTAAATAACTTGCAGAAGGCGTAGATAAGGGATTCTTATTGATAACACATTCAAATAAGAAAAATAAACTTATGATGGCTATAATAAGTTTCAAGATTGACAATGACCCTTCACAATTAGTGTATGTTACAAATACATTATTTGCATTTTTTTTAAAGACAAAAATTAAGACTTAGAAGCATTTGCATACAAGTACAAGCAACTTATTATAATTTTTAAACTATTCTCTTTGCCAATGTTACGGATAACACTGTAGAAGTATATCAAATTTTTAATCGAGACATATTAAAAATATCAATGTCTTTCAACATAATTTGCTTGTGAAAATGTGACTTTTCTGCTTTAATAATGTAAAACCTAAAAAAATATTAAGTCCTGAATTTATATTCTGATGTTACACTTTTTTTTTTTTTTTTTTGAAAAAATTGTAAAATTAGGATAACAAACTTCATTAACAATTATGATTTTTTTGTTATAGGTTAATTAAGTTTTTATTAATTTTCCTTACATTGAATATATATTGTAAGTAAATTATTTTTTTTTGTTCAATATTCTAAACATTATTTATTTGATGTAGCTGTTAGGTGGGAGAGAAAAAAAAAAAACCGAAATATCATATGAATAATTTAATAATGAGAAGCATAAGAATAGGGTGGCATTATTACATGAGAATAAGTTCTGGAACTTGATTTAATGTAATGAATATATGTCTTTTGATAGGACAAAAAACACCCTAATCCATATCTGCTAATTCAGATTGGTATACTCTTTTTATGACAGATTCTAAGTGAAAATATGCAACTTTAGCAACTAAAATTATCAAAATTAAATTTTGTCTTATCTTAAAATAGAAAAAAATTATTCACATAATTTTGTGGCTGAAAAAATCTTTTGAACAGCAACTTTCTTTTAACAAAAATTGTATGAAATTGATAATTTTGGTTATTCCCATTACAGCAATATAATTTTTTATCTGTCATATATAGCAAGAAATTTGTCTGGAGATGTATTTTCTTAATACCAGAAGACACTTAGAAATGCAATTTTTCTTCTCTGAATTTATTTTACATCTGGTATGTAGCCAAAAATTACAAAAAAATTCTTAATTTTTTTTTTTAAACAAAAAGGGTAATTTCAATGTATTGTATGTATTTTGTTATAATACCTTTAAAAAGGCAATAGAAATATTGTTATAAAAAAAAATTCATTAATATCATTTTGCAATTTATTTTAAAACAGCCAGTGCAATTAATTTAATGTACATTTATGTAACATGTTTTTAAATTCAGATATCATGAAAAATGTACATTTAAAAAGAAAGTGAGGAAAAAAATGGATTAATAAATTTTTTACAAAATTGAAATAGGAAAGAAGAGAGATTTTAAATAATAATTACAGATTTATTTAATAAATACTTTATTTTCAAGAAAGATGAAGCTATACTTAAATAATTAAGAAAATAAATTTTTTAAGAATACTTAAAATCATTTCTCATTTCATTACAATTTAACAAAATGTAATATTTTATATTTGTTGTTTCTTATCCCACTTGGTAGACAGCAACATCTAGATCAAGTCCAAGAACCCGTGTGGTTTCATAAAAGGAGGCAAAGGCGGCGGGGGCAGCTTCTGTTGTACTGAAGTACCCGTAGGTAGAGATTTGACTTGGCTACTCGTCGCTGAAGAAGGAGGACAGTGCCCTCCTGGAGGACTTTAAGGGAGAAATAACCCCCATTTGCGTATCGTATGGAAGAAAATCCAGAAAACTCCCAACTAGGGAACTCCCCAGAAATAGTTCGACTAGGGAGGCATGATGCTGAACATCACAAACGCCATCGAGTATTCTCATTTTTTGAAACACTGTCTACAACAAAGCCGCCAGAAGATTGAACCTCCGCCCTAATGCTCATTAGAGGCAAGCGTTGCCACTAAGCTGGGCATATTTTATATTTAATCAAACCAAGCAATGCTAAATTACATTAAATAGTTGTAAAATAAAATTTCTCATAAAACACACACAGATATATATTTGAAAATAAAATATTAATTGGTAGTAGTAGTTTTCCTTTAGTATTTAGATTTTCAAGTATTTTTTTATCTTTGACGTATTTTTTTTCTCCATAAATTGTTGATTAAAATGTAGTTTTCCTTTTTTTTACAAATAAATTTTGAATATAAAAATGTCGGATTAGTTCATTTAAAAATAAAATCCTTTCTCAATATAATATTATTTAAAATGAAGCTAATTCTTGCATATAACTTATATATTTTTTTTCAATTTATGTTAGTTATCAGTTATAAAAAGCACAATTTCAAAAACTTTTAGCTACAAACACATTTTTTTAAAAATACATCATTAAAACATAACATACTGCATATTTTTTTTATTAAAGTAAAAGAAATTTTAAAAGATCAGTTGACATAAGCATAATATGATTGATGATTAGATTATGTACAAATAATTAGAAAATAATTTTTAATTGGAAAAGATTTAAACTGATTCTTACATAGAACCTTAGTCTACATCATTAAGCTTTCTTTTTACTTGTGATTTTTCTTTTTTGCTATCTGTACATTTGCTAACTGGTTTATGTAAGGCAGAAGCAATATTTATCCACTGAAAGGCTTTGACTAATTTGTCTTCTGAAGTAGGTAAAACATCCCAGTTCCAAGCAGTGAATTCTTTGAAGGTTGCAACCTTTTTAAAATCTTTATTGCTATCAGACAGGGACATTTTCTCGTTATCTTTAAGAACAACACCTATGTAGCCCTTTGGGATTTTTATTTTCTGACCTTTCAATGGATGGCCCCTGAAAGAAAAATTATGAAGTGAAATTTGTTAAAAGTTTACTTTGACAAATAATTTAAGATTAGAATGAATAGTTAATAAAAAATTGTTTCGATTGCTTAATTATAAACTGCCTTATTATAGCAGATTAGGTAAAACACATTAGAAAGTCAGTTATGTGATTTAGGTAGTTTAAAATATCCTTAATTCAAATAGTACAATTTTACAAAATTCTCACAATTTTCTTGGATTTGGGATTTTCTCCTAGACATTGGATCGGTCACATAATTTAAAAAAAAAAAAAAACACAGAAAGAAACATTTTCTTGAAAACAAAGTTTTCCCGCTATTTTTATAAAATATTTAACATTTTTCTCAAAATCAATGCAAAATAGTTTTAATATGGCACCTTGTATGGAAATCCCCCCAAACAATTTTTTATGTTCCATGATTTTCATCAATCTAATGATGGAAAAGATCAAGTAACAATTTTTTTTCTCCTATATGTCATTTCTCACATTCTTTTATTTTATAATACGGCTACCAAAAATAAAGTATCATTCTTAATTGAAATAATATGGTTATCAAGTTTAATTATTGACCTTGTAGCGACACTTCTGAAAAAAAAAAAAAAAAAAAAAAAGGAAGAAATTACAGTCGCCAATATCTTATCAGTACTGCATGTACAACTTTAAATTTACATCAAACTTATCCATGATAAAATAATAACAAATCCATGATAACAAAGATACATATTCAGAATAAAACGAAAAGATGTTAACAATTTGAATCGGATGAATATTTTTTAATTAATCTTCATGTGCTTTTCTGTTAATCAACAGAAACTGTTACCTTAAAGAACATGTCAAATGGTTCTCCTCTTCCCGAATGTATGGAGTAAAATAATCAGAAACATTTGTAGACCCATTGTAATTTACTTTACAAGGCACTAAATGACACGTTGGATTTTCTTTTATTTTGTCAGAAGGAATATTTAAGCGTAAAGAATTCATTCTCATTGATAGCGTTCAACTAGAAATATAAAAACCAGCTTTCCCGCGTGTTCAGCCTTTCTTTACTTCTCAGATCAAAACATAGAAAATGCGCATGCGCTTGGCGGAGATTTTGTTGGCAAATATAAATATTTTGTCAAACCACCTTTTTTTTTTTAATGAAACTAAACAATTATTACTTTAGTGCAATAAGATTGGATCGTAGAAAATACTATATAATTAGAATGAGAATCAATTTTTCAAAATTAAAAAAAAGTAGAAAATGTTTGAAATAACTATTTGGCACATAAAAAAAAAAAAAAAAAAAAAAAAAATTATTGATGAGCTTTAGTCATCATTGTTGAATAAAGATGTCGAGTGCCTGAACGCGAAGCGTTCATCTACTCAATGTTATGTGAAGGCAGTAGGAAAGAAAAGTCATGACCCCTTTCCTTTTCTTTTTCTCTTCAGCCAGCCAGAAGTTTTCGTGGTTTCGTAACGGTTATTTTTTTAACTCCTTTTAATTGCCACAGTTCTTATTTTTAAAAACTTTTGTGAACTATTATTTTAAATTTTATATTTACTAACCTTTTTACTACTGTAAATTCTCTCCGAGCTTGGGCTCGTTTAATATTCTTTCTTTAGCTCATCTTTTGGATTTAAAATTTGTTTTTAATAATAATTATTGATATGGAGGTACGGGAAATTCCCTGGTACTCCAACTAAACACCTACCGTTACGTTACGTAGAAAAGTCATGATAAATAGATAATAGTAATCGTATGATTTGAGAGAAAAAAAAGAAGAAAGTAAGAAAAATGTAAATCATCGGTGATGGAAACGTAACAAGAAATTTATGATCAGTAAATATGCGTTGAAGTAAAATATCTAAAAAGCGATAAGTGAGCAGGAAATTACGGTGGTTTGAGGCTTCGATTCCATTTAGAAGTAGAGAAAGGATACTTGTATTTTCCATTCAATTGCGTAAATATAGTTTGTGCCTTGATGAGAGGGTTTTCGTGAGTCGCAATGGTATTGAAGAAATTTCTAGAAAGTTTAGTAATATAGTTGTCAATAGAATCAATTTTTAAATCTTGATGAATTGTAGAGTTGCGGACAAACCAGGGTGCACCAGTGATAATACGAAGAAGTTTGTTTTGAATAATTTGTACAGATTTCTTGTTAGATTGTGCAGCTAGACCCCAGATTGGGGCAGCATAGGTAAGGATAGGCCTAAGAACTTGTTTGTAGAGAAGAAGTTTGTTTGACAAAGTTAATTTAGAAAATTTATTAATGAGTGGTAGAGTGAGATAAAATTTTTTCCAACATTTTTCTTTGATTTTTTGAATATGAGCTCGAAACGTAAGTTTATTGTCTATAATTAAGCCGAGATATTTAATATTAGTTGCCCATTCAATTTCTTGATCAAAAAGGGAGAGATTAATATATGGTTGTCTGGCGTGTCCTTTTCGGAAAATGATAGCTTGAGATTTAGAGACATTAATTGCGATGCGCCATTTAGTTAGCCAATCCTCTAGGATATTCAGAAAATTTTGAAGAGTATTGAGGACATAAAGAATAGAAGCACCTTGGGCAAGAGCAGCAGAATCGTCAGCAAATAGGCAAGTGGAAATGTTAGTGCACTGAGGAAAGTCGTAGGTAAAGATATTGTAGAGAATAGGACTTAGCATGCTTCCTTGAGGTGTACCAGCACAAATACGACCGATTTTGGAGAATTCATTATGAAGTCGAACTTGAAAGGTTCTATTTTTAAGATAATTTGTAATGATAAGTGTGATCCAAGTTGGAAATTGAAGTTTGATCATTTTGTAGATCAGTCCATTGTGCCACAATCGATCGAAAGCTTTTTTGACATCTAGAAAGACACCTCCTGTAAAAAATTTATAGTTATATCCTTCAGTGATGATATTGGAGACACGTAGAAGTTGATGACAAGTTGAGTGATGTTGACGGAATCCAAATTGTTCTGCTGGAATTATGGAATTTTTATCGCAAAAAGAAGTAATATGTTTCACTAAGAGTTTTTCGTAAAGTTTTCCTACACAGCTAAGGAGACTGATGGGCAGATAATTTTGAGGAAATTTCCTATCTTGGCCAGGTTTAGGGAACATGATGATATTTGCTTTTTTCCAGATAGGAGGGAAGTAGTGATATTTAGTACAGCTGTTGTAGATTTTTGCAAGATGAGTAATGGCATTAAGGGGGAGACACATTAAGGCTTTATTTGGAATGTTGTCAGGTCCAGAAGATTTCCGAATGTTGAGATTCTTGATTAAGTTAATTATGTCGGATGGAGAAAAAAAAATATTGTTATGATAATTTTGATGATCAGCTAGAAAGGAAGTTACTGTATCTTCAACATGCTCAATTTGTGAGTAATCGCAAGGTTCAGTGTTTTCTTGAAAGGAAAGTTCAAGGTTTTCAGCAAAAGAGTTCGCTTTATCAGAAGATGAGAATATAAGACCTGAGTATCCAACCAGTGGAGGAATTTTGGGATATTTTTTGGTAAAATGTTTGTTAATTTTGAAGAGAGAATTATCTTCTGGATTTAGGCCTAATAAAAATTCATTCCATCTGTCATTTTTTAATTTGTGAATCATTTGCTTTATTTCTTTTTGAAGCTTGTTGACGGATTGCTTGAACGGAGGAAACCTGGTATCTTGCCATAATTTTCGAATTCTGTTTTTTTCCGCAATTTTAGAGGTGATTTCAGTCGGAAGTTTTTGGTGTGGTGTACTGAGTTCTTTAGATTTGCTAGCAAGGTTGATAGCAGAAGTAACAGCATAGTTAAATTTATCAATTAATTTGTCAATATCTTGAATATTGGAGATGACTGGATTACCAGGAATGCTTTGAGAGAGAATTTTAGTAAAAATATTCCAATTGGTAGTTGTGATTATGCTATTGAGGAAGGGCGTAAATGAATTATGAGAGACTTCAACTATCACAGGGTTATGATCACTGGAAAGATCATTGATAGAAGAAGCAGGTCCGGCGTTTAAATTTTTAAGAAGTGCGATGTCAAGAGTACTATTGCAAGGATTGTGAAGGCAGAAATATGTGGGATCATTAGGAGCAATAACATTGAATGCATTAAGATTTGTCCAATCGAAGAGAATAGAACCATTTATGTTGCTGCGTCCATTATTCCATGCAGGATGCTTGGAATTGAAGTCACCAAGTTAGAAGTACTTGTTGATTGGAGTTCGCTATTGTATCAAGTTCTTGTGTGAGGAATCTACCAATTGGAGGGCGATAAATGCTAGCAACAGTAATTTTTAGGTTATTCTTGAGGTTAATAACGATAGCAGAGTTTTCAAAGCTGGTTGTAGTAAAATGAATTTGATGATGATTAATATTTTTATGAATGCAGATAGCAGTGCCTCCTCCTCTGTGGGTAAGACGATCGGAGCGATAAATGATATAATTTGGAATTTTGAAGGAATCGCCTGGCCGAAGATGTGTTTCTTGGAGAGCAATTACATGAGGTTTATTTTCAGATATAAAATTTTGTAATTCATTAATTTTTCCTTTCAGACTATTGGAGTTCCAAGTCACGCATAAGATAGAATTATTGGTCGATCTATTGAATGTTATTGACTGGTTGATTTTGAAGAGCAGTTATTAAAACAGAAAGATTTGAAAGTACCCCAACTAATTGTTGCAGAATGAGTGGAATTGGAGGCGTTTCCGTGGAAGCCTGCAGAGTATTGGAAGAAGTAGTATGGTGAGAGGTCTGGGTAGGAAGAGTTGGAAAGTCATCTGAAGAAGGAGGAAGAGTTAGAGAAGCCTTCTGATGTGCGGGAAGAGACAATTGGTTGGAGTTCTCAGGCTTCATTTGTTGTGCTTGTTTTTTAAGTCTCTCCGTCCAAGCGTTGACCTTCGGGGGAGGAGCAGGAGTGAAATTAGCAGGGTTTTTAGGACAACCCGAGAAATTTGCAGTATGCTCTCCAGAGCAAAGGGCGCATTTGGGAGCTTCATCTGGCCTTTTGGTGCATTCTTTGGTGGCATGAGGTCCAGCACATTTGAGGCATCGAGGGTCTCTTGTACAGAATTTGCTATGATGATAGAATTCTTGACATTTATAGCATTGGTTGGGTCCTGATTTTCTTCTGAGGGGTTCAACTTTGACCCTAAAGTAATATAAGGTGGATAGGTCGAAAATTCTTTTATTTTGTTCATTTTTTGGTAGAACTATTAGGTACAGAGGTAGATTGCCGGTACCAGCACGATTACGAAGTGGAGTTATGAATTCAGGATGAAAGTTGCGAATTTGGAGTTCCTGCATGATGACATCAATTGGGAGATCTGAAGGCAGTCCGCGAATTACAACTTTAAGTTGCTTTTCTTGGGGCAATTCAAATGTATGACTTTTAAGTTTCAGGTGATCAATTTGCTTCCGTATGGATCTGTAGTCATCAGGTGTGGTTGGAAAAACTTTTAATTTACCTCCAGAAAGGCGTCCTTCAATCTTTGAATTTGTAATCTGGTTGAAGTTCTTAAGAATTTCAGTAGAATTTTGTATGTTGTCAATTATAATTGGAGGAACATATTTAGTAGTATGGGGTGCAGGACAAGAAGAAGCAATATTATGGTCATTAGTGAGATCTGTGTCCATACTGTTTTCGTCCAGATGTAATTTATCAACATTTTTTGAAATGTCTTCAATTTTAGCAGGAGGTATGTTGTCTGCATCACTAGGACCAAGACTTTCATCGGGGTTAAGGCAAGCAAATTTGGAAGATAACTTGATAACAGTGGGATCACTGGTATTAGGCCGTTTAGCTAAATTTTTTCTTTGCTTTTGTGTGATCTTAAGTTTTTTCTTTTTAGTAGGAGTAGTTACCGAGTTGTTTGAATCATTGAGTTTCAGCAAGATCAGACTCATTTGCTTCCTTAAGTTTTTATTGGTAATATTAGAAAGCGTAAGTTGTATAAAAAGATCTAAATTAGGTATTTGAGGTTCAATTTTTAAGCAATTTTCAATGTTGTTCAGATGATCATTGAGGTTTTCGCACTCAATGAATGAAGAAAAATTGTTAATGCTAATATTAAGTTGATCAATTTCTTGAATAAAGTTAAACGCTGTCGGGTTAGTATTAACGTCAATTAAATGAAGCATACTGGTTGATTGGTCAGCAGGGGAGAGAGACATGGTTGTGCTGTTTGAGGAGAGCGAAACTCCTTCGACAACAGCCATAATAAAATAAAATAAACAAAACCAAATATTTAAAGAAACTACTGACTAAAACAGAAAATAAATATGCACTTTACTGAGTAAAGGCAGTGAGAAACGCTCGTAGCTAAAAAAAAAGCCCGAACAATTCTGCGCCTACACAGTAAAATACAGAAGAAAAAAAAAAGAATTCTAGAATTTAGCTAAAAGTTCTAAAAAAAATTCTAGAATTTAGCTGCTCATTTTATACAACAAAATAATAACATAGAACCAAAGAAATCAAATAGAGAAAGGTAATAATGAGATTAAGACAGAATAAGAGAGGAAAAAATCACATACCAATGAGGAGAAACATTAAAAAACAAACAGATTTGAGGGAGAGGAAAAAAATACGACCGCTCAGCTCAAAGTTCTTTGAATTTTTGAACATGAGCTCGAAACGTAAGTTTATTTTCTATAATCAAACCGAGATATTTAATATTAGTTGCCCATTCAATTTGTTGATCAAAAAGGGATAGATTATTATATGGTTGTCTGGCGTGTCCTTTTCGGAAAATGATAGCTTGAGATTTAGAGACATTAATTACGATGCGCCATTTAGTTAGCAATCCTCTAGGATATTCAGGAAATTTTGAAGAGTGTTGATGACATAAAGAATAGAAGCACCTTGGGCAAGAGCAGCAGAATCGTCAGCAAATAGACAAGTGGAAATGTTAGTGCATTGAGGAAAGTCGTAGGTCAAGATATTGTATAAGATAATTTGTAATGATAAGTGTGATCCAAGTTGGAAATTGAAGTTTGATCATTTTGTAGAGCAGTCTATTGGATGAGCTTTAATAATTTCCACATACTTATATTCGGTATTTGAGCTAAAGTTATACAAAAATAATTGTTTATACTGAATTCTTAGATTGTTTGCTATTTTATTTTACTACATATATATATATATATATATATATACTGCGCTGTCGATAGAGCATCGTTCTCTTTTATGCAAGATTTTGTTTTGGAATGCTTTTCTCAGCTTTTCGTGATGGTAAGCCGATGGTAAACAGTATTAAACAGACACAATCCTAGGCATTTTTATCAAATTCAGATTGGGGCCTGTGAGTTTATTTTCGAACTCACAAAGTAGCTAGATGTTTTCACCATAAAGAAATTCAGCTGGTGCAAAATAGAAATTTGTGAGTTGGATTGAGATAGTGTGACCTAGAAAATTAACCTCAGACTGGGCAAAAATACATTTGCTCAGTTTAAGTACAAGACCACGTTTATGAAACCTTTAAAAAAATATTTTGAAGATGTCTAAAATGTCCTCCTCTGTTGTGTGATGCTACGGCAATATCAACGATGCATGGAAAGAAGTCACGTCCACAAGGAACTGAATGAATGAAACATTGGACAGTCTGTGTGGCCAGGGCCGGATTTTCCTATAGGCTAACTAGGCTTCAGCCTAGGGCCTCAAGATCAAGAAGGGCCAACATTCAAATTGTTAGCAAAATTAGAATTACACTATTTTAAAAACAGTAAACAATAAAATACTGAATCAAAAATAAGGAGAAATTCTACACATATGAATAATAAACAAACATAATACGTAATTTGCAAACTTAAAAATGGGAGGTGAAAGGGCCTTATAAGCGGAATAGCTTAGGGCCTCTTTTCATCTAAATCCGGCCCTATGTGTGGCATTCCTGAGTGCAAATGTCATGAATGGAAATTCTCAGCGATGAAAAAGATTGCAATCTTTAGGATATTTAAAATTCATGCTTATGAAAGAATCAGATATTCAGTTAAATAGCATGCTTTTGCATGCTATTTAACTGAATATCTGAAGACTGAAACTGAATAAGTTAACTAAATATGTTATGAATTGAGATTGAGATAGTGTGACCTAGAAAACTAACCTCAGACTGGGCAAAAATACATTTGCTCAGTTTAAGTACCAGGCCACGTTTATGAAACCTTTAAAAAATATTTTACGTTCAGTTAAATATGAATATTTAACTGAATATGTTAAGAGTCCTTTGTTGTTTTCTCTTTGAATTACAATTTTTAATTAATGTTTATTTATAACATATGTTCGATAGAATTTTTTTAATAAACCGCAGAAAAAAAGGACAGCATAAAAACAAGGTTTGACTGTATTGTTTTCAGGCAGAAAACAGGCAAAAAGCTGCATAAGAAATTTATCAATCTCAAAATATAAAAATTTCTGTCATAAATTGGCAGTCAAAGACAACGTTGTAGAAAATTCAAATTCAACATTAACGACTGCACCTACAGGTTGCAACTTTTCTGCATATAGATTAACAAATAATATAAATCAAATAAATTAATAATTGAGTTAATTTTTTTTCCCTCTCCCCCTACTCTGCTTTATTTTCTAACATTTTCTCATACTAACAGTTTCTATTTATTTATTTTTTATAATCTCTGAACTATAATTTTTTTTTTCTAATGAAGCTGGCAATATAGAGAAAGTTAAACTTTATGCTATAAGAAAGGGCTGTACTGTTGCTATCGGTGATCGATATGATCAATCTGAAATAAAATCCGTTTATCTGGAATAAAGATCAGAAAGCTCTGGAGGTTCATATATGAAGTAGTTCTTTCAGAATTGCTGTGCTTCAATGGAGGTGTAATATAAATAGGCCTCTTATATTTGATAATGCAGCATCTGCTATAGATTTCCTGTTATATTTGTGAATGAATCCACTTTAAACAGTAGGTCCCGGTCTAATAGGATCGTAGAGCATTGTGGGTGCAGTGTTACTCGCGTCTGTAGCCTATCTTCAAGCTACACATGCCCTGCGTAGTCCTAAATGAGTAACAGCGGGGCAGCTCATGCTTATGGCATAAATATTAACTGTGTCTGTATTACCAGCTGCATTAGAAAAAAAATGATAAATCCCCACAACGCTTTACGATCATGTTAGACCGGGACCTACGGTTTAAAGTCGATTTCGAACTCCTACAAAAATCTAATGTACCGTCGGGACCGAGAGCGCTAGCCTCCTAAATCAGAACACATGTATCATTTTTGTGAGGCAACGACAATGACCTTCACAGGTCATCAATGAGTCGTTGCATTGGTTTGCTGTATCACTTATCTTATTGAGATAAGTTACATTTCTGTATTTCTTCGACAGACATCTCTGATAACTGATGATATCGTCGAGACAAATGCTGTTATTTTGATAAGTTATGTTTTTTTTTTTTAAAGTTATGTTTTTCCACAACTCAGATAACTTGACGCTACCGCAAGGATGAACTAACATTTGTTATCGTAAACTCTGTCGGTTTCTTCCTCTCTGACGTTCTGCAAGCTGCTAGCCTAAACAGTTTTAATGATTTGCTTAGACGTTTACTCTACATGACTAAGAATTTGTAAAAAATATACAATGACTGTGTACAAATATACAAAAAGTTTTGTTTAAGAAATTCGTAAAAGCCGAAATAAATTAGAAATACCGAGAAAAAATTCCTATCCTCAGGATGTCTTTTCTTACGTTGTATATATATATATATATATATATATATATATATACCACCTGTCAAAAGCCAGAATAACCACCTTTGGCAGAGCGGACCGATTGCAATTCGAACAAGGTAATTAACGATTGAAATGCTTTCCGATGTCCTAGGACATCCTGTCTATACACTCCACCGCAATGTACTGTCACCTGCATTTTGTGATCGGTTATTTCACGTTGACATCGAAGGTAGGTGGGGGTCACATTAATGTGACTGGACTGTGTGTATATATATATATATACAGGTAATATAATTAAATTTCCACTTTCAAAATGCTGTAAAAAAAAGAACCACGTGTCACAATGAGTTCAAATTTGAACGGAAGATGCTTGAAAAAGGAGGAAACGGTACGGCATTAAAAAAAAAAAAAATCCAAAGTGTGTTAATAGATGGCGTTGTAAGCGGCACAAAGAAAGTGAATTCGGCTGCCAGTGGTATTTTGAATCGAAATGAAAACCTATTTAGCATTAAACCAACTGTAGCGTTCAATGTGCTTGAATGTTTCGATTTTTTGATGGAAAAATTGGCTTCCAAGTGATTCAACAGTTGTGACACTGTTAGTGGAAAGCTTATCCACCACGGCAAGGTCATACCAAATTGGATTTGAAAATCAGTGGAAAATTTTTTTTGGATGCTATACTGTTTCCCCCTTTTTGAAGTATCTTCAGTTCAAATTTGAATTCAATATGACGAGCGATTATTTTACAGCATTTTAAAAGGGGGACTTTAACTATAATCCCTCTGTATGCATATATTATGCATAATTATATATATATTGCAAATACTGTAATGTTTTTTTGTTGTGCAAAATGGTCGTTTTTCTGCTCTTTCCTCTTTTTCAATTCCTTCTATTAGCTCACACTCTCCCTATTTATATCTTGTTCAAATTTTCAATCGTTCATAAAATACTTCTTATTCATCCACTCAAGTTCAAATACATTTTTTTTAACTTGTAGTGGATGACACTGGATGTTAATACAGTTTTTTTCAAATATTAATTCAGTAATTAAATTTAATTAATTAATTTTAGATTTAAGTTGCATATATCTACCAATAGATGGCGCCAGATAAACTTAAAAAAATGAATGAAAATTATTTATAAAGGACTTTCTGCAATAGAGTGAAAAAAAAAAGTAGGAATTGACTTTTTTTTTTTTTTTTTTTTTTTATATTACTTGTTTTTTCTTTTTTCATTAAGGATCTAACTCTTTTCCTGTTTGTTGCTATCCTGTACAAAACAAAGATAATTGACCCTTAAAATAGGACCCTCTTCATTTTCGTGTACTATGTTAAAGGAATCAGTTTTATTCAGGGACTGACTGACAACTGTTTGTTGATTATTATTGCACTGTTTAAGAGAGAGTTTATTTCGTCTTAGTGATTATGAACAGTATTTCTTTTTACGGAAAATAAGAGCATTAGGCCAACGGCCATACCATGCTGAATATATCGGTTCTCGTTAGATCACCGAAGTCAAGCATCATTGGGCGAGGTCAGTACTTGGGTGGGTGACCACCTGGGAACAGCGCGTGCCGTTGGCATTCACAAATTTGGGACCTGAATGGCCGAGTGTCTAGCGCTTTGGCGCTCGGTGCCACAGGTTTCGAGTTCGAGTCCCGGCGGTGCCATGGATGTTTGTAGTGGTCGGGAATCCACTTTAAGCCGTAGGTCCCGGCCTCTTATGACTGTAAGAGCGTTACGGAGCAGAAGTCAGACTTCTATCTACGGGTGCTCCATCAGAACAGAAGCTGCACCCCTCTCCCCTCCTTCCGTGATTGACACGACAACAACAACAACAAGAGAATTTATGACATGTTGAACTTTTCGATTTCTCAGTAGAGATACAGCAAATTGCAAATTAAGTCGTGCCCTGGGGCCATTCAGTGAGCTTGATATTTTACTACTAACCCACCGAAGCGTGAAGCGTTGAAGATTCACGCGGCAGGCAAGAAAAATTTTTCGACCCCTTCATAGCGAAACGTCAGAAATAGCATTACGCATAGTGAAGTTCCGCTTCGAGTTGAAAGTTGGTCAACTCGAAGCGGTGGACTTCAAACTGGTGTCAGGCGAACGTGGTGAGGCTAGTGATTGGTCAGCGCTTCACGCTTAAAGCTTCACGCCTCGGTGGGAACGAGCCTTAAGGATAGAGTCCTTCCCTCTTACACAAACTCACTAGAAAGACATTCTAGCCTACAGATTTAATGTGTACATTTATGACACGGAAGAGGTTGAGGCTCGAACCGAGGGCCCTAGAATTTGCAAGGAACTATCCACTAGGATGCCCTGACACGATTTAAATACAAAACAATTTTTTAATGACAATATCAATAATTTAAAAATATTGATTTTCTTACTTTAAAATTTATAAGGGGCCTGATGGCCGAGTGGCTAATGCTCTAGTGTTCGGTATCAGAGGTTTCGGGTTCGAGTCCCGGAGGTGCCATGGAGATTTGTAGTGGTTCGAAATTCATTTTAAACAGCAGGTCCCGTAGAGCGTTGCGGGGGCATTATTACTCCGCGTCCGTAGCTTATCTTCAAGTTACATGAGATAGTACTAAGTGAGTAACGTCAGTGCAACCCTCATGGCATAAAAAAGATCACGGTTTAAGTATTTGCTAGCTGCATTAGAAAATAAATTGTAGTTTAAAAACACGCTTTTAGAGTTAATCTAACTAAAAAATAATTGCGTTAACAATTATTTTTTACTTTTTAGTTGGATTAACTCTAAAAACGTGTTATTAAACAATAATTTATTTTTTACTTTTATTAACTCTAAAAGCGTGTTTATTAGGTCCCGGTACGGAGGACTGGAACTACAGTTCTTACAATAATTTAATTGTGAGTAAAACAAAGGCTAAATGCAAATATGTGGAGCTAGCCATGATTCGAACAGGAAATCTCCAGATCCGTTGTCAGGCGCGTTATCCGTTGTGCCATTGTAACACGTAGGTTTGAAAGTCTTAAGTACTTTCATTCTACATGGGTTAAATTGCTCTAAACATGGGTAAGTTGCTCTCTTGTTAAATTGCGTAAATTACTGATGTTAAAATAACATCAGTAATCCTGGCGATCCTAATCATGATGAGATAATAAACTTATCAAAATATTTTAGTGTCTTCGGTCCTTGATAAGTCTACAACGTTTAAATTAAATGATCGCTTAAAGTAGGGCAAAATCGAGCCCAAAGAGTCAGTTACAAACAAACATACAGGTGAAACTAATAAAAGCGTATTAAAAAAACGTTACAAATCATTGATTTTTTAATGTTTGAATATTTTAGAACTTATGTATTTAATGGATTTCTTCTTTTTTAAAAGAATTTGTTTAAAACATTATACGTTATAGGAAAACTTTATCTTAAATTGTTAAAAAATATATTAAATTAACCTGATCCTTGACTGTAGTCAAAACAAAAGAGTTATTCGCTTATAAATATGTTGCTATAAAAAAACTATCAAACAAAATATTATCATTTATGTTTCTAGTCTTTCAAATCGAAAATTATCTGCCCATAAATTCATTGTAATTAAAGTTTATATTCATAAAAAAGTTTTTCGATATCATTTTTGCTATTTTTCAATTTTTTCAATTAGCTCACACTCCCTATACACTCAAGAGCCAAAACACGACCACCTGTCAATAACGAGTTGGCCCACTTTTAGCGCGCAACACAGCTTCAACCCGCCTTGGCAGGCATGCCACAAGTCCTTGGTAGATGGTGGTAGACAGATTGTACCAGATGTTTAAGCAACGGTCACGCAAATCCGAGATATTGCAAATTGGTGGTCTTTGAACTCTGAGCTGCCGTCCCAGGACATCCCAAATGTGTTCTATCGGATTGAGATCCGGTCAGTTAGGCGGCCAGGACATTAACTGGAATTCAGCATCATGTTCCTGGAACCACTCCAACACAATTTTAGCCTTGTGACAAGGGGCGTTGTCCTGTTGGAACATTCCATTTCCAGTTGGAAAAACAGAGGCCATGTAAGGGTGCAACTGCTCCGCAATGATGTTCAGGTACCCTGTAGCATTCATGGTCTGCTCTACCACAACCACAGGTCCCAGAGACGCCCAAGAGAACGTCCCCCAAAGCATAATACCGCCACCACCGGCCTGTGTACGACCTACTGTACATTGAAGGAGCAACTGTTCGCCTGGAAGACGGCGTATCCTGACACGGCCATCGGTGTGATGAATGACAAGCCGTGATTCATCTGACCAGGAAACTCTCTCCCACTGATCCATGGACCAGTCACGATGTTCCCGGGCCCAGCGCAGGCGCAGTTGGCGATGACACTTGGTCAGCAAAGGCACACGAGTGGGACGTTTGCTGCGTAGCCCCATATCCAACAGGGTCTGCTGAACAGTGTACTCCGATACTATTTTACTTGGCCCTGCATTGTATTGGGCTGTCAGTTGAGCCACTGTCTGGCTCCGGTTTTGCTTCTCCATGCGAGACAGTCTCCGACGACCTTTTTCTTTGATAGCGTGTGGAGTCGGACACCATGTCGTCTACTGCTGGTTTCACCGTCATTCCTCCACTTTGCATAAGTACTAACAACTGTAGATCGCGAACAACCCACGAGTCGTGCAGTTTCGGATATACTTGTTCCGAGCCTTCGAGCCATTACAATCTGCCCTCTATCAAAGTCGCTTAGATCCGCAGCCTTTCCCATCACACACAGAAGTAGGTGAAAGAATGATTCTTCAGATTCTCCAGCAGCAGTTAAATACGACTTCCACCTGATCATGTACCTTCCACGTCGTCCAGGCGAGTTCATTGCAAAATGTAGGGGTGGTCGTAATGTTTTGGCTCTTGATTGTATATATCTTGTTCAAATTTTAAATCATTCATAAAATACTTTTTATTCATCCACTGAAGTTCAAATACATTTTTTTTTAACTTGCAGTGGATGACACTTGATGTTAATACAGTTTTTTCAAATATTAATTCAGTAATTAAATTTAATTAATTAATTTTAGTTGTTTTTTTTCAGATTTATGTTGCATGTATCTACCAATAGATGGCGCCAGATAAACTTAAAAAAATGAATGAAAATTATTTATAAAGTAGGAATTGACTTTAAATTTTTTTTTTTTTATATTACTTGTTTTTCTAATTGATATAAGGGGAATATTGATAGTTTTTTGTAAAAAAATACATTGCATTCCCATTTTGAAATTATTTGGATTTTACTGGCATTTTTTAATCATTTTACAACACTTAAGTAATTGGAGTCCTAATCATTTTTTTTTTCAATGTTTTAGGCCAGGGGTGACCATTCCGCGGTCCGCCTTGAACATTTTTCCGGCCCGTGAGATTTATCACACTTTTGCAAAATATATTTATTGTATAATGGCTAAAGTTCTTAGAATAATTAAATTATATTCTGCGAACTCATGATGCGCGCGCATCTTGAAACATCTAATATAACATGCCCAATGTTTCACTTTAAGTGACCATCCCTAGATACGCACAGTTAATTGTTGATAGCAGAACAAATAAGACTCGTAGTTGAAGTTGTTAGTCCTTTTGGTTAACTTAAACTTGCGAACCTCTTTTTTTTTTGTAAAATGAAATTGGTAAACATACTCTCAAACATAACGGACGCTAACCTGCAACATCAATTAGGATGTGCAAATACCTAAATTGAGATTGATTTAGAAAAGCTAAGTGAAAGCGTGGATAAACAAATAACGCACTAGTAAAATAAATATTTTTTTATTTCATTTATATTTATATATTTTTTATATTTCGTTTTTAGTGTAATATATTTCTTTACAATGTGCGTTAAGTATCTTTATTATTGTTTATCTATGTTTACATGTAAGAATAATAGTAAATACAATAATAATAATAATTAATTATGCTTCAATGTTTCACTAAAAAAAAATGTCTCTAAGGGGATCTAAATCTAATAGGGGGATACGTTTTATATGCGGCCCGCGGAGTTAGGATGCATTTCCAAAGTGGCCCGCAAGATCATTTGGGTTGGCCACCCCTGCTTTATGCAATCTTTTATTCTGTCTCACTTAATCATTCTACTTTTAAACACTGTGCATGTAATTTGCATTTATTTATTAGTGTACTTTGATCCCTCATTTCAAAATGAATTTATTTTGTTTCTGTTTGAATTTATTCTGTTTCAGTCAACCACTTTGCTTTTAAGTACTTTGCATTTCTTTATTAGTGTACATTGCTCTCTTATTCAATTCCTTCTGTTAGCTCACACTCTCCCTATATATATCTTGTTCAAATTTTCAATCGTTCATAAAATACTTTTTATTCATCCACTCAAGTTCTAATACATTTTTTTTTGAACTTGTAGTGGATGACACTGGATGTTAATACAGTTTTTGCAAATATTAATTCAGTAATTAAATTTAACTAATTAATTTTAGTTTTTTTTTAGATTCAAGTTGCATACATCTACCAATAGATGGCGCCAGACAAACTTAAAAAAATGAATGAAAGTTATTTATGAAGGACTTTCTGCAATATAGTGAAAAAAAAGTAGGAATGGACTTAAAATTTTGTTTATTTTATATTACTTGTTTATTAGCATACTTTGTTCATTCATTTTAAATTGGATTTATTCTGTTTTTGTTTGAATTTATTCAGTTTCAGTCAATCATTCTACTTTTAAGTACTGCGCATATTCTTTATATTTCTTTCTTATTGTACTTCTTTCACTCATTTTATTTTGAATTTATGTTTCAGTTAACTATTCTACTTTTAAACACTGTGCATACAATTTAAATTTTTACTTAATTTAAATTAGTGTACTTTAAACTCATTTTAAATTGAATTTATTCTGTTTCAGTCAACCATTTTACTTTTAAGTACTTTACATTTCTTTATTAGTGTACATTGCTCACTTATTTTAAACTGAAAGGCATTCACCCATTAAAATCCAAATGAAAACTCAAAATCTTGAGGACATGAACAATTTCAGCCCTGCTTTCAAGGGCATTTCGTTTTCGTCCCCCCTCCCAACACCACACGAATAAATCACAGCCCCATCTTGCCTAATAATGACCGGACAGGCGCGGGAGATGCCTTATAATTCATTAAACAGCCCCAGCAGTTCCGCACGGAATCTCGCGCTGCCAGGGTAACATCTTCTGTGAAACACAGACAAACCAATCGCTTCGTTTGCAGCAAGCAGCCCCGGCAGAAGACACCTCTCCAGAGCTGCTTCTTCACAAATATGAAGTTCTTCAGGAGTGTTGAAGTCGCTTTCGGACTTCTGATCGCAGTGCTCTGCGTGGAAGGTAGGTTTCATCCTTCATGTTGTCTTCCTTTAATCAGAATTTTAATTGTTGTAAAGCAGATGTGCACGCACTGATTTTGACCAAGTGCAGCTAACTAGACAGATGTATAGATTCTTAAACAATTTGTTTATAAAATTGCACAGAATTTTTATAACTCCATTCCAAATATTAAGAATTCTGTTTTGAATGATTTAAGCAACTATGATTACGACATTTCTGATTTCAAAAATCGCAAAAGCGTCGTTCTGAATATTATTTATTAACGTTTAGATGTTCTCCTTTACGAATTACCATACAGTTTCTCTGCTGAGTCCCAATTTCCCCTCCAATCGCTTTTGTTTCTATTGTTATATATATATATATATATATATATATAGAGCAGGAGATAGAGGTTGCTATGCAACGAAGACTCTCCGTCAATTTGGCAAATCATCATGTTTGTTTTAATCTAAGCATAGATAGGAGAGCTATATTAAAATTTAAAACAGACAATTATAGAGTTCAATATTCTAAGTCCTAACGACTGCAGAGTGTGTATATATATATATATATATAGAGAGAGAGAGAGAGAGAGAGAGATTGTGTGTGTTATTTACATGTATGTATACATAAATACATAATAAGACATGTATAGGCAGATACAGATTACAATAGATGCGAAAATGCGATACAGAACAAACTTTGAATCAATTTTTCTATTTTTACTTATTTATTTGCTTTTCTCTACTTCGATAGAACTACATGGAAACATTTGTTAAAATTTTTTTATTTTATAGCTGCAATTGCAGACTACACTGTATTTTTAATATTCCATTCGCATTACATGTTATTTGTTTTTTATTTCTTCATTTGTCCCGTATTTCATTTCTTATAGTTTTTGTCCTGCCATCTATCTATATGACTCTCTATGTATATCCATACGTCTTATTATTTTCACATATATTATTTTTACTTTTTTTTGGTTCTTCTCTAGTTTGATAGGACTATGTGGAAAAACATGAAACATTAGTTAAACGAATTTTATTTCATAGCTGTAATTGCAGACTGAATTGTAATTTTAATAATTAATTTTAATTTGAAAGGTACAGAACAAAAATTGAACTAAATACTTATTAAAATAATTTATGTGGCGTAAAAATGTTTTATTTGTTTTGTTATTATAATATATTATTATTTATTATTATTATAAATAAATAGATAACTAATGCAAATATTAGATAATTATTGAGGGTTTTTTTTTATGCAGTTGACGGATAAATTATAGTATATGCGATATATCCAATTTTGTGCACTCATGATCTTTTCAACGAATTTTACTGATCTTTTTTTCAAGTATAGATTTTTTTTAGTTACTTTATCTACAGCTATTGCTAACATCAAATATTAACACTGTAGCATTTTTTTTTCTCACAGGAAGAGTTTTGGCATTTCATTCCCAGGAGAAAGGAATGTATTTTATTTGACAATAGTTATATAGTTATACTAACTATATATATAGATAACAAAGCATCACTCAAATTTAACAGCAGACAAACATTGTTGTGGGTAGTTATATTACATGCAATGTGTTTTGTACTAATTAGAACAACCTGTCACTCAAATCTGATAGCAGATATCATGTATAATGAGACAAAATTAGTGAATGTCTGTGCGACTTTCACAGGTCGAAACAACTACAAATTGAATATGGACTATACCATGAGTTGTTCCATCGTGATTGGTGATAGACGATTTGAGAAATATCTACTCCAATGAGAAGAAGTAGGGGAAGCTAACCCCTCCTTTTCGGATTGTCATAAAAGGAGGTTTTTGGTGAAGAAGTTAGAGAGTTTCACGACGAGTCGACTAGAAGTGTTTTTTTTTTTTTTTTTTTTTTTTTGCTCTGAAGTGACTGAATTAGCCGGAATTTCCACCTGTTTTTCAAAGTGAACCCTTTGTGGTTTCATGCATCACGCCGTGTGATAATTAAGGTCTGCCGCAGATCAGGCAATTAGATTCGACGTGGATTCGAGAACTCTAAAAATCTATATTTTAAACATTTTTATTTTTTTAAATTTATATTTTTAATTTTTATTTCACTGTATAATAATCCAGAGTTCATTATTTGTATATGTATTAGTGCTTGTAAATAAAATTTAAAGTGTTCCCTTGGACCTAAAAGTGTCCCTTTTCTTGAAGCCGCTATAAGTCTAATATAGGCTGAGATGTTACAACATAGAGATTAATACATTGACCAAAAACTGGCCATTGTAAAACATTTACATACCTATATACCCACTTCCTTTGAGAAATATAAATGTCCTATTTTAAATTAATTTTCTATCGTTCTAATTTAAAATTTAGCTAAAACTTCTGTTTAATTTAAGTGCTTCAAGTGAAATAATATTTCTTTTACAGGGTTGCAGATATGCCAACAGGAACAGAAAGATTGCGAAGGCGATTCTTGCTTGAAGTAAGAAATTATTAGGATTTTAATTTTTAATTAATTTTTTATTGTAATTTAGAAGAAATCCTTGTGTACTATAAGGTAGAACACGAGATTTACAGAAGTAACAAGTAAATCAATGATTAAATATTAAAAACATAAGAAATCCTTGTGTACCATGAGGTATAGCACGAGATTTACAGAAGTAACAAGTAAATCAAAGACAAGATATTAAAATATATTATATCAAATGTGTATTATAAGGTATAACACGAGATTTACAGAAGTAAATCAATGGCAAAATATTGAAAACATAAGAAATCCTTGTAAGGTATAACACGAGATTTACAGAAGTAAATCAATGGCAAAATATTGAAAACATAAGAAATCCTTGTAAGGTATAACACGATATTTACAGAAGTAACAAGGGAATCATTGACAAAATTTTAAAAACAAAAAAATCTTGTGTACTATTAAATATAACACGAGATTTACAGGAATAACAAGTAAATTAATGACAAAATATTAAAAACATAAGAAATCCTTGTATGCTATAAGGTATAACACGAGATTTAAATAAGTAAAAGTAAGTCAGTAGCAAAATATTAAAAACATCAAGGGGGAAAAAAAATAAGGTAATTATAATTGTTAAATTGAAAAGAAACATAACACTGCAAAAGATAAATAAACTATGAAAGATAGATTCTTTTTATTAACAATTTGACAAAAGTTTGGGGACCATTTGGCATTTCAGAGGGTCCTATAATTAAACTTTTTTTTAGGGTGCTCATGTTTGGAGCAGAAAATGATGATTATTATATTTTCCACCAATATTTCAGTTGTAAAGATCAGTTGAATACAGATTAAATCTAATTAAATAAGAGTAAAAATTACCATGTCCAGTCATAAATTTAGTAATTTTGAAATCGGTAAAAAATGATTAGTATGAGGACTTAAGGGAATACACGGAAAGTACTTCTTTTTGATAGACAATGGATGGTTCTATGTACAATTTATTCCATAAGTTATTATTGTCTTTGAGTGTATTTTTTATCAGAAGCTTATTTTACGTTTAAATTCATTTGAATCTCTACAATTTTATGTCGAATTCTTTTAGATTTTACTCTTTTCTTTTAACTGAAAAATCTTAACATCCTGTTTATTATAACTGACATATTTTTTGTAAATTTAAAATTTTCACCAAGCCGAAAATTATAATGGAAAGATTATAAGGTACCGTGCATTTAAATTTGAAACATTAAAATGTGTGTTTTCATATTGCTTGTCTACTATTTATAGAATTGCAGTACTTATAAAATGTAAAACACACACGCAGTTCTGTTTATATGCACACAATAACGTCATTAATTATACTTTAGTCGATACTTAGTGTCTTGAAATGTTGCATTTTCAAAAACCTAACTACACTTAAAGTTAAATTAAAGCGAATGTCTTCAATGCGGTAATGAAAAATTAGAACACAAAATAATTCGTTTGATTTTACATTATGTATATTTAAGAAAATAAATAATAAACAATTAAATATTATTTAACATTCGATACTACATTATGATGCGACAAGCCTTCGGTTAGAACAATTTACCACAAATGCCAGAATGAATCTTGGAAGAATCTGTTAAGAGCTACTAGTATTTTCTAAACTTACTCAGTTCTTTTGTTCTGATAATTTAGTTGTGATGCTGTTTTTCGTAAAGCGTTAAGGCGAGAAATTCTATCAGATTGGTAGAATTTTAGGTTAGAACGATCATGCATTTCGGTTTACTAGAAATGCATGATGCTGAGTATATACACTGAAGTGACAAAAGTCATGGGATACCTCTTAATATCGTGTCGGCCCTCCTTTCGCCCGGCGAAGTGCAGCAACTCGACGTGGCGTGGACTCAACAAGTCGTTGGAAGTCTTCTGCAGGAATATTGAGCCATGCTGTCTCGATAGACGTCCATAATTGTGAAAGCGTCGATGGTGCAGGATTTTGGGCACGAACAGACCTCTCGATGATGTCCCATAAATGCTCGATGGGATTCATGTCGGGCGATCTAAGTGGCCAGATCATTCGTTGGAATTGTCCAGAATGTTCTTCAAACCAATCGCGAACAGTTGTGGCCCGGTGACATGGCGCATTGTCATCCATAAAAATCCCATCGTTGTTTGGGTACATGAAGTCCATGAATGGCTGCAAGTGATCTCCAAGTAGCTGAACATAAGCATTTCCAGTCAATGTTCGGTCCAGTCGTACCAGAGGACCAAGTCCATACCATGAAAAAACAGCCCACACCATTACGGAGCCACCACCAGCTTGAACAGTGCCTTGCTGACAGTTTGGGTCCATGGCTTCGTGGGGTCTGCGCCACACTCGAACCCTACCATCAGCTCTTACCAACTGAAATCGTGACTCATCGGACCAGGCCACGGTTTTCCATTCATCTAGGGACCAACCGATATGCTCACGTGCCCACGAGAGTCGCTGCAAGCGATGTCGTTCTGTCAGTAAAGGCACTCGAGTCGGTCTTCTGCTGGAATAGCCCAAGAAAGCCAAATTTCTCCGCACAGTTTTAACAGACAAGTCCCTTGTACGTCCCACATTGATTTCTGCGGTTATTTGACGCAGTGTTGCTTGTCTGTTAGACTTCACGACTCTTTGCAGACGTCGCCGGTCTCGGTCGTTAAGTGCAGGCTGTCGACCACTGTGCTGTCCATGGTGGGATGTTATGCCTGAAATTTCATACTCTCGGCACACTCTTGACACAGTGGATCTGGGAATGTTGAATTCCCTAACGATTTCCGAAATGGCATGACCCATGCGTCTAGCTCCAATTAACATTCCGCGTTCAAAGTCTGTTAATTCTCGTCGTGCGTTCATCATCACGTCAAAACCTCTTCACATGAATAACTTGAACAGAAATGAAAGCTCTGCGAAAGCACTGCGCATTTATACCTGTTCTACGCGATGCTACTGCCATCTGAAAATTTGCATATTGCTATCCCATGACTTTTGTCACTTCAGTGTATATATTTATATATATGTATATATATATATATATATATGTATATATCTATGTATATATATATATATATATATGTATATATCTATGTATATATATATATATCTATATATATATATATATATATATACATGGAAACAATAATTTAATCCTATGTTCCTCTGATCATATCCGCACAAACCGAAATTTTTTCCCTCAACTACTTCTTTTATTATGAAATTTTGGGAATTATGAAAGTTTGCATGAATTTATTATTGAACCCTGTATTCATACAAAGCATCATAACTATTTCTGATGGTGAAATTTTATGGAGAAACAATAGAAAAGTTGTTTGTCTTGAATTAAAAATTGAAATTGTTTTTTTTAATCCTTTAAATATAATTTATGAAGATTTTAAATGTAGGATATTACATCTTGTTTGAAAATGTGTTCTTAAGTCTCACGTCTTTGGTCGAGGGTATTATTTCTGTAAACTGTTTTTTAAATGCTGATTTTGCGGAGGGCAAAAACTTGTCTTTTAAAAAATCCAATGTCCTTCTGATCTTATTCGAACAAACAGAAATTTTTTTAGAGCATTACTTGTTTTATTGGGAAATTTTGAAGTGTGCACGAATTTATTAGTGCATCCTGTATTGTATTTCTGAAAAAGCAAAAACTGCAAAATTGCGCGTTTGTTATCCATCATTAAGGGTAATATGTAATTATTACCATTAACATTTACTAATATGTGCATTTACTAATATAACCTTTGGTCCATTTTAATTTTTTATTGAAGAAACTATTATTAAGAAAATAAACTGAGTTAAATGTTATTCAAAAATATGCTGTTGGATGAAGAAAATGGTATGAGATTAAAAGATGAAGGAATGTGGTTGTGAGGGTAATACAGGTAAATAAAGAAAGCAGAATAATAATGGCAAAAAAAATTATTAAAAAATACAATACAGGAAGTGATTTTACATTCTAGTCCAAAATATATTCTATGAAATCTATCGAATCGATCTTAAAATATTGAAGTACAAAATTATATCTCAGAATCAACATAAAACGTTTGACTTCCAACTTTGAATCTCCACAAAATTTAAAATATTTAACAAAAACCGCATAATTCATTAATGGACAATATTTCAATGCAATCAAACGAACAATACGTATTGCATAATTCATAAGTGATAAATTAAAATTTTTTTCTGCGGCTGCCGAAACTAAATTCGATCTCTCGTGGAAAAGAGGCATTCGAATAATTTTCGTTCTTCCATTTCGCTTCGTCGATTTTAATGTTTTAGGTTTTTCCTTCAAAAACGAAGGTAAAACGGAAACGCCTTCGCGTTCTTTTCTCAAAGAAAGTGGAATTTTGTGGCCCGTGTCCAGTTATGTTAAGGTCACTTTCTCGGCAATACAGCTAAACGGAAAAGGGAACACTATATAAAGTGGACATCCATTTGAACGAGGAAAGCATCTCAGCGACTGCAAGAAATCGACATGGAAAAGGTGAGTCGTCTTTCCATTATTCTATTGTGAAATACAGTAGAACCTCGATAAGTCGAAAACCTCCACAACTCGGAAAATCTTTTTGTTCCCTTCCCTTCAAGCCCCAAAACCTCTGTTACTCGAAATTTCAACCCTGTATATGTCGAAATAATTAGTCAATCCCCACAAGCCATTTTGGTATGTATTTTCCCACCGTAACTCGAAAAAAAAAAATGGACCTCTGTATCTCGAACATTAGCAATGTTGGATTTTATAGCCTTTACAACTCGATCATTCGAAATTATTTTGATTTTTTATTGTATTACCTAATATAACTTCTAAGTTGTAAATAAACATGTTTATTACCTCTGTAACTAAAACTCTATAACTTGAATTATTTGGCGTCTCCCTTGAAGTTCGACTTACAGAGGTTCTACTGTAGTAAGAAATAATTGAATAAGATTTTTGATATGACATAGGAAAAATTCTTTACTCTTTCGTTTTTTTTTCTAAAATAATACATGTTGACAAGGTATATTTACTAACAAAGAGCATGTTTTTGGACATGACATGTTGTGAGCTGTATTATTATTATTATTTTGTGTGGGCCTGAATGACCAAGTATCTAGTGCTCTGGCGCTCAATTGTAGTTCCCTGTCTAATTAGTCTAAAGTGTGCACAAAAATGACCATAGACCGACAAAACAAACTGGCGGTCGGTGCCACAGATTTCGGGTTCGAGTCTCGGCGTTGCCATGAATGCTTCTAGTGGTTCGAAAACCACTTTAAACCTTAAGTCCTGGTCTAATAAGATCATAGAGCGTTGTCTTGAGGTTTAACCAGTCTTCAGCCCTTGTGGTTTCTCGCTAAAGTGAAGCTGCATATTATCTTAGCCAATTGGGGTCTTATGGATCTGATGTAGGCTTTCCTGCACCAGGGGGATTAGTAACAACAACATTAGTTTTTTTTTTTTCGTTCTTTTTAAAAAATACTTTTATTGATATTGACTATTTGGAATAATCATTATTTTATATAATTATTTCTTTCTTTTATAAACATTAGTTTTAATTCACTTGTGGTAAATGAATTTATGTAGTAAAAGAGTGAATATCTAATTTTTAATCAGGATTTCTTTTTCCGAATCCGGAAATGCAGAGTTTTTGTAGATGAATTATTAATTTTTTTCCATGAATTATTTAATTAATGTTTGTAAATAATTATTTAATTCATTTTTTCATTGTTTGTTTTCATTTCATTAGATTTAAAATGCTTGTTTCAATGAAAAATATGTTCTTACAGAAATCCTCATGGAGAATTAATTTTTGTGTCCTTAAATAAACAAGATTGTTTTGAAGCATGTATTTCTAATATGCAATTTTGGATAGAATATAATCGTACACTTAATTTTGGTTTTTGTACACTTTGCTTTAATTTTAATGTCCCATTTTATTCAATAAAATATATTTCCACACACGAAAGTTTTGGGATTTTTACAGATATTCCATGTTAGTTTTCCTTTAAAATTAATAAAGAAATTAGATATATAAATTGTTAAAGCACCTATCATTTTCAACTGAAACTATTTACAATAAAATATAAATATGAAGAATAAAATAAATGTTAACAATTTTGGTATTATTTGATGAACTTAAAGCATTTCATCATTAAAAGAACTGAATTTTGCAGATAGAATTAATTTTAATTTAAAAATCTTAGCGTCAGTTATTCGTTAGACATTTCTTCTAAACAAAAAAAAAAAAAGTTTTAAGTAGAAATTTGAGACTCAGTATTACAAGAATCGAACTACATTCTTTTACAATGTTACAATGAAAAGGATTTAATTCCTTAATTAGAAATGTGTTGTTGCAACTAATCCCCCTGGTGCAGGAAAGTCTACACCAGGTCCAGAAGACCCCGTCACAGGCGACTGGGCCAATTGCCTAAGGGTAATATGCAGCTTCCCTTTAGCGAGGAACTACGAAGGCTGAAGACTGACTCAACCTCAAGACAACGCTCTGCGATCCTATTGGACCGGGACCTATGGTTAAAAGGGGATTCCGAACCACTACAAACATCTATTGCACCAGAGCGCTAGGCACCACTCGGCCATTCAGACCCCATAATTAGAAATGTTATTATTAAAATGAAATTTTTATTTCTTTTAGTAACTTTTCACGATTTTTCTGAAGGAATGCTTCATATTTAAAATGCTGGTGTCATGAAAAATAGGTTCTTCCAGAAATACTCATGGAGAATTATTATCTTTACAACTTAGGCATTTAATAAAATTTAAAAGAAATAAGATAACCCAGTTTTTGCTTGTGCGTGCGTGCATTATTAAAAACACATAAAATTAATTTGTAAGAGCATTTTTTTGCATTTTTTTTTTTTATCAAAAAACAAAATTCTAATTTCAAAGGTGGGATGTCGGAATGACTCATGATTCAGGTATCGAGCATTTTGTAGGAGGGGTTTTACATATTCAGCCCCGACTCTTCTATAAAAATAATTTTTATTTTTCTAAAATTCTTGGAATTAATGTTACAGCAAATGTTAAACAGGCATTTCAAATGTATTTATTAATAATACTGCTTGACTACTCTTGTGCACCAAATCGAGTGATTAGCACTTTAGCCTTTGGTATCCACAGACTTTTGATTTGAATCCTGGCGGTGGCAAGCCTGTTTGTGAGTGGCTCGGAATGCACGTTAAACTGCAGGTTGCAGTCTAATTAGCCCAAAACGTGCACAAAATGACCGAAGAGCGACAAACCAAACTTGTACATCAAATCGAGTAAGTTTTGAGAAAACTTCTTTCAGCATGGAGGCTTATAAGAGCAATCTTTGATCAACTATGAAAGAAAATCTTACAGAATCTATTATATTATTAAGAACAAAAAAAAAAGTTTTAATCTATTACAAATACAGCATCTTTGCGATTAAAATGTACCATTTTCTTTCGTTTGTCTTCAGCTATTCTATAATACTTTCGTACCTGTTCATTTGGTACTGTTATTTTTATAAGCAAATTTAGAGTACAAGGATGTTTTTTAAGTGAATGCAAATACTACACCTTTAAAATTGTAAAAAACATACTTTGTTATGAAGAAACTGTTTTTATTGATGTATGATATCAAAAAAAGTCATCGAATTTATTTCACAAATTCTTCTAAAATCTATTAGTAAAGAACATAGTATATAAAATTAAGGGAAAGAGTCAGGAATTGGTATAAAAGTGTAGTTATGTACTTTATGTTAACTATCTCAGGGGGAAAATTGACTTTTTAAATTCGCAAAACAATAATAATAAAAAAAAAAGATTAAAAAAAGTTCATTAATGATAAGTATTAGGATAGCATTATTGACTTAATGATAAAATTACCAAAACCAAATATTTGCTATGCATTCCGGAAAGACTTTTAGGGGTAATTGGCTCGCAGGGAGAAAACCAAGCAAACGCTCACCAGATAGTAAACTGCAAGGGACGCGACGCTTACATGACAATTGACACCGAGTATACTTGTTTTTGAAAGTATTAACTGCAACAAACCTCAGAAAATATTGTGCAATACATTATGTGACAATTATTTGAAGTTTGAACTGTTGAATGTTAAATAATGTGTAAAAATAATTAAATCAGAGCTTAATAATTGGTTTTCATATCTAATTTTATAAATATCATTTATTTAAAATTAACTTGCTTTTATCAAACACATTTCCTGCACAATCCAAATTATTCTGTTAAATTTTCTCCAGTTTTTAATAGAGCCGGCTATGAAAATTAATGAAATAAACGTACGTTTTCATAAAGTCTCAAACATAATTTATCTTTTTTTCCAATGCGTAAATAGGGTTTTATTCATTAGGAAAAATTAAATTACTATATATTTTATTTGATGAAAATATAGTTTAAATGCAAAAGCTATTAAATTACCATCTCTGCTTTTCACAATATTTTACATTTAATTTTTTAACAGTATAGGTAGTATACATTATCACTATTTTCATATTTTGTATAATATTAAAGGTAATCAATCTATTTAAAAAGCTGCTTCATTATCGAATTGTTGTTCGTTTCTGGTATCGAATGATCTGTCGCCATACTGTTTGTATAATTTTTAACAAAAATACTACAATAATTAATGCAGAAATTTGTTTTGTGATGAATCTTTGTAATTATTAATAATTAACGATGCAATTGTTTAATTTATTTTCTTTTTTCTTCAAGAGTTAATTTCTATTTTGATAAATTTTGCAAAATTTATTTCTTTTCAGATTTTTGCAACAATATTAGTAATGTGCATCGTGGCGGCTGCTAGAAGCCAAACCGATGCATATACAAAATACAAATTCCACTTCAAAACTGGCGACACTGGAGAACACACTAGAGCCGAAGAATCCAACGCAACTGGACACGTCAGTGGCATGTACAGCTACTTAGATCCCAATGGTATTCTTCGTGTTGTGAGATATAGTGCTGCACCGGGAATAGGCTACCAAGCATTTGGAGAAGGTATCCCTCAGATTGGTTCAGCTAGCTTAGAAGAACACAAACCAGACACCAGAAGCTTACCAAAGTTCAAATCAGAACCTGAAACTAGTAAAGAAAACATTTCAATAGTTCCTCAGGTTAAAGACAACGAAATCTCAAATGCAGAAGGTTCACCAACTCAGGATCTATTATCGTCTGCTTCGGTGTTTCAAAATTCGACTACCACCGAATCGAATGTTCCAGAAAGTTCTACAGAGCCTTCTTCGATGTCTAGTGTAGATCATAGCAAAATCCTTCCGATTTTGTTTCCGTTTGGAGCGTACCGCAGTTTGCTGGTTCCTTCAAGATCTGTTCTATATACAATCCCCCATGCTTTGACGTACAACATGATAGCACCTAGTTACCCTTTTGTTTTATAATTCATATTTTTGTATTGTTTTGTTTCAAAATTTGAATGCTATTTTAAAAGCTATTTTCTTTCATTTTAAATAATAAAAATTTCTCCATTAAAATTATGTTATGAAATTTTGTTCTTAAGATAATCAAAACTGTTCAAAAGAGGCTCATAGATCATCGCAATCCAAGATATTTTTGCCTGTTAGATGATTCGGTTTGGTTTGTCGCTCTACGGTCATCTTATGCACTCTTTTGGGCTAAAAAGACCGGGAACTACAGTTTAACGTGGATTCCGAACCACTCACAAACATCCATGCCACCGCCAGGATTCGAACCTGAAGCCTGGGATACCAAAGACCAGAGCGCTAGCCACTTGGCCACCAGGCCGCCATTTAATCAAAGAGGATTTGAGTGTATTTCGAAATAAAATTCCCGTCAAAATTTAGAATCTTGATGTTAGTTTTCCGATGTGGGAATCCATACTTTGCAGCCTATAAGGGATTGCTGAAGCTTTAGGCAAACTGAACTTTGGTGCTCTTTTTATGTATAAATGTAAAAAATTTTAATATATATATATATAAAAGAATTTATTATCTGAATTGACTTTTACAATACAATACCCCAATACAATTTGGGAATGATGTGGGTGAGAGAAGTCTGACTGGGCTCCGTGACAGTCGTATGAGACTGGAATTTACGGCTTAAAGTGGATTCCGAATCGCGACATCCATGGCATCGCCGGGACTCGAACGCGAAATCTGCGGCACCGAGCGCTAGACACTCGCCCATTCAGGCCCCATTTATATAAATATAAAAAGATAAAGGAAACAAATTTCAGATAAATTGAATTTTTTTTATGCAGGAGATATGGCTATATGAGAAACAATTAGTAAACCACCTCTGGTTTTTATACAAGTTGTGAAATAGTTAAACAATAATTCGTAAAATTAGCGTTATTTCTTTGTGTGGGAGAAAAGAGAAATGTTTAAATAAACTGGATTCACCATGAAGGAAATTTTTACCTCTCTCTCTAAATAAAATTAACAATTTACAAATATTTTAAATTAAATCAACAAATGATTTTATCGTACTAAAACAACATGAAACTTGAGTTAAAATCGTTTTATTTTTTAAAGAGTTAGAAATATTTGCAAACTCATTCTGAATTGAGGTAAATTGAAATATTAATTAAGAATTATTAATGAATCTTCGATTGTATTTAATACTTCGATAGTACAAGGATTTAAAAGTTTCTAAAATAACCTCATATCGTCTTCTATTTAAAGACGTCTCAACAAATATCGATAACGCTTCTATTGAAGTTAGTTCTTTACTAACTGATGATATTGGATCACTTTTCCTGTATGTTTTTTTTTCACTTGTCCCCGCGTGTTGGAATAGTGATGATGCCTTTCACTACTTCGTCTCCACCTACTATATGTGCTCCTCTCTGCTCCCATAATAATATGCGGCCTGATGACCAATTGGCTAGCTCTCTGGCCTTTGGTGCTCCAGGTTCGAATCCTGGCTTTGATATGGATGTTTGTCACGGAGCCAAGTTAAGATTTCTACCTACGGGTGCTCTACCACAACAGAGGCTTCAGGTACGAATCCCGGCGGTGGCATTGATGCTTGTGAGTGGTTCGGAATCCATGTTAAAGTGCAGGACCTGTCCTGTAAAAGCCCTCGTGTGCACAAGGTGACAGTAGAGCGACAAACCAACAAACCCATGTATTTGTCCTGCACAAATCAGCTCTTGAGCCTCTTTACTCGTCCTTAGATGTTCTGCTTTTTTTTTGTGTGTGTTTACTACGATCTGTCAGGTTTTCAAAAGGCATTTGCAGGCGGACAACAATAACTTCCTTTCTAGAAAGTTATTTCTATTATTCCTACAGTTCTTTGCTGCTCTTATTCAATAAAACTTTTCTGCTCTTTTAGTATCTTGCCATTTAGACATAATTTTGGATTTAAATCGCGAAATTTTTTTAACAAGTTCAAGTTATTGCTCTGTAAGATAACCATAATAATTTATTATTTCTTTTTTAATTATATACAATATTTTCGAAAAGTCTTTTTCAGAATATTGTTTAATTTCTTCATTGCTTCGCAAAATATTGCTTAACTTATTCATTGTTATTCAGAATAAGGCTTAATTAATTGCCTCTCAGAATAATGCTTCATTCATTCATTATTATTCAGAACATTGCACAATTCGTTTATTGTATTCTAGAATATTGCTTAATTCATTCATTATTTCTCAGAATATTGTTTAATTCATTTATTGTTTTTCAGAATAGTGATTAATTCCCGAGTAACAATTTTTACATTAGAAAACCTGGAAAAGAAAGAAAATGAGAAATGCAACGACCAGTCACAAATTTATCGCTTTTCCTAACAAATATGAGCTGTACTAAAACATATTATATAAAACTGATTGACATCTTTTGGTCCCTAAAATTAAAATATTTATTGAAGATAATGAAAATTGACGATAACATTTATTGATGATGATAAAATATTTATTGACCAATTTATTTTTAGATGATAAAAATGGCATTTTATTTCTCAGTTTCAATGCAATACTTCAATTTCAATGTAATACTGCTATAAATTAATTACCGCAATTATAAAAATTTTAAAGTTGCTTTTAAATGGGGTAGAGTTACTCGCGTACGTAGCCTATCTTCCAGTTATACGTGCTCTCTGGGTAGTGCAAAATGAGTAACAGCGGTGCAACCCTTACTTATGGCATAAAGAGGAACTGTCTCTGTATTGCCAGCTGCATTAGAACAACGACAACAAAGTTGTTTTAATAATTGTAATACATATCTGATTCAAAGTTATCCATTTCAAAAATCACAGCAATTCACTAAAAATATATTAATAAACAAGGGGCCTGATGGCCGAGTGGCTAGCGCTCTGGCGCTCGGTACCACAGGTATTGGGTTCGAATCCCGGCGGTGCCATGGATGTTTGTAGTGGTTCGGAATCCCCTTTAAACCGTAGGTCCCGGTCCTAATAGGATCGTAGAGCGTTGCGGGGGCATTGTTACTCCGCGTCCGTGGCTTATCTTCAAGTTACACGCGCCCCCTGGGTAGTGCAAAGTGAGTAACGTCGGTGCAGCCCTTATGGCATAAAAAATCATGGTCTCTCTTGCCAGCTGTATTAGAAAAAAAATATTAATAAATAACCGAAAATTTTTGTTTTTATTTTATTTTTACTGACAAATTTGTATATGTATTTAGCAAAGCTCTTAGATAACGACTGATCATACTGTATGATGATGATGATGAATAAAGTGGTATACGGGGATGTGAAGCAACAAGGACTATAATCCCCTAATCACTATATACGTATATGAACAGTTAGTTTTTCCTTATTTTTAATATGTCACTCGCCACAAGGCTCTACGATCGTATTAGACCGAGACCTACGGTTTAAAGTGGATTCCGAACCACTACAAACATCCATGGCACCGTCGGGACTCGAACACGAAAAACCTGTGGCACCGAGTGCCAGCCACTCGGCCATTCAGGCCCGACTGATCACACTGTTCTAACTGAAGCAGATAATAACAATAATAATAACAGCAACTACGACAACAATAAAACTGGTTCTTCGGTTCATACAGGATCTAAACTTTAACAGGTAGTAGCCGTTTTCAAGAATACATATGTTTATAATTAAGGATTTTTGTCCATATTTTTGGATCAAATATACCCATGTGGTGTCTCTTGAATTATTATTATTGTTATTGTTTTTTTTATAACTCATTATAACTAAATATCTTCTGAATAAAATAAAATTCAGGCATCAAACAACATTAAAATTAATTTAAGAAAACAACATTCACACCTGAATAAAACTGTTGCACCTCGTCAATTTGACGTAAAAGCTTTTAATATGTTCAGAATAAAATTAAAAATTATTTATAAAAACCAGACTATGAAACCTTATATGTAATATCATATAAATGAATTGAATCCAGTTCCTGTGTTTTAAATTGCATGCGGTAATAAAAATTATTATGTAATAGTTGTATGTTCATAATTGTGTTTTATACAATCATGTACAATTAAAATTAGTATTACAGCTATATGCATTACAAATTACGTATAGCTGTATAATTTATTATATGAACAATTGAAAAAATTTCTTATTGATTGTGCAATAATTTATATAAGAAATAAATTAAATTTCCATATTGTTTGTACAAAATAGTATATGAAACATTAATAATCCGTAGGGCTTATATAATACATTATACGAAAAATTATTGATTACAATCGCATTGAATTATATATATATAGATAGATAGATTTACAATGGCACCCGGTAGGCGGCGCTGCAAGCGATATAATTCTTCTGTTAACTGTGTTTGTCATTGAACTCATCCTAAACGGCTGGAGCGATTGTGATGAAATTTTTTTGTATGTGTTTAATAAAACATGGAAAATGTTTTGTCCCCTTTGTTGTAAGTGTAATAATTCATAAAGTGTTCATTCATAAAGTGTAATTATTCATAAAGTGGCCACCAGAGGGTGCTGCCGTACATCAATTTCTATACTGTTCAACCCATTGCTATGAAAATGGGTAATAATATGTATTCGAGTATGGAAAATAGATTCGCGCTATGCGCTTTATTGTTACTTGCCACCAAAGGGTGCTGCAGTATTTCATCTTATAGACCGTTCAAAGGAAATCCATGAAAAATTGTGAATCCATATAAATTTCAAACCTCTGTTTTGCTCCATGTGATGTCCTACATCGCCAAACAATTTAAAATGACAAGCAATTTTCTTTTTCTCAAGAGAAGCAGTTATCATTGAAAAATGATTAAAGGAATGACAGATCATGAGAAGAAATTCATAAGAATTATATGAGCATGAGAAACTATTGGGACGTACTCTTAATAGCAGGTGCTGGTGGTTTTGTTTTAAAGATTTAAATGAAAACAAAATATGATGAATATGCAATCTAAAATTAATTTTTTTACACAAAATAATTAATGCGTTAGTTCTAAAAATAAAAATAATCATGAGAATTACTTTTGCAAATTTAGTATTCAATAAAACCGGGAAAAAGTGACATAGCCAAAGTATGCTGTTTTTATACAGGAGAAAAAAATATATATTTCTAACAGAAAGCTTAAACATGAATCCCAAATACATCATATTAAAACTCTGTTTATAAATAACAACATAAAGTTAGAAATACTCCACATGGAAACCTTTAGTCACGCAATGAATATCCAAACAATAGTTTCATTTTTCCTAAGCATTCTCCAGCATATACGTGCGCATGAATGCCTTATCTTCAAATCGCTGTTATCAGTCATTGGAATGCACATCACGTGGTTTTTAATACAGCCCCCCTTCCCTTTACATTTATTTCATATTATCAAACTTCCATAGATCCTTAATAATTGTGGATTACATTTTAACTCTTAATGGATCTTTATTACAATGTAATCCCTTATCGAATATACTCGCATACAAGAGATGAATCACATATTTATGTAGCTACATGTAAAAGCACCTATGCGTTAAAGATTTATTATTTATTCTGGCGACTAATACTAAATTTAAAATCATTTATTCTTAAAGTTAAAGTAAAAATTACATGTAAAATATTTATTTTAAACTTAAATTAAGAATTACATGCTATTTATAATATTACATGAAAAAACCTTTCTCCATTAAAGAGTTATATTTGTAAAGTTGCGACTAAGTCTAAATTTAATCTTGTGAAACGTGTAGCGGCTCTGATTTTGGTACCCTAGGCTTCAAGTTTGAATCCTGGTGGTGGTATGAATGTTTGTTAGTGACTTGGAATCCACGTTAAACTGTAAGTTCCGTTCTGCTTAGCCTAACGTGTGCACAAAATGACCATAGAGCGATAAACCAAACTATTGCGAAGAGTGTAAACCGACTTTATAAGTAATATAAATAAATTTTTTTAAAGTCAATTCCTACTTTTTTTCACATTATAAAAAAAGTTGAAATTTTCCTCTCACATCTGACGCCATCTATTGGTAGAGACATGCAACTTAAATCTAAAAAAAACTAAAATTAATTAATTAATTAATATTTCAAACAAAGTGTATTCACATCCAGTGTCATCCACTACAAGTTCAAAAAAAAAAAAAGTGTATTTGAACTTGAGTGGATGAATGAAAAGTACTCTATGTACGATTGGAAATTTGAACAAGATATATATATAGGGAGAGTGTGAACTAATAGTAGGAATTTAATAAAGCAATATAGCGTGATAATTGCTGGAATTTATTGCTTTCTTAATTTGAATATAAATGCTTATATGCTTGAAATAATTGCTTGAATATTAATGGTATATTATCGTAAAATACCTTTTCCAGATGTCGTTGAAATGTCAAAGTTCTAAAGATAATTCTAATTCCCGCAGACCACAGAAATAAAAAAGTAATTGATTGAATTTTTATCTATTTCAACCACTGACCATTCCTCATTTTTTGCACCAAAAGAGACGATGGAACTAACAGACCTTGGACAATATTTGCTTTATTTTTATTGCGAAGCGGCAAACACTACGCGGGAAAACAATTCCTTTAATGTACATTAATAATGCTATAAATAAATTATTAAAACGAGATAAAAACTTTTTTAATGTAATTCTAGTAATGGGTATTTTCGATTTAAAATTATTTCTGAAACAAAGTTGCAAAGCTTAGGGGGAAATTCATTTAAAGTAGATGCATAAAGAAAAGATGTATTAGAAATGCATAAAGTTAGATATAAAAAAGACTTTATCTATTAAGGATTTATAAGAATCACTTATTTGTAGAATCTATATGAATTTAATATTTGCTAATATATATATATATATAATCACATATTTATAAAGCTACATGCAAAAACACTTTATCCATTAAGGATTTTTATTTTCTCTGGCGACTAATTCTAAATTTAATCTTGTTTATTTTTAAAGTTACATATAAAATAAAGTAAAAATTACATGCAAAATATTTATTTTAAATTTAAAGTAAAAATTACACGGTATTTATAAAGTTACACGTAAAAAATACTTTGTCCATTAAAGAGTTATATTTATTCTCGCAATTAAATCTAAATTTAATCTAGCGAATCGTGTAAATATTTTATATACAAATATACAAAGTTTATTTATATACAAAGTTAAACACAAAGTTAGTACATATTATGTACAAAGTTTTGTATACAAATAAAGCTGCATAGCATGATTATTTCTTGAATATAATTGCTTTATATTGCTCTCTTAATTTATTCAATATAATTGTTTTAATATATTGCTCTCTTAATTTATTGAATATAATTGTTTTAATATATTGCTGTCCTAATTTCTTGAATATAATTGCTGGAATATATTGCTCTTTTAATTTCTTGAATATAATTGCTGGAATATATTGCTCTTTTAATTTCTTGAATATAATTGCTGGAATATATTGTTCTTTTAATTTCTTGAATATAATTGCTGGAATATATTGCTTTCGTAATTTCTTGAAGGCAACTGCTTATTTACTTGGTATAATTGCTTATTGCTGGATATAATTGCTTATTGCTGGATATAATTGCTTATTGCACGATATAATTGCTTATTGCTGGATATAATTGCTTGGATATTAATGGTATATCATAAGCTTTTCCAGATGTTGTTGAATATCAAAGTTATAAAGATAATTCCAATTCACGCAATACAAAGAAATAAAAAAGTAATTGACACCATTTTTATCTGTTTTAACCACTAACCATCCCTCATTTTCTGAAGCCAAAAATAGAGACGATGGAACTAACAGGCCTTGGACAATATTTGTTTTATTTTTATTGCAAAACTGCAATCACTGCGCGGGAAAACAATTCCTTTAATGGACATTAATAATGCACCGACTGTGATAAAGTGTCACGTCACGCGTCATTTAACTCCGTGTCATCTAATGAAATGTTTTTCCCAGATCGATCGAGTGCTACCATGGTGACTGCAACGATGCGGGAGCTTGCGAGTGCGACCTTTGCTGGAAAGGGCGCAGCTGTGACGAATATGGTGAGTATTCGACCACGCTTTGATGGTTTCAATAAAAACAACCGTTTTCTCATGAATGCGATACGTGTCCTTCTAATGAATACTTTTATTTTTGGATAATGTAGTTGAGGATTCAGTGTAATAATGTTAACAAATTAATGTACCGATGATGTTTTTAGGATTAGTAAAATTATTTTATAACTAGAGGAAATTTTATTTGTTTTCTATTACGATTAATTAATTATTATTATTATTTTCTTTTTCAATTTTAGCATTCTATGATTTATGTTTTAAAATACATTTTTTCTTATCTTTTCAGATGCCTAAAAAATTTCAAATTATTTATTAATTCCTCAATTTACTTGTTTTTCATTCAATACCATCAATCTATTTATTTATTTATCCAAAAAATTTATTTTAATTAAAGTTATTTAACATTTTATTTATTATCATTTCGTACCATCAATCTATTTAATTTATTTATTTATTCAATTAATGAATTTATTTTTAATTCGATTTATTTTACTTATTTATTAATCAGTTGTATTAATGAATTTATTTTTAATTCAATTTTTTTAATTAATTTATTTAGTTTATTGTTTATCATTTCATACCATCAATCTATTTATTTATTAATTCAATTAATTAATTTCTTTAACTTATTAGTTCAATTAATACATTATTTTTTGTTCAATTTCTTCACTTAACTTATTTTATTTATTCATCAGTTCAATTCATTTCAATAGTTTGTTTAAATTCAAACTTTAAGGTGAGAATACTTTCGTTTATTAATAACTCTATTCACTGCAAAAGTACAATAAAATAGATAATTAAAAAAAAGAACAGAAACAACATTTTGAAACTTCGCAATTGGTAGACTGTGAATAGAATAAACATGGAAATAAATATTCCTTTTTTTGTCCTATACGTACTATTTTATTTGTCCTATACATCCTCCTATATCCTTTGTTCTATAAGGTTATTGTATTATACATAACATAAGTGAATACAATACTGAATTGAATATCTATTGAAATAGACATAAAAAATAAAATTAGACAATGTTGAATTGAATAGTTTTTGAAACAGACATAATAAAACATAAAATTAGACACAGTTTAATTGAATAACTAATGGAATAGAAATAATGAAACATAAAATTAGTCAATATTGAATTGAATAGCAGTTGAAGACATAATAGAACATAAAATTAGACAATGAATTGAATAGCTAATGGAATAGACATAATAAAACATAAAATTGGATAATATTGAATTGAATCGCTATTGAAATAGATATAATAAAACATAAAATTAGACAATATTTATATGAATAACCACTGAAATTGAGGAGTACAAAGTTAGAAAAAGAAAAATATCATCCATTTAGAAAAGACTTGTACATACCATCATTGCTTTTTTTAGTGGAGATCTTATCATATGCCGATTTAATTTTAAAAATTCTTAAACAAATTATTTAAAAAATATTTTTAAATTTTCATATATTTAAAATATGAACATGATTCAACTACTACTCTCTCAAGAATAAGGATCAAGCACCACAAAAATATGAAAATTTCTGCTGATGGTGTTAAAAAATACCAAAAATGTGTCAATTGCCCTGATGCCTTATTCCTCATCATGCCTTTGATTGCCCAGCTGTTGCTGTCGCCCTGCATTGTCTGGACCATCGTTATGAAGAGGACTTATACTCGGAGCTGGCAATCAACATAGCCAATATTATTCGAGACGATATTTGATTTTCTTGTACTCTTCAGGGGATGCGACAACAGCAACAGCATGATTCAGTGCTAGTTTATTACAAATTTAAGTTGAAAAATATTTCATTCATTGTTTTCTAGTTTACTTCAATTTGGGAAATGAAGACTTTTATCAATAAGCCTAATTGCACTGTCCTTCTGTCTATCATGTAAATATTTTTGATAAAGCACTCAGGTTTTCCACACAAACAAACAAGTCTATCACTATAGATGTTACAGCACACATAAAAAAATGGGACATATATGATCTATGCAATAGCATCTATTCTTCACTATCAAAATACACTCCAATCTTTTCACAACGACCATTTCAAAAGAAAATATTTTCCAAACAGCACCTCTTCTCCGTAAAACTTGTGCCCTCCGTAATTGTCTGCTGCTAACTCTCTCTCTCTCCGCTTTGGCTGGCAAAGTCAATGACATCACCAAGACATCATACCAGGGTTGAATAAAAATCCAAACAAAATAAACATTGTCCTTTAAAAACGGCACCTTACCATAGCACATGGAATCATTGTAATGCGAGATACTCATATAAACGCATTACAATGTCTCGTCATTAAAATCGTTGATGCAGTGAATAAGATAAATATTCAACAAGACTGATATTATTTCTGACTTGTTGAAAAAGTAGTACATTTCCAGAAAATCCTCGTCATGGATTTATCATATACAAACTTCAAGACACCAAGATTTCGACATTGTGGCCTCTCATTTGTGAGTATGAAAGGAGCAAAGGACCACATTGAGAGTCTATTTTTCTCTGACCAATATGTGTGTACATAACTCATCACTTGATATATTCTTTCTCTAATAGTAAAATTTTAAGCTTTTCTGACACATTGAAATGTGACTGTAGGTTCCAGAACAAATATTGTTCATTTGATGGATACCCCTACCTTTTCTAACAGGTTACAAACCCTTAATAAATCAAATTGCAATTACTTGTGGTAAGTGATTGGCATTTCTTTTCCAGTGGACAACTTCCTTCCAGAGTTCAACAGGGAGGAAGAGACGGCCATCGTCAGCGACCCTTGGAGTCCCGAGGTGGTGTACACTGCGCAGGCCCTGGATGGAGATCTGGGTTCCACCTGCCCGTCGGAGGCCATGATCTGCGACTGCGCAGAGACGAGGTATTCCATCACAGAGGGGGATCCCAACAAGCTGTTCTACATAAACAATCTGACGGGAGAGGTGTACGTGAAGGAGGCCTCTCTGGTTGTCTCAGGGAAGATGTACAACCTGACCCTGACTGCGAAGAGCTCCAGAGGTCAGATGAGTCCCTCTCCCAACGCCCGCATGACGGTGAGTTGGTACCACAAATTTCAGCTATGACTAAGGCAAGGATTCTTAAACTGTTTACTCCCTTTTCCTTAACAGGCTGAACCTTTCCTAGTCTTCTAGTTATCGAACTAAATATTATTGTAGTTTTGAAATTTAATAGTTTATCTTTTCTCGACTAGTTACCTAGTGGTAACGTTCAAGGTTAGCGTGTAATAGGAGTCAAGTTAAAATCCATAATAAGGCTCAAGTTCAAATCCTCTAGTGGTGTTCATTATCCAATTCATAGCCCAATGATTCGTAGCTCACAGCCTTGCATGCAGGATTGCTGATAAAGCCAGTTTTGGCGACTCTGCGCTAAACAAGGAATAAAACTAAAATACTTGAAGATAATGAGATTGTACCAAGATTTTAAGAAAAAAATGAAGTGTCTAGTCTCGAGTATGGAAAATAAAATAGGAGAGAAAAAATGAACGAAGGCATAGATCACTGGGTTACCTCAACCCGTACACAAATTAAACAAATGTAATCCTCGTATATCCCAGTCTGTAAAGAAGTTAGTTGTGATTTCGAGGTATAAATGATAGAAATAAAGATTACTTTCTTTCAGTTAACACTCATTTGTTATTACATTTTTTATATCACATGAAAAGTCCATCGACTCAGGGTAGAGAAGAAGGACGACCTCCAACAGTAATTTCAAAATCTCCACATTTGAGTGTCATATACAGGAAAATCTAGCAGAACTCTCGTTGAGCCACCTGATTGTCTATGCGATTTAGATGCTTACTCAAACTGTCATAATAATAATAGAGTATCCTGGTTTCTATTGTTTCTTATCTCACTTGGTAGACAGAGAACATATAGGCCAAGTCCATGAACTCGTGTGTTCTCATGGAAGGTTGGAAGTGGAAGAGGCAGCTCCTGTTGTGATGGAGCACCCGTAGGTAGAAGTCTGACTTAGTTTCGTGCCGCTGAAGAAAGAGGGAAGTGCCTTCAGTGTGGGCTTTTAGGGCATTCGAGTATGAAATAGGAAAAAATCCGGAAAATCCCACAGATAGTCCGGCATGACACAAGATGTTGAACATCCCAAACGTCGTTGAGGCTCCTGATTTTTTGAAATAGTGTCTACAACAAAGCAACCAGCGGATTGAACTTCAGTCCTTCTGCTCACCATCGGTGCACATTGAAACTGAGCCACGCGTAGGCCTCGAGTCCCGGCTTCTGAATACAGTGACTGTTATGAATTTTGAAAGCAGAAACCATTTAAATTTCATTGCAGGCATGTTAGAAAGTAAAAATGTATCAAAAAGTTTTTTTAAGCTAAATATTGCTGCCATAATTTTAGTTTTTAAATATATTTCTTTTTTATCAGCTTCGAATCGTGATTGACGACCTTCACCACCATTTAGCAAAAGTTCTCCAACAGAATGTTCTCACGTGGCTTGGAGATGACGACGACACCCTGTCGAGATCGAAAAGAAGTGTAAGTAGTCTTTGTTTTCTTTTTAAAGATTAAAGTATTAAAATTGAATTTTAGAATTGATTAACTGATGTTGAGATTTAGCATTAAAACTGAGTTCATTTATTTTTTCTGAGTTTTTTAACCCTAATTTTCAATCGTTTATTAATATTTCCTCCAACACCACCAATAAAACTTACCAAAGTAAAATCTATTGGGGTGGCAAGAAAGCCCATTCGGTTTTTATCGTGTACTTAAATAATGTAAACCGAAATTACTTTCTTGACAACGCGATATTAGATTATGATAAATATTGAAGTCATGTCTTATCTGATGATATGTAATATACCGAATAGCGTACTATTTCCAAATTATTTGAATATGCACTACTGATGATATATTGGTATATCATACTAGCAATGCTTGATAATTCCAAGCATTGCTGGTGCATAATGTCTACCAATGATGAATTCTTGAAGGAAGGATGATACACCAATGAATACATAATGATATATTGGTATATCATACTTCTGCATATAATGTAATCAAAATGACATACATCCAAATTATTTGAATATATACCCATAAGCATACCCATACCATAAGCATACCCATACCATAAGCATTGATGGTGCATGATGTCTAACAATGTTTAATCTTTGATGGAAGGCTAATATACTATTGAATGCAGAATGACATACATTGGTATATCATCCCTTGCATGTAATGTATGCAGAAGGCCACACATCCAAATAATTTGAATACGCACCCAAAGCATTGATGGGATATAGCATCTACTAATGATGAATTCTTGATGGAAGGAGGATATACCAATGTATGCAGAATGACATACAAACGGGTAAAACGTTTAAATATATCCCATTCAAAGCATAAAGGTATAATATCTATTATTCATGAATTCTTGATGGAATATAACAATATAAGTCTAATATTCCATTTCTAAATGATTTGAATTTATACCCGAAGCATAATAGAACATGATTTCTACCAATTATGCATTCGTGTAGAAGGATGATATATCAATGTATACAAATGGACTTACAAATTTATAATAGATACAATATTATAAAAATTTATGATACAAACTGTACGATAGATGCACTATTATAAAAATCTATGATACAAACTGTACGATAGATACAATATTATAAAAATTTATGATACAAACTGTACGATAGATACAATACTATAAAAAATCTATAATACAAGCTGTAATATAAATAATTAATACCTTGTACACTTGAATTGCAGACTGAGAACAAGAACTACAACACCGAGTTCAACTTCACCCTGGTGAGCGGCGAGGCGGAGAACATGGAGACGGGCGGCTTCCTCAAGTACCTCCTGGAGATCTCGCTGCCCGAGACCCAGGGGATGGACCTGACGGTGGAGTTCTTCACCAAGGACATCGGCAACGGCAACTACACCCCCGTCCTGGCGCTCTTCAACGTCGAGATCCTGGACAAGCCGGACGGAGTCTCGTTCTCCAAGGGAGAGCCGCACATAGAGATGCTGCTCAGCGACGAGATCATGACAGCAGTGAGCAACCTATTTGGCATTTACAATAGCCTATTTTAGGTCTTTTGGCATTTACAGTTTCTTTTAGGCAATTGTTCATTTGAATAATACCCAGAGAATTAATATAATAGAGATCGCATCAGGGTTGTCATTTTGGTGAAAACAATGCTCCCTTAATCATACACCTTACGTGACTTTTACTTTATAGTTTAACATGTACGATGATAGCTTGGCGATGTTTGGCAACAATCTTTACTGTTGGAGCGAAAGGAAGAAAAGGTCTACTAAATATTTTCAAAAGAAATAATTCGTTTTTTTTTTAGTTATAAATGAATGTAAGTTTAATTTTTCTGAATATTTGGCACGGTAATATTAATAAAATTTCTAAATAAGTGTGAAAATGCATTGATCTAACAATTTAAGTTACCGAAATTTTTTCTGACGTGGGAGACTTTCTATTTCTAAGTCTTATGCCACGAATCCATTAACTTGCTGACCATTTACAATAGGATCACAACTTTGTTAATTTAGAATTGTTACTTAAGCAACGTAAACGTAAATTGTTGTTACTTAAGCAAAGCAACGTAATTTTAAATTAATACTACCAGAAATGACATTTTAAACTTTCTATAAACCTTATTCAAAAGAGTTTTGGATTACAGTTTTAACATGCTCATACTCGAAGTAGATATGGGAACTTGTGGATCAGTTCGAATAGTTCGATCATACTTTATGTGTTTTAATTATCTACTTTAGAAACCAGCTTTTTCAGAAGGTCAGCAGTTTGATTTGGTTTGTTACTCTATGGTCATTTTATGCACTCTTTAAGCTAATTAGGCAGGGACCTACAACTTAATGTTCAGTAAGTTGGATTGGATGGGAAAAAAGATTGGATTGGTATGGATAGGAAAAAGTATACTAGTTCTAAACTAACTCTGTAAGCAACGTACATCTGACCAAATTGCAAGAAAACTTAATAATTAGATTTTTTTTCTTCTTTTCAGTATGACCGAGCCATTGTCACTTTTGGCGAAGTGAAAAACACCAATTCGGAACCAGTTCCAATGTACATGACCTTCTCTGTGACACAGATAAAACACCCCGGTACTATATTCGACACCAAGTACCTCGTGACAGCCGGTGCCGAGTACGACAAAGAAACCTACGTTTGGGTTGGACAGTCAGAAGTGACCGTGCACAATTCCACAGTGAGTACTGTTATTAAGAAACCATTAAAAAAAACAAGCTGTGCCAAGATACAATGCTAAAATATTTCCGTTGATCAGTTGAAAAATTTGTTAGCAGTAAAATTTCTTGCGAAAATATTTGGAAATTTTTTTTTTCACATCAGTTTTTTGCTTAATTTTTTTAGAAAAAAAATCATTTGAATTTTATTTGAAAAAGAAACTACCTTCTCAGAATTTTTAGATAGTGCTAAACACCAATATAAAAAATCCTTTATCTATGCACCATCCTATATCTATATCCTATTTCTAATCCTATATTTATATCCGAAGAATTCGAAATCGAAAATTGCTTGCAAGATGACTTTGTTTTAGAGACTTTATTTTCTAAAATATTATTATCTTGACAAAGGCACACAAGACCTTTAAATCAGTATCACTTGCTTTGAATGTTTGTTATTATTATAAACTAATTTTTTGAATAGAAATTTGAGGTTTAAGATGCCTTTTACAATTAAAGGATAAGAAACTGAGTTTATTGAATCTAAATAAGTATTAATATTTAATGTGTGTTGGCTTTTGTATAAACAGTAAAAGAAAACAGTTTAAGTAACGCTTAACATAATTTTATCAATGATGACGCAGATAAAGTTATATGCATGAAGCGTATGTGGTGTATTTTTTATTCTTGAATTTTACTTGTGAAAATAAATAATCAATGGAATCAATAGAAAAAAATAATACTTAAATCTATGTACGGATTTCAATTAAATGAAAATACTAAAAATAATTGTAGAAATAATTTATTGAACAAATAAGAAAATACTGATTTCATTTATTCATTCATTTTACTGATATTCAAAACAAATTTTACAACGCTGATAAAGTTCCTGAATTTTTCTGGAAAAAAAAATCTTTTATTGCAATCCCTCCTGCACCACTTGTTATACCTCTTCAATAATAATCAAATTTCTGACATTTTCATTCAAAATCCTTGTCCAATCATTCATACATCACTAGTTGTGTCTATTCCTCCACTCATCTACATTTGTGGCTATCTTATCCCCAATCTCTGTAGAACCGCTCATGCACCGTTCGTTGTGTGCCCTCATTCTATATTTGTAGCTATCCCATCCACAATCATTGTACAATCACTTAAGCACCACTCGCTGTTTATCTTCATTCATTCAGAATCTACATATGTGGCTATCTCATTAACAATCCTTCTTTTTTTCCTACACTCTATCAGGAGCAATACTCTTTGACGTTGCTAATTGGTGATTTTGACTCGTTAAACAGTACTTTTCAAATGTTCTACTTCACCCATAAACTTATTGCAGTTACAAAATGCTCATTATATTTCACTTTCGTTTGAGCATTGATTTTAATGCGATTTAGACTTTCAAGTGTCAAAAAATCTTTTAACAGAGTGCTATTTTTTGGTAGTACATTTTTTCAACGCATAGTGGTCATCTTTATACAACTACTATGAAGACACTCAATTCTCTACTGGATGTTCCTTTGACAGTTTCCTAAAAGGTTTCCACTATCACTATTACTAGATTACAGCTTACTTTCGATATTTTTTTGAAATAATTAAGATATTTATTTGGTTGATCTTTGTATTTTTTCTTGTGTAAAGATTGGGTTTTCACTAATCTTTACACAAGAAAAAATCTGAAATCTGAGTGGGCAAGAGATCTGACTTCTGATTGACTCGTGTTTAACGGTGTGAGATTTTAGTATATAGCGGAAACTTATCTTAAAATATATTTATGTACGACTCCCAATATCATCTCTGAAACCTGGTTTTAAGTTGAAACACTGCAATTGTTCTCTTTCAACCTAGGACGAGAAGCGCGTGGAGGTGGAGATCTCTGGACCGAAGGAGATAGCCCTGGACAGTGCGGGGGTGTACGTGCTCATCGCCCACTGCTCCGTCAGGTCGGACAACTTCACCTTCGAGGTGTTCGGCCCGGAAGAGGAGAACGTGGTCACGGTCGGCAATCTCGGAGTCAAAGGTAGGAATCGACTTTAAAAATAAACGCTTGATAAAAATTTCATTTCATATCATGGAAACAAAAGTTTTTCATAATGTCTGAGTAAATTAAGTAAATGAAGAGTTGTAAGTTGTAGTAATTGTAGAGTTAGGCCATCTGTTGTTTCCTATTAGGATTGCTTGTGAAAGGAATGTAGGGAGTTTTGTTCATAGAGGACAAACGCTGAAGAAAACATCAACAATATACACTCAAGAGCCAAAACATTATGACCACCTGTCATGATGCTTCAGACTCTCCAGCAGCAGTTAAATACCACTTCCACCTGATCACGTGCCTTCCACGTCATCCAGGCGAGTTCATTGCAAAATGTGGTCATAATGTTTTGACTCTTGAGTTTATATTTAAACAAAACAGCACAGCACAGCACAAACATACATACTAAACGCTTTTTCTTTCACCATTTTCCTTGAATATAACTGTGTCATCCATTTTCTTTTCTCGTAACACTGTTGCCACTCCTGAATAGAGAAACTTACCTCTCTTTACAGTTACAGTTTCATCGTAACGCGACACCATCTGTCACGTGGAAAATTGGCAAGCCGACATGTCAGACGGATTCAGATCCTTATTTTTTGTATTAGATCAATTTATGAACGAATGTAATTTTTTTACAATCTATTCAATAGCTTTAGAAATATTCGACCAATGCGTATTACAAATACATAATTCACATAAACTTAAAAATACTTTAGAAATCTTTCACATATCATTGCCTAATTTTTCTGTAAGGGCTAAAAGATGCCTGTAGTTGAAAATGATTGAATTATTATATGGTAATCGAGGTGTTAGGCTAAAATATGAAAAATGACTGAAGATTTTCTTAAAGGAAGTACAGGAAAATGGTTACAATTAATTACAATCGTGCAACAAATGTAAGAGACAGATACTACAGTATGAGACAGATTTAAAAAATTAAATTATTAAAAAAAATAAAAATAAAATTTATTAAAATTTATAAATATTGTACTTATTTATTATTCAAGAAATTTTGTAACTTTAATTTTAATCTTATTCTTTTTAAATATCTTCGATGCTTTTCGAAGACATCATGTAAGAGATGGGTTTATTATACTAAATAGTTATTTAAATGCAATTAAACCTTGTAGTAGTAGTAATTATCAACTTACCTTTGTAGTAATTACTAACTCGGTTTTTATTTTCAGACTTTGATGTGAATTACGATCCTGTACCCCAAAGCATCTATTTCTACAATACAACGAAAGAGGGTTCTGATGATGACGTTGTCTACACATCTGCAAAACTAAACCTGGGAATTATGACTAATGTCGGTACGTTGCATTCAAGAACAATTGTAGCTAGCAATACACGAAGAATAATTCTTGTTTTACAGGCTATTTAAATTATGCTGATTTATTTTCCAGGCAACCATGGCGAACCCAAGGAAGAGGGCAACGTGATCAACGTGACTTTCGCCATCTACGCGCTCAACAACGAGACGCACCTCGGCAAGGAGGTCAGCTTCACCACCAAGGTGACAGTGGGCAGGGAGGTCTTGCACTCGGAACCTTTCAAGGTCAAACTTGTGGAGAGAAAGAAGGCCGACAAGGTTAGTATACGCTAACTCCGGATGTGTAGTCTAGTTCCCTGCTTGGAAGGATTTTGAAAATTTAGAGAGAAAGCCCCGATATAAGAGTTCGCAGAGTGTCAACCAAATATAATCCTAATCTTCTATCACATTAATTCCGTACATCACTTTGAAGAACTGGAGAAAAGTGAAAATAAACATTTTTTCTCCTACTCGGTTAAATCAAAGACTAAATTTTTCGTCCATATCAAGATAAACCAGAGTTTTCCTATTAGTTGAAGGATCATATTATTGCTGTATTATGCAGAAGTCTGGAGTTGAGAATTTCGTTGTAATTTAAATTGAACGTGATAGAAAAACTTGGAGATTTAGTTCCAGGATAATAAGCCGGGCTATTAAATATTTCAATTTTTCTAGAAGACCTTGAGTTTTTGGAATAGTAAATAATTAAATGAAGTTGAGGAAATTGATATTGAGGAAAATAGATAAATAAAATTGTTCATCATGACATGAAATGCATTGATGAACTTTACGGTCTTATTTCGTTAGGCTTTCTTTTATCTTACTTTCAGTTGCCATTGCGACTGGAAATAAAAAAAAATTTCGTTAAACCTCATTTGTTTTGCTTTTTTTTTATACAAATCATGTACTTATATCGACTTCATCAAGAATTTTCAAGGATATGCTCAAAGAAAATTTTGAATCTAACATCATTTCGATGTATCAGATAGCTTATTATTTGCTTTTTAACCCAGGTAAATACAACAAAATGATGTCAATAACCAATCAATAATTAACTCATGCTGCTGAGTTGACCCATCCATTTAAAATTTCAGACTTCGAATATTTAACTTATTAGTATAGTATTTTTAAACGTATTGATCGTAAAGTTGTTTTCATAATAGGAAGACAACCATGAATGACCAATTGATATAGGCGGCCAATTCATTTTATTGATGTATTGTAATGTTTGTTATCGGTATCCTTTTTTTATGTTTGTATTTGACATGATTGAAATTCTTGAGATACATTGCTGCTGGAATAAATAAGAATGCTTCCAGATGATTGACGTGCAAAACACCTTGGGCGACCTGACCACTGTTGATGTTGGGGTGGGAGACATGGCCATGTACACGTTGTGGTCCAACCTCACTTACAACGGATACGCTGATTATGTTCTGGAGGTAGACGTGCTTCGCTACAAGGGAATTCCCAGACTGGAGGCCTGTTCTGCCCGACTCTGGAACTACAAGGACAGCTTCGATGTGCCCTACCTAAACACCACCTTCATCGATCCAGAGATAGTAGATGGCAGGTTCCTCTTCAAGTTCAACAGGATACACGTAACTGGACAGGTAAGCAAGAATCCCTTATCTCACAGCAACTTTAATTATTCTCTCTCTTTTCCCCAAAACTTTATAACTTTTTCTATTCAACGATCGTAATTTCCTTCTTACAATCTTTAATCTTTATTTAGTTTTCATCAAGTTTTCGTTTTATTATTATTTTATTTTTTTGTAAATATAAACAATAAGTGAAAACTAAAATTAAAAAAAAAAAAAAAAAAAAAAAAAAAAAACCCTGAAGTGCATGATTATTCAGATGTGACGGGAGATATCAGATGTATCATATCTCGTAGTATCAGATGTGACGGGACGGGATTGATTTTCAAGTTCTGTCTTACTATTTTTTTCATTATTTTAATCGAAATTTGTTTTACAAGTACGAAATAATTAAAATTATTTGTACGAATGCTTAAAATAATTCCGATTCTGTCTAAAGGAAACACTTCTAAGAATAACTGCTTTGCTTTGCATGTATGATATCAGGTAGTCTGGATATCGAAGCGAAACACTTTGCGCACCTTATCAAGATTGCTATCGAGTTACCTTTTTTCTTAAATATGACTGTAACTGAAACCTGATTGATGATTCGAACTTGACCGTCATACAAGCTAACTGCGCTTGTTGCCTTGTCCACGAGTTGTTGGACTATTTATCATTACAGATACATATTTAATTGATTTATTATGATTGTAGTTTTTATCCACATTCATAAATTAAGTGTAATATCCCGGTTTCGAAATAAGACTCATTCTAAGTCAAAAATTCCGAGTCTTTCTTTTAAAAATATAAATAAAAATTAACTATATCTTCTCTTTTTCTCTGTTGATCATTCTTTAAGACAGATTCTATGTTAAGATACATTTTTTACCTCTTCTAAATCTCTGAAATGTGTTTGCAGCGCACTCCGGCCATCTACAACGACTCCATGATCTACGTGCACCTCATCATGAAGGTGAGCGCCCTGCCGGTCAACAAGGAGAACACCAGGCTCACCCCGACACTCCGAGTGGGCACCCAGGGCACCCCGGAGCACGAGGTCAAAGTGCCCGGACTGGAGATCAAGAAAAAGGTGAGTTTAGAAACGGCCTCGGTTTTTATTCCATCAAATTGATTTAAACTCTATCTAATATGAAATTGTTAACTTACTTAAAACATTAAAAATTTTATGTATTATTTTAATGCGTAAAATTCATATAAAATAATTCATAATGTATTCTTTAAAATAAAACATATCGAATATATTAAAATAAATATCAGCTGAAACTTCATCATATTGGAACCACAAGCTGAAATAGCTGGAGATTTAATGGAAAGAATCTGGTAGAAAGATGCCTTGCGTGTGACTTAAAAACATACGCAACATGCCAGGCATTTTTGCTGATGCCCTCTTCATGTACTGCTACTTTGAATCTTATATTTCAGTTGGTGTTCGTTCTTTGGAGCATACATTATAAAAGCATAATCATCTATCTTTCTCACTTACCTGATGTTCATAAATACCATACGTGCTATAACTTATATTCCGCTTGCCCATTACATTACCAATTCTTCTTGTTTAGATCTTCTTTACCAGTCTTTACGTTTTTTCCAGATATTTTTGAGGTCAATCTTGTGTATAAATACATATGTGTGTCTTTTCAAATGAATAGAGCTGATTGGAAATCCATGTATGTATAATTAAAATAATAGCAGAATCTTCCGAATACATTTCTATTCCATAGGGTGACTACCAAGCGCCTGCCATGGTAGTGGAGAACGGAGTGGAATGGCCTTACCTGTATGTGGGTGGTGCAGTGGTGCTCAACATCACCATGCTCGTACCCCGGGGCCAGGGTTACGCGGAGGTATTCATGGAGGCCTCCGGAGAGAACAACCCACCCCTGCCCGCGGTTCACATCTGCAGGGCCGAGCTCAGTGACGTAGGCAGAAACGTCCCTTGTTTGCGCATGCACCAAGATGAAGTCAACGCCAACTTTACCAAGTACTCCAAGACGTAAGTACCATGCAACTGGTATACTTTTTTGCTTTACACCTTCACTGAATGGTGGGTTTCGGAAGGTTTAAAAACAGAAAATTCCTTTTAAGGAAGGGTTGAAGCAAATCCATCCTTAATTGAAAGGTTTATTGTTCGTTTTGTAAAATCAATTGCCTGATTTCAACAGATACATTAATATCATTACATCAACTTAATTACACTTAAATCACTGCAACGAAATACTTGTTAAAAACGTTAACGTCAGTGTACTTCATTTCAATATTGTTCAGTGTGCCATCTATACTTCAAGTCATCGGAGGGTTACAAAGGTCAATTTAAACATTAAACGTGGGTGGAGACATGCTCCATTTGTGTATACCAAAACAGCCCACTGACTGGGATAAGGACAGGACAGTTTTAGGGATACTGTCCCGCATTTACGTGGCACATGGGTGTAAAACCATGCCACTAGATAGCCTGACTATCGATGCCTGACATTTTACTCATTTTTGCTCAATAGCTATCTAATCTTTGGTTTTGAAAGCAGTGATTGCAACGGATGCCATCAATGGATTTGAACATCAGCCCTCTTGCACGCTATCTTCACGTGTTACCATAGAGAGCAAGTAACATGCGGAAAGGAGGTCAATTTGATTGAGAAATATTTTTCACATCTTTGAAAAAAAATTGGCACAGTAAACACTTTTTTTCTTCAAAAAGGCGGAACACAAAATAGATGTAATGAAAGAAGAATACTTTTCGAAAATTAGAGAAAATCCTTCCATAATAGAATATTCCTTCAAAACTTTTTTCTACTTAATATTATACATATTATTATTATTTCTTACTATAAATTTCTAAATCGACCCAACAGATAGCGCAGTTGTCAACAGGTAGCATTATAAAAAAATTGTTTTGTATTAAAAAAAAAAAAAAAAAACTAAGAATTTATTTGTAAATTTTTGGACAGGCACAATGTTAAAGAATATTAGCATCAAAAATTAAAATAGTAAGTGTTATAGTTTTTAAGTTACATTAGAATACCGTGCATAAATACACTGAAGTGACAAAAGTCATGGGATAGCAATATGCAAATTTTCAGATGGCAGTAGCATCGCGTAGAACAGGTATAAATGCGCAGTGCTTTCGCAAAGCTTTCATTTTTGTTCAAGTTATTCATGTGAAGAGGTTTTGACGTGATGATGACCGCACGACGGGAATTAACAGACTTTGAACGCGGAATGTTAGTTGGAGCTAGACGCATGGGTCATGCCATTTCGGAAATCATTAGGGAATTCAGCATTCCCAGATCCACTGTGTCAAGAGTGTGCCGAGAGTATGAAATTTCAGGTATAATATCCCACCATGGACAGCGCAGTGGTCGACCGCCTGAACTTAACGACCGAGACCGGTGACGTCTGCAAAGAGTCGTAAATTCTAACAGACAAGCAACACTGCGTCAAATAACCGCAGAAATCAATATGGGACGTACAAAGGATTTGTCTGTTAGAACTGTGCGGAGAAATTTGGCTTTCTTGGGCTATTCCAGCAGAAGACCGACTCGAGTGCCTTTACTGACAGAACGACATCGCTTGCAGCGACTCTCGTGGGCACGTGAGCATATCAGTTGGTCCCTAGATGAATGGAAAACCGTGGCCTGGTCCGATGAGTCACGATTTCAGTTGGTAAGAGCTGATGGTATGGTTCGAGTGTGGCGCAGACCCCACGAAGCCATGGACCCAAATTGTCAGCAAGGCACTTTTCAAGCTGGTGGTAGCTCCGTAATGGTGTGGGCTGTTTTTTCATAGTATGGACTTGGTCCTCTGGTGCGACTGGACCGAACATTGACTGAAAATGCTTATGTTCAGCTACTTGGAGATCACTTGCAGCCATTCATGGACTTCATGTACCCAAACAACGATGGGATTTTTATGGATGACAATGCGCCATGTCACCGGGCCACAACTGTTCGCGATTTGTTTGAAGAACATTCTGGACAATTCTAACGAATGATCTGGCCACCTAGATCGCCCGACATGAATCCCATCGAGCATTTATGGGACATCATCGAGAGGTCTGTTCGTGCCCAAAATCCTGCACCATCAACGCTTTCACAATTATGGACGTCTATCGAGACAGCATGGCTCAATATTCCTGCAGAAGAATTCCAACGACTTGTTGAGTCCATGCCACGTCGAGTTGCTGCACTTCGCCGGGCGAAAGGAGGGCCGACACGATATTAAGAGGTATCCCATGATTTTTGTCACTTCAGTGTACATCCAATTCTCTCTCTCTATATAAATATATACTTAGATAGATAATTCCTACAATATGTAACTAAGAAAAGGATTTTTTATGGGAACAGATTAATCATTTTCCCATTATTTCCAATGGGAAAAATTCATTTGGATAATGGATAAATTTCTAGATAAATCCAAGAATCTGGAAGAGATTTAGAGTGTATACTAAGTTATCTTGCATTTTTAATTCAAAGAAAGACACGTATAGTTCTTTGAAAAATAATTAAAGTAATTATATGACGTTGTTCATTAAATTGATGTCATTATTGCCATTAATATGACGTTGGTCATTAAAGTGATGTCATTACTGACATTATTATGACGTTTACTAAAGTGATGTCATTATGGGTATTATTATGACCACTAAAGAGATGTTATGAATGATATTGTTATGACATTATTCCCTAAAGTGGGCATTATCATGATATTGTTCACAGAAATGATTACTGCCATTATTATGAAGTTGCTCATTAAGGATGTCATTATTAACCTTATTATGACGCTGTTCATTAAGAATGTCATTATTAGCGTTATTATGACAAAGGCAAAGCTTGTGTTTTTTCTGGGATTTCCAGGGACAGAGTCCCGCACATCCATCGTAAAGGGTAAAAATAAATTTCAGAAAGGTAGTTGCAGGAAAGGAATATGAAAATTCAGAAGATTCACAGAATGGAATAATTGTGGATGTGCCATAGCTCAGGCGTGAAAGGAGTAATTTAGTCAAGAAGTCTTTGCACGATGTTGTGAGTTAGAACAGCTGGATTCAAAGAATCAGTGTCCTATTTACTCTCAGAGAGGCAAGGGCAGAAAGAGGAGAGCAAGAGATCGCAGAGCGGACACAGAGCCCTGTGGGCGCATTCCATCGGCTAGGAAAGTCGGGGAGAAAATGCTAAACGGCAGGAGCAGATGTAAACAAAAACGATCGGCGGTTAAATAATCCCATGGGATTGGTCGGAAGTCAAATTTTTAAAAACGGTGGGAAAAGCAAAGAAGAAAGCAGAAAATCTCAAATGGGAGTACCCATATGGGATAATTAGAGAGCAAAACGTGCATTAACGTGAACTACAGTAATGTGCGTGGTAATGTTCGAAAATGGTAAGGCTTTTTCGTTATCGTCTTGGATTGATTGAAGAGTAGGCAAGGCCGATCTGATTGCGTTTAATAGAGAAGGAAAATGTAAAGAATCATCGTGAGCGAATTGCGATAGAATTTTGAATAAGTGGAGAGCGGCGTCCGAGAGGATCGGGGCGGAGTTAAGATTGTTTCCTTTAGGAAGGGCGGGGTTATTGTGGTTTACTATCGGAGTATTATTTTTATTCGTAACAATATCCGCGAAACTTATGTTATCAGCTATTTTGCGCGTTGGAAATGGTTGAGCTCTGTTGATATTACTAATGTTAGTGATATTGGGGTTGTTACTGGGTTGCATATTAGCGGTTTGTTTATTTTTCGAAAAGTTGCGGCATTGGCGCCAATTCGCCGCGTGCGGGCCCGAACAGTTAGCGCATTTTAAAGTGCCGCGCTCGATGTCTAAGTTGTATTCCTTGGAAGGATGTCTGCCTGCGCATTTTACACATTTAAGTGGTAGTTGGCAGGCTTCGCTTGAGTGCCAAAACCCTTGGCAACGGAAACATTAGGGGAGGGGATTTTCTTCCCCTATAACTTTCAATGGAGACTTTGGTCCCAAAGAGATCAGTGATACCGTATACTTCCTCTACATTATTGGCAATTTGTTGGTAGAAAAGAGTCATTGGCGTCCTTGATTGAGATTTAGTAAGTTGCGTGAATTTAACCACGGAGAATCCTTTGAATTTCATAGCCTCTATTATAGGCTCGTGCTTGGTGCATGCCAGGAGTCCTCTAATGACGATTTTAATAGGTCTATCCTGCTTTAAATTATAGCTTTGAATTCAGCGTTTAGTTCTTGAAGTTTACGTTTTAGTCTGATGTGTTCTTCTTCGGAAGAAACCGTGAGTTTAAAAAAATTACCTCTAGCGTGGACGGATCTGATTGAAGGAATTTCTTTCTTGAGGATTGACATGTTTACTATCCAATTCGCGTTCGGGCGTACGAAGAACGGCGGGATGCGTAGTTTAAGGGTCTTCTCAGTAGTAGATTTTTCGGTTAAATCATTGCTCGGAAGAGAGTCGTTAGTAGGAAGAGAGAAGGGATTACCTGTTGGTAGAGGAGAGAGATCTTTAGGTTTTTCTTTAGGATTTTTGCATACAAGATGCTTTTGTGGAATCTGATAGCCCTCGGCATCCAAGGGTCTTTTTCCTTTTCCTTTCTGGGTAGGAGGTTTTTGCTGATTTGCGTGAGAGGGAGCGGTTTCCTCGTGTAGACGAAGATGGACACGTTTGATCTTCTCATGAAGAGCGTATATGTCTTCTGGTAGATCATTCTGAGACATACCTAGTCCTTCACAGATTGCGAGCATTTCGGCCGTGGTCGTATCGTACTCCTTGTCTAGTTTGCTGGCGATATATGGATCTAACCCTTTGGGACGGAACCAGTCTGCTAACAATTTGGCCTTAAGTTCGATTATTTTGGTGATAGTTTGAACGTGAAAGTAGAGGTATTCGTCCGAGCCCAAGGGTGGGTCGGGCGGTAGTCTATAGGGTGGTTGCTCGTCATCTCCCGGGGGAGATACATCCATCGTCTCGGTGTCAGGAAGGGAAGATCCACGTCCAGACATTTTCAGAATTTCAGATAAGAGCACGAGCAATCAGCTTTGGTCAATTTTTCATTGAAGTGATGCCATTATTGACATTATTATGACGTTGTTCATTAAGGACGCCATTATTAACGTTATTATGAAGTTGTCCATTAAAAAGATTACATGAAGCATCATCCCATCATAAAAGCGACTGTTTATATGTTTGAATTGCTTCTATGTCTTTTCATTAGTAAACGAGCGTATCATTTGGCGACAGGGACCCCAAGAACCGCGCCAAGCCGGACATGACGAGCGTGATGCTGGGAGACGTGGGCGCTCTGCCCGTGGAGGGACGGAACTTCGCCCGGGTGTCTGTGGTGGTGGAGCTGCCCGAGGGGTCGGTCATAAAGGAGGACGAGCAGTACCCAGTGAGCTCGGGGTTGCTCATCGCCACCAACACCATCTGGAGCGCCATGGCCAATTACACCATGAAGAAAAGCGCTCCGCCCAATTTGGACGAAGTGAGTACTTAGCTTCGATAATCATTTCACAAGTGATTCTCGCACTTTTTCACACTTGAACCCCACTTATAGCACAAAATAAACAAAAGTACTTCGAAACGCATGACAATCTACATCATTCAAGATGACTATTTCTCCTTTTGAATTCCTTCTATTAGCTCACACGCTCCCTATATATATATTTTATCAAAATTTCCAATCGTTCCTAAAATACCTTTTATTCATCCACTCAAGTTCAAATACATTTTTTTTAAACTTGTAGTGGATGACACTGGATGTTAATACAGTTTTTGCAAATATTTTTTTAATGACAGATTATGAACAGTTACAGCAATAAAAAGAACAACGAAAAAAAAAAAAAAAAAAAAAAAAAAAAAAAAAAAAAAAAAACAGATAATACAACAAAACATGCTGAAACAGAGTTTATTAATCTAACAAAAATGCCAAGCTGTAGATCTTTTAGCTACTAAAAGTGTTACCAGGTGCACCACGGGGAGGTAGATCTTCTGCGCACCCGTTTTTCTTCAAATATTAATTCTTTCATGAAATTAAATTTATTAATTTTAGTTTCTTTTATTTTTAAGTTGCATGTATTTACCAATAGATGGCGCCAGATGAAAGAGGAAAATTTCAACTTTATTTATAAAGGATTTTCTTCAATAGAGTGAAAAAAAAGCAGGAATTGACTTTAAATTTTTTTTTATATCGCTTGTTTAGCCCCAATTTCCTGAAGCATCCGTCCACTACGACGCGGAACAGAAAGTTGTTCCCGGACACTTGGCAGAAGTCGAAGTGTGGGTGGAGACGAAGATACAGACGATCACCACATTGATAGTGGAGGTGGAAGGCATGAGCAAAGACATCAGTCTCTGCGGTCTGAAAGTGAAATCGTTCGGGCGGAACCTGCCCTGCGTGGACATGGACACAGAACCTTTCTATCATCCACACGAAAATCCTCTCGACGGAAACAGGATAGCTGGCCTCAAATTTTCCGCCATCTCTAATGTTGGTAAGTATTTTGGTTCTGTCGTCAAGTTATTATAGAATTCTTCTGTTTGCCCCATTGATACAGTTTAGGCTGTTGTCAGATAGTGTCAGGCATGGCAAAATAATGTAAAAGATTTTAAGAAACATAGTATTTGTGCAAACATATTTTCCTTTAAATATCTTGCTGTTTTAGCAATGAATTCATTGTTTGGGTTTAAATGACATTTATAGGATTTTAATGACATTCAACAATTGACTATTTTCTAGTCTAACAATAAAGAAATGAAAAGAAAGTATATAAAAATTTTTAGCATAAACTTTTACCCTTAAAAGGGGGCTGCATAGCCCTAGGCATTGAGGTGAGGTGTGACGAAAATCTGCTTTTGGCAGTTACAACGAATGAAATTGAAGTCAAATCATTAAAAAGTATATTGTTAGTGTAGTTAATTATTCTCCAATAGTCTACTCCGGGGATAGGCAAACTTTTCCGGTCGAGAGCCAAAAATCGGAAAAAAAAGTTTGGTTGGCCAAGATAAATTTTTCTAAAATTTTAAAAACAATATACAAGTATTACAATTTAATTATGCCAATGAGAGGAATTAAATTGCGATTTCATTTTTAAAAGCTCCTTATATTGAGGTTCGAAATGAGATGTACTGATTCTAATTAACGAATCTAAATGCTCATCTGTCAGTCTAATGCTGAAATAATTGTTTATAAGGTTCATGGTTGAAAACACTTATTCATATCTATAGGATGAAGCAAACATAGCACTGATTTTCTGGGCGTGAGATATTGAATTTGGGAAACTTACTTTCGATAATGATTTGTAAAACTATAACTTTGTAAACTCTAACTTTTAACTTCTATAACTAACAAAAAACTTCTTCTATTAGTTCAAGTTCTTAGTTAATTAAAAGTTAATTGAAGCTCTTAATTAAAACTTCCTCTTTTAACAATTGAAAGCTGTCTGTGCTTACTAGTTCTGTCGATTTATGTTTTGTAGAACAAAAATAGAGAAAGTAAAAAGATCATCAGTCCTTTGAAGAAAAGGAAGAAAAATAATATTTAATCAAAGTAGAAAAGGAGATGGATATATAAATATATATTTCTTTTAATTTGCCTCGCACCGGCAAATTAAAATTCTATCCGCTGTCCGGATAGAACCTTCCGGCGGGCCGGAGTTTGCCCATCCCTGTTTTAGGCTATTGTTAAACAGATAGTGTCATGCATGGCAAAGTAATGTAAAAGCTTTAAGAAACATAGCATTTATGTAAAAATGTAACGTTTTGCTGTTTTTTGCCAATAATTTCATTAGTTAGGTTTAAACGACATAGGATTTAATGCCACGATATGGTTTTAATGATATTCAACGATTGAATATTTTCTATCTAACAATAAAGGAATGAAGTAAAAGGAATACAAACATTTTAAGCATAAACTTTTACCCCTAACAGAGACCTATATAGCCTTAGGTATTGAGGTGTGAAGAAAATCTGTTTCTGGCAGTCGCAACAAATGAAATTGAAGAATCATTAAAAAGTATGTTGGTAGTGTAGTTATTTACTCTCCAATAGACTACTCTACTGAAAGTGTGGACAATGAAGAAATGGAAGGTTTGGTTTGCCGCTCTACGGTCATTTTTTACTCACTTTAGGCTAATTAGACCGGGTCCTGCAATTGAACGTGGATTATGAACCACCACTACTACTACTGTACTAATACACCACACCACATCACACCACACCACACCACACCACACCATATCACTGTGCCTATAACTGAGTAGCCCCTTTACAGTACAGTACTATTCGTAGATAATAGATACGATTAATTAATAGATCGATTTGGGAAGGATATGTTTGAGAAGTCTGACTGGGTCATATGAGACCTAGACCTACGGATTAAAGTGGATTCTAAACCACTACAAACATCATGGCCGGGGCTTGAACCCGAAATCTGTGGCACCGAGAGACACTAGACACTCGGCCATTCAGGCCCTATTCCGAACCACTCACAAACATCCATGCAACAGCCAGGATTTGAACCTGAAGCTGGTGGTACCAAAGGCCAGAGCTGGTCACCAGGCCGCCGAAGTAATGGAAGGAGCTCATAAACAAATAAACCTGTTATGAGAAATAGGGATTAGTGCAATAAATTAACCTGTTAAATGCAGGTAGAGAAATCAGAAAGAGCAAAATAGGTGTTATTACGTACATAGATGTGTTTGGGCATCATTATTACTGGTTTATTTTGAAACCTACATCCTCGCTATCTTTCTCCCGTAGGCTTCCGCTCTGACCCGGAGCACGACCGCTTCGTGGCCATCGCCCTGGTGCGGATCAGCCCCTCGTGCAAGAAGCCCTCGGCGGACCTGGAGTGGAGGGTCACCTTCGGGGGTGGAAAGAGGGACGGGAAGGCCACCATCAAGGTCGACCTGGACGCAGACAACTCCGACATGTCCTTCGTAGGCCTTTGCATTATCTATCTGTTGCAACATATGCTTTTATTGGAAATCAATCCAATACAATAAGGATCACACGCAAAGAAGGAACCAGCAGAACAAAGCAAATATACAGCAAGACAGCAATCAACAATAGAGAGTTTTTGCATAACTTTTTTTTATCATCCGATATTTTTCTTCCTAGCGCGCATGCTCATAGGAAACATTGTACCTATTGCGCATGCATATCTGTAATGCTTCATTACTGAGCTATTCCTATGAGCATGCGCGCTAGGAAGGAAAAAATATCGGATGATAAAAAAACGTTATGCAAAAACTCTCTAATAAGTCGGTCCCTCACTCCATAAAAAGTCTAAGGTGGGAGAGAGTAAATAAAGGAGGTAGACATTTTATTTCAGTCTATGATTCCTCTGTCCTCCCAATATGACTGCAAGACTTCTCCTAGGTGCTGAGTCTCCCTGTTCAGTCCTGGACATTTCAAAAGATGTTCTGAATTCATTGTACCGGCTCTGCATATTGGGCACGTGTTCGAGGCGAAGACACCTATTCTGTTAAGGTGTTCCGCAAGACAATCGTGTCATGTTCTTAATCAAAAGTTGGCGACCGCCTCTTTACGTAGTCTAGTGTTAAAGATTTTCCACCTGTCTTGAATAGTGTGACACTTTTTGCCTTCAGATTGAATTATGAGATTATCTTTCAATTCTTTTTAATCTAAAAAATTTCTCTATGAATATATTTTTTGAAAGATTCTGTTGGAATTTGTTTCTTTCCAATATTCACATGGTTTCCTTTCTTTATAAATGAATCTATTGCTTCAGTACCTTTAATTCCCACGTGTGCAGGTATCCCCTGGAATACAATTTGCTTGTCTTTAGTTCTTAAATATTTAATACCTTTCTTAATTTGACTTAATATTGAGGGCATTATCTATCTACACACAAGAAACAAATTTTGCTGTCTAAACAAAACTCTACATTATTCTACGAACAATTTATGTGTACCTAGAGTAATCTCATTTATCTTTATATCGGGTGAAAACAAAAGTTACGATATGAAAGATGACTTTATTTAATGGCAGTGAAAATATTAGCACTGATTATAAATTGGGATTTGAAAGCTAGAGTTGTACTTTTAATCAGTAAAATCCCATATATGGAATAACTTTTGCCTATAGCAATTTCCACTTAGGTTAATACAAAAATAAAAACTTTATTCTGTTTTCATTTTCTAAAAGAAACACGTGATATAACGAGAGAAGGACACATGATATAATGATATCATGTAACACGTGATATAATGAAGGACTTTATAAAACATCCCAAGATTCGATTAACATACAATTAAAGTTTTTTTTTTGTTTTAGCATAATCATTAATATCTCGTTTGCCTTATTAGATGGTGATATCTTTTCTTCTAATATCGATGTTTAAAACACATTACATGACTTTTTCCTGATTAAACCAAATGCAGAATAGTGAAACGAATGTTTTTATAATAAATGAACATTTTAATTTGACGGAAATATGTAATAAATATAAGTATAAGCATCATTTTCTGAAACACTTGATTAAGTTTTGAACACGGATGTAGAAGGAAACAAAAGGCAAAACCTTCCAGTCATAAAAGGAATTTTACAAAAAGTGCTATAGGAATTGACCGTGAAGTATGAATAATTCGTTTTTTAAAAAAGATTCACACCCATAATTCTTCGAAGGAAACTGAACATACTGAATTAAAGAATGATTACAATACGGACAAATGATTTAAATTTTTAATGTTAATGATTTAAATAATTCATCTCCACATCTAATTTTGCTTTTGCAGAGCGCTAAAGAGCCCAAAGCTCTGGCCTTCAAGGCTGCCTATCCGAATAAGGCCATCGCTGCAGGCAGCCCAGTGGTAGTGGACCTGGAAGTATCTCTGGAACCTGGTTCCCTGGCTCCTGTCCTGGTCGAAATCAAGAACGTGGACGCCAACAAGAAGTTCCCCTACGACATGTGCCTCGGGGGAGTGTGGTTCAGGGGTAGAAACTACCCCTGCTTTTCACCTGTACAAGTGGAAAGCAATTTCTCATCGAGGTACAGGAATATAATCTAGTTTTCTTCAAAACTAAATTGTTTCCAATTTCATTTCCAATAATAATTATCGAAGAACAATTCGAAAAGTATGATAAAAGGCTATTCAGTGACAAAAGTTACTTTGCAAATATGGATACATAGCAGTAAGATGCTGATAAACATTATTTGTCGACAAAACCATCATTTTAATGTAATCATATGTTACATTAGTGCATTAAAGCATCGATTACAGTATAGAAAATTAACTTTATTAAGACGACTTACTGAATGCCCATTTCATACGTGTAGGACCTAAAAAATTTTCAGAGTTCTGAAGCCATGAAAATCATTGGTTGCCTACCTGTAAATCAAAGTAGCTGATCAAGTTATATTAAGGATTTAAGAGTTGCTAGGCTTGAACAAAGCAAAAATCAAAACAGCAAAAGCAATTTCGATTGCATGCTTTTATTAATATGAGAATATGTTTTAATTCCAAATTGTTTTTTTATTTCAGTGGCTCGAATAGCAACCGTAACGACAGTGCTGTTTATAATCTGGGTCTTGTCTGTAACACTTTTGTCGATAGCAGAGATGAAGAAAACAAAGTAAATATCTTGCCTAAATACTTTGTTTTTATTAAAAAAATACTTTAAAAACTATAAATAATACTAAAATAATTTTATTCAAAATACTATAAATAATACTAAAATATAATACTTTTATTAAAAATATTATAAAAAATACTATAAATAGTACTAAAATACTAAAATACTTTTAAGAATACTATAAATAATACTAAAATACTTTTATTAAAAATACTATAAATACTTTAAAAGATACTGTATTATAAAAAGAAGCATTAGAATTTTGAGTTGCTGACTATTCTTTTTTCAGGCAGAATTCTGTCGTGTTGCTTTCTAGAGATCTAATTAATTAAACTATTATTTATAATCTCGAATCTAAAGCAAAACAAATCAGATACTATTATTGAATTAATTGCGTTGTGTTCTTAGATAATAAACCAGGAAATTAAAATTTCACCTAAACGACAATCAGCATGGTGCGTGTAATGTCTGCAGGAACAAATAAACAGGAAAATTATAATCATAAACATTAGATTTATTATAATAAAATTAGATATAAGCAAATGAATTAATTTTGAATTAAATGCAAACAGGGGCCCCACCAATATTATACAATTACGTACACACACAATACACTTAGATTTAACTTAACACAATACATTAGATAAAATAGTATATTAAATCAATTCTTGTAATTTAACTCTCACTCACATCTATCACAAGCAATTTAAATACAAGAAAAGGACGAGGCACTAAATTCTGTCTGTTGAGTTCATACGCAAAAAGGACGGAGGAATGTGCACTGAGCAATCAATATCAGTTATTCAGAATCTGTCTCTGAATGCTGAATACATTAAAAATACAGTATTCAAAGGAAGAGATATAATATTGCAAAGAAATATCAAACATTGAAATGTGTACTCATCACTATCTAGTTCTTCTAGGAACGTAGAATCTCTCCCTGCAAATAAATCTCGTCTGCAACGGCAAATTTTCGAATAGTCAGGACTTCAGCGTCAACGGTGGTTCCATTACGTAGCAGGATTTGAGTTTTCCTTTTCTGTTAAATGGTGCCAAAAGCTGATCAGGAGGTATTCGTTTTTTCAAGCACAATTCAATACCACGTGGCAGCAGACCTCCTCTTCTTTACAGAATACAATTGCTAACACTCCATCGTCCTGTCTCCGTCCAAAAAGAACCTTCTTCTGTCCACCACCGCTTATAAGCACGAATGATGACCGCGTCATAGCTGACGTCATTCCAGGCTTCGATTGGTCGAGATCCCGGTTCCAGACGGGGTGACAGGAGCCTGAGGTTCAATTCGTACTTCATGGGGTCCGCCATCTTCTACCGTGACCACACCGGAAGTCAAACAACAACCCCTACCAAGAACTGAGTTTGAATGAAAATGGCACAACTTAAGACTTTTCTTTCTTCTCTTCCTCTTTTTCTTTTTATTATTATAATTTTTATTATTAATCAGGATTTGAAAATGTTTCACACATAATTTAACAAATTGCAACTTTATGAATATCGAAATACAATGACAAAACAAAACCAAAAAAAATATATAATTTGCAACCAAATTTAAACACAAAATACATAAATTTACACATTTCCCATCAATTTCCTAATTACGTCTCATTCACTGAGTGGGTGGATGACAGCGCCACAACAATTCTATCAAAACAAACTTTCATCGTTTTCCCAAGAAAAACATACTAAATTAAACAGCGGAATTCCCATAGTGTTAAAATATCTTAAAATAATTTTAAATGACACAAAACGTCGAATACATTCACAGTAGATTCAAATTGTCACCCGCGTTTTGTTGTGTAGTTTTCCACCAGTTAATCTGCATACGAAACATATTCTATACTAAAATAAATAATGTTATAAGAGATTTATATGTTTTTAAAATTTTTGTTCTGTAAAGCCATTAAACCTTTCACTTCACCTCAATTCAGCCAACGACTGTCAGTGGCCTCTCGGCCATTCGAAGCCGTGCCGTCCAGTAAAAATATGCCATCCCCTCGTAGCTTCTGTCGTGGCCGACATTGTCAAGTGCACTGCAATATGGGAGGTGGTCTGCAATGTCTTTAGAATCGGAGCAAAGTGGGCAAGTTGTCAAGTCAGCGAACCCGATGCGGCTAAGACAATATTTCTCAACTCGTGGTCTATCACCCATCACGATGGAACAATTCGTGGTATTGTTCATATTCAATTTGTAGTTGTTTCGACCAGTGAAGGTCGCATAGAAACATTCGCTAATTTCCTGAGTCTCATTATCCATGACACTGAATATCTGCCATCCGATTTGAGTGACAGGTTGTTTTCATTAGTACAATTCATTGCATGTAGTATAACTACCCACAATACTGCTCGCCTGCTGTCAAATCTAAGTGATGGATTGTTATATACTTGTCAAATAACATACATTCCTCTCTCCTGGGAATGAAATGCTAAAACTCTTCCCATGAGAAAAAAAATGCTACAATATTTTACAATTTACAGCCTATTTCCATATCCACAACTTATACTTCCTAAAAAATGACACTCTTCTTGAAAACTTATCATTATCTTTTTTTTCTTCTTTTGCAGGTGACCATCCGAGTTGCCATGCGGCCCACGGATGACGGATCTCTGAAAATCAAAGAGACGTTCAGCATGGAAGGATTCGCCACCGTCGGCAGCCACCACAAGAAGATCGACACAGTCAAGTTCACCATTGCTCGGGAACCGGATCAAGTGGAAACGAATGTAAGTGGACAGAAAGAAGCACGAATACCATGCTTCTATTGCAGGGATGTACGGATTTCCGAAAGTCAGTGTATAACTATTACAACTTGTACACATGCCATAAAAAAAATCATATAAACATTGTAATGAAAATAATTAATGGATAATTAATAAATAATGTTTGTGTTGCCATCTAGTGAAATTATTTGTAATTAAGTATGTCGCAATACTATATTTATGTATTGTGGCATACCTGATTACAAATAGTGTCACTAGATGATGTCACAATATGAACAATTACATTTTCAAATTGTGAATTTGAGAAAGATAATGAGTTGTATAGATGCCTTTATTTCTTTTTGAGTGTTCTAACGCACTCTTCGAAGAAGGAACATGGTGTTTTTTCTTGTATTTGTAAAAGTTTTTCTAAGTGTAAATATAAATATTTGTGTAAATAAATAGTGTATTTAAGAATGTTTAAATATTTCAAAATCCTGATGTAGGCTAAGGGTTTGACATGGCCATACGAATGAAAAATGCACCTAACATTAAATGCAGCTTACATAAATAAGAAATTGGATGCGTGATATTGCATTAATATAATAATTTTAATTCTTTGGATTTTGTAATAAACCAGCTCGAAAGTACTTTGTCCAGTAGTTTCTATTTTTCTATTTCATTTGTAATATTCAGATCTGAAATTTTTTCAAAAATGTTGTTCTGTATAATCTGGAACATAATGCATTATTCATCAATAATTGTTGCTTTGTTAAGCGTAATTTTAAGATGGAATATGTTTTTAACAATCCTGTAAAATACGTAAAGAATACTTGAAACAAATTCTTCCAATAATTAATGTCTTGAAAGTCGACATTATTATTAGATTAACATTTATATGTAAAATAATGTAGATTGGAACCCTGTATTGTACAATTGACAAAAGTGTTTATTTCCTAACTTGCAATAAATTAGAAAACATTGTATAAAAGATTTTTTAATATTTGTGTTTACTTTTATTTAATCAAACTGGAGCTGTGTTATGGTCTGAGAATAAAAACACATAGCACAATAGTGGACTGTAAAAACACATGTCTTTTATTCGAAAACTAAACGCACTCTGCTGGTTATTACATTTCTTTCTCCCTCCAGTCAGCTCCCCTCACGCTGACAGGATGCTTATACTATAGGGAGTTAGCTTCTACTTACCTTTTCTTTTTTTTGAATATGCACGTGGAGCTATTTATCCATGAGGCAACAAGCCGTATGATGTTTAAATCTTTCGTGATATCTGAAAGTATTACAATAAGTTACTTTTCATATGATTTCTTAAAGTAAAATAAGCCTATGGCAATTCTGTTATATCATTATGCATATTTTGGTCAACAACTTGCTAAAACTCTCCTTTTGGGTAGGTGGATCAAAAAAAATTATGTGTCATTTAATTCAGCTAAATGTGTGATTGCTATTTAATTGAGCTAAATGAGTGATTATATGTTATTTAATTGAACTAAACAAATATAATTATTCTCGAAACAGGTCAAGACTTTTCAAATCACTTGTCAACTCACTATGTCATTTTGTATTTTTTCCCCTAATAAACAAGGATATTGACTTCTTGCTGCAGTTCATCGACGATAAAAAGTGATAACTTTGTCTCTGTGACATGAACCCGATTCTTTTCAGGTGAACGCGTCCGTGAAGCTGGTCAACCCCGACCCCATCCCCATCCGCATCCACCAGCGCCTCTGGATCCCCTTCAACATCACCATCCCTATAGACGCCGTGGTCAAGGTCGAAGCCGAGTCCAGGGCCCCCCACAAGGCCAGCAGGGCCGTGCTCACGGTGCACGACATGCGCCTCGTCTCAGGGGGAGTCAACATCCCCTGCCCCATGCTCTACCCACAGCCCAAGGTGCTCTTCAACCCCACCGGCCCCACCACGCAGAGCGACGTCATCAGGGCCTACATAGGACACTTCACAAACTTAGGTGAGACTACATTTTTAACCCCGAATTCTTTATGTATTTACAAATTAAAGCAAAGTTAATATACCAAAAAAATGCCAGCTAGATACCATGTTGGGCTTAAGGACTTGAGTTCAAAATCATATAATTGATGGCCAACCAAAAGTTACCATATCTAAGTCGGTGATCGACATGGTAAACAAGTACATCCGTCTGCTAGAAATAAAGACCAGAAAGCTCTGGATGTCATGTATGGAGTAGTTTGTTCAGAATTGCTGTGCTTCAATGGAGGATGTAATATAAACAGGCTCTTTATATTGGATAATGCTGAATCTGTTATACATCTGCCGTTTTATTAGCGAATGACCTCAATTCAAAGTGACCAGCTCAAAACAACAATTTCAAAAACAGAGTTTTATTAAAGCTTTATGTAGTTTATAAATATGTGGCCTATTCCACAGACAGTCGTCATAAGGAAATACGAGGTCTGTTAATACCTCGAGGATTGACTTGAAAAAAGATATTCGCTTACAATTTATAGCAAATTTTTTGTTGTCTTGTTCAATGCTATTGTGGTGCTATACTGTTTAGCAACTATTAGTACAGGTATTGAATCCTCAGTGTTTCATTTAAAATTTTGGTACTACTTATGACGGTCGACGTTCAAAACATGACATGGCCAAGCAATGCGCAAGATGAAAGACCTAAACTCAGTAACAAATGCCTGTTTTTTGCCGTCAGGTCTGTCCCACAAGATGAACATGGCGCAGGAAGGGGACGACGACCTGACCATCGAGGTGCTGGTGGAGATGACGGACCACCCCCTGACGGAGCACGAGCAGACCTTCCCCCTCAGGTTCATCGCCGAGGTGGGCAAGGCGGTGGCGGACATCGAGCAGCCCATGCAGGTGGTCAGAGATGGTCAGGAGAGGGCGGACCTGGACGTCAGGATTCTGGTGGACAACAAGAAACCTTACCAGAGCGGGTGAGTGTAGTGGTATCTTAACAACACTCTAGCCATGTTCGTGATTTTAATACGTAGTTCTTCTGAGACGTTATAGAAATGCCTTCGTCTTCATTAGCGCAACAGCCCCATGATGGACCAAGGCTGTCTGCCTACTGGCAGATTTTGAGACAGGAGATGTTTTCTTATTATTGGGTAGGGTTGTCAACCCTATGCCTAACAATCATATTTGACCGGGATCTACGGTTTAAAGTGGATTTCGAACTACTACAAACATTCATGGCATCGCCGAAACTTGTTTCACCAAGTACCAGAGCGCTAGTCATTCGGCCATCAGGGACATGTATGCGATTTATAGCGCAACAGCCCCATGAGGGACCAAGGCTGTCTGCCTACTGGCAGATTTTGAGACAGGAGATGTTTTCTTATTATTGGGTAGGGTTGTCAACCCTATGCCTAACAATCATATTTGACCGGGATCTACGGTTTAAAGTGGATTTCGAACTACTACAAACATTCATGGCATCGCTGAAACTTGTTTCACCAAGTACCAGAGCGCTAGTCATTCGGCCATCAGGGACATGTATGCGATTTAAGTTAGATTAAATGAAATTTCTCCTTCCTGTTGCAAAATAAACAAGCAAAAAAAATGTCATTGACAGTTTAAATTTTAAAGCTTGTTTTGCGAAACACTACAAGAAAGCTTGTCTGTCCAGTATGAGATTTCACATCAAAAGACATTTATTTTTTTTATATTAAATTAGCTTATAAGTAAAAATTTAGAAAGTCGTTTTTAGAGTGCTTGAGAATTTGAATCTATTAACGTGAGGTTTTTTAAATAATAAGTACTTATGAAGTGAGAAGAAAGATTTTTGGCATTTGGGTAACTATTTGGATTCTATTTTACATTTATTTGGATTTAACATACTTAACATTTATTCTTTTGTCATATTTAATATAATTTTGTCATAATTTACTTATAACACTCTGTCTTTGAAAACGAGGCAATTTATCGATGTCTATGTCTATTTCAGAGAACGCATCAACGTGACTGTGTCCGTGGTTCACAAAACCGAGTCGACCGCGGAGCCCATCAATGCAACGGTTCGACTTTATCTTCCACCCTATGTGGAGTTCGACAGCAAAGTCTTCAACAATGCCACAACCGTTGGAACTGTCTCATTTATTACAGAGTACGGGGGGCTAGACATCGTGGTAAGAAAGAAAAACAACTGCAGTTACATATTTAATATCAAAGCAAGAATAGAAAATGATTTATATTTTATTATTCTTAGGAAAATTAATTAAAAATATGCCAATTAAATATTCAAATATATTGTAACGTCTCGGCCTATATTGCACCTATAACGGTTTCAAGAAGAGGGTCACTTTCACGTTCATGGGAACACTTAATTTTATTTTACTAGCGCCATATATATATATATATATATATATATATATATATATATATATATATATATATACAAATACAGAACTATGGGTTGTTATACAAAGAAATGAAAATTAATAATATAAATTTGATCACAAGGCACGATTAACTCGCAAGTACAGTTCACTCAAAGGTTGTAGATTTTCAGAGTTCTCGAGTATGCGACGAATTCAAAACACTGGTCTACGGCAGACCTTAATTATCCCACTGCGTGATACATGGAACCACAAGGGACTCAGACACTTCAGAGAAAAAGAGAAAAACAACACTTCTGATCGACTCGTCGCAGAACTCTCTCCTTTCTTCTCCAAACCTTCCTTGTAGAAAATCCGTCAAGAGGGGGAATCAGCTTCCCTCACTTCTCCTTAGAATGGACTTTTTCTCAGCTCATAGTCTCATTGTGTAGTTCATATTCCATCTGTAACTGTTTCGATCAGTAAAGGTCGCACAGACAATTGCTAATTTAATGTGTCTCATTATACATGACACTGAATATCTGCTATCAGATTTTGTTACAGGATGTTCTCATCAGTACAAAACACTGACTGCATGTTATATAACTACTCCCAACACTGCTTGTCTGCTATTAAATTTGAGTGATGGGTTATTATGCTCTTGGTGAACGAATATACATCATTACTACTGGGAATGAAAGGCCACAACTCTTTACGTGGGAAAATTGCTATAATATTGATCCCCATCTTTTTAATATGTTGCAATCAAACAGACCTTTTCTGTTTTCTTGTGCATTTTTCTATCAATGCAAATGACTCATGTGACTCACCAAATCTGTTTCCAGATTCCCCAGTTCCTGTTCTCTGATTCGGCGACCATCACAGTGAGCCTGCTTGCCGATCCCCGTAACGAGCGGGGTTTCGGAAGGGGTGAGGTGAACGCGACCACCCCTTACAGGGTGCTCTGCCTCCAAAACTACAGGGAGGAACCTTCCATCAACCCCAAGACCCCAGAGACAATCGTGAGCTGCGGTCCCGTCGATCACATCATGTACGTCGTCAACAGCCAAGGTAATCTCTTCACATTAGTGTCTGCTCTCATTTCAATTTCACTACAAAAATTACTAATCTGCTGTAGATACGAGTATATACTGTTCTACCAGCTATTTAATGGAAAAGTAAACATCCGATTTAAAAATAAAATTAAAAAGTTTTAAATTATTAAAAAATTTTGTAGAATATGAAATTAAGTAGATTATGAATATTACTGAAATAAAATTAATTAATTCTTTATATAATGTTAAAGTAATTAATGCAATTATATAGTGTTCTATTCAAAGGAAAAATAAACAACCGATTTAAAAATAAAATTAAAAAATTTTAAATTATTAAAATTTTTTTGTAAAATATGAAATAAAGTAAATTATAAATATTAAGTTAATTTAAACAATCTTTAACATTATACAAAGAAAAAAAAAATGCAATTTCTTTTTCAGAATGTTACAACTCATTGGGTCTGTACAGTAACAAGAAAGTGTACAAATGCCAGTTCAGTGCATCTTCCGCAGCTAAGAGAGAAACGGGACCTTCTTATTCTAGAAGTGGAGGGAAAGGTAAGTGCACGTATGGCATAATGCTTTTTTTTCACAATATAGAGCACTTTCACCTGAGGTTAAACTACTAGAATGGCAATCATATAGTAGATTTAGCCTCAACCAGGATGCATTATAAAGGCAATTCATCGGGTATACATTACTACTTTTTAAAATCTACATATTTAATCATTTAGAATGAAAAAAAATTTAACTTTTAAATCTAAATTTTGTTTAGAATTGATTTGATTTAATTTGTAGCGTCATTTTTACGGTCATTTTTAAATTTAGTTTAGATATATGTTTGATTGTAAAATATATTTTTACTGACATATTGCTCATTTGAAATTAAACTGCTTTTGTTGTAGTATTTAATGGCAATTAAATAATATAAGCAATCTAAACTTCAAAGTATGCGAGGACTGTTTCGCACTGTCTTTCCCTGTGCCCTAGTGCATTGTTAGTACGATCTTGTTTGTGTTGTTTTTAGTCCACATTTCAAATTTGGAGCATATGGTGTTGGAAGAATGAAGTAATGAAACCAAAAGATTTAAAATTATCAAATTTTCTATATTTCAGGTTGGTCTCCCGCTCTCCGACTGGGACCTTACAAACCTTATTTGCAGATTGACTTCTTGAGAACCACCAGGGTTTCCAAACTGGAATTCATCAAAGTGGACAACACCAGAAGCGTCACCAAGTACAGACTGCAGTACAGCCACACTGGATCGGATTGGTTATATGCAAATGAGGTCAGTTTACGTAGATTTGATTATATACCGAATGTGCCATTTTCGATGTGTTTGAACACATATGTACATATATAAAATATATGTGTGTGTGTGCATTTATAGATGCATATATATATATATATATATACAGGTGTTTCAAAAAGATACCGATAAACTTTAAGGGTAGATCTGGCATACATATGAAATCAAATGAGTTTTACAAAGATATAGACGAAAATCTACATCGAAAGTAAAGGAACGCAATTAGAACTTATAAAATAAGTTTATTAAACAATGTGTGCATAAAGTAATCAAACTGGAGGACATCTAAAATCAATATAAGCTTCGCTGGAATAAGAAGACGTCGCGGATCTCTAGCCAGATCAACATCATGTTCACAAGATAATGAAGAAGTGCTTTTATTAAGCCCATATTAGCAGGAAATTCTGGATATTTAAACCAAAAATCATTTAAGGTACTTCAGAATCACTTTTGCATGGGCAACTATTACATTGGCAAGAAAGTGCTTTCTGTTTTTACGATGTACTTAAATAATGAAAATGGAAATTGCTTTCTTGCCAATCCAATATAAAATTATTGTTTCATAAGAAACTAAATAATCTAATAAACAATTTCAGTCACAAATTTTTTTATACAACTTAAAAATTTCTCACTGAAAACATAAAGAATAATTTGATCATTAGATTAATTTTTCTTTGTGGAAAAATTAAATGCTTTCATTCCAAAATATAATCATGATTAATTACAAGTTGATATTTTTTCAGAGAGTTTATATTCTGTAAGTTTTATTTTACTTCAGTTGCTATTCTTAAGTTAAATAAGAGGACAAAGCTAATGTGTTTCTAGGTAATTTAATCAAGAAAAGGAGTTATTTTGATAAAGGCTCGCACACACACAATGTTTTTTTTAAATCTTTGTATAAAATAATCTATAAATTGTACTATGTTTCAATTCATCTTTCTTATTGGGTGAACGATATCGAGTTAGATACATTTTTGCTTTACACTGTTTACAAAAATGCATGTTTTGAACAGATTACCGAGCTGACTTACAAGAAAAACAAGGCTTTCGACATACTGGAAAAACCAGTACAGACGAGATTTGTCCGAGTCGTACTGGAGGAAGTGGACAGAGAAAACGAGGACTCTCAGTACATCGTACTTAAAATGGAAATGTATGGATGCTACATTGGGGAAAAATCTCCTTCAGGTAAAAACTACACATTTCTTATGTTTCATTTTGTTAATACGGATAGGATGTCCCTAACATACAGAAAGATGACATAGTTAGGGATTGCCAAACCGGTATTTTGAGCCATTTGTACAATTTTGTAATACCGGTATTCACAAGTTTAAATACCGGTTTTTCCGGTATTCACTAGAAATATAGAATTCTTATCTGTGAAATTCTTATTGTTATCTGTGAATTTTTATCTGAAAACTAGAAGTTCTTATCTGTGAAAAAAGGTTTTAGTTGTGAAGAAAGTGTGTAATATTTCGATTTTTTTTTAAATTGGTGAGTTTGTTATTCCCATTGTATTTGCATATCATACTTTAGAGTTCAAAATATTTTTCAGATTTATTATATATATACTCATAAAAAAATACCCCATAATAATACCACAGACTGAATAGTGATATTTAGACTTTTTTGTGATTTAAATAAATAAGATGTTCCTTTACTTTTTTTTTGTGATTCTTTATATACTGTTGTAATTTATAAGTTAAAAATTTTTTTGTAATATTTACATTCTCTAATAAAACTGGCAAATAAAACAAAAAAACACCCGTGTTTTCTTTCCAATGTCATTGTCCCCATGCTGTCGTTTGACTCTGGATGCATTCAGGGGAAGCTACGTTACACGTTATATTATGTTGTGTTTATTCCTTGCAAACTTTGAGTTATAACAAGAAAGGGACTACTAAAGGAGAAAGTTGATATATTTCCTGCAAAACAAAATAAAATTTTATGTAAAATAATAATTTTTGTTTTTATTTTCGTCTCCTCAATCTAAGCAGATAATCCACTTTATTTGTCATTTTTTTTTTTTAATTAATCAAGAAACTTCCATGAAAAATATATTAACTGCATTAGAGGATTTTTAAAATAGTCAACTTCTTTATGGTAAATATTTTTACTTTCTTTTGCAGTTACTTGTGCAAAAACAGATCCAACATGGTATTCAGACGATAAAAGTAAGTGATTTTCTTATCTAATTTATTAAAGTTAAAAGAATATATTAATAAGAATACGAGCATCAGCTTTCGTATCATTTGCCTTGATTTCTTTTTATGTGAGTTTATATTAAAGATTAGTACATATATAACATTTCCATAATTAAATTCTATTAACTTTGAATTCACAATGCGTTTATATACAAAGAAACGTTGGAAAACATTTTTGTGAAATAGAGTATTGTATAGATGTTGTAACATTTACAAAGGGTATTAGAAGTTCTAATCATGTAAGAAATTCAATTTTTTTTTGTTATATCTCTTGAATTATGTTTTTCTCTATATATGTTTCTTTATATAATATGTAATAATATATTACTCTGAATGTGTAATACATAAATTATTAGCATTTAGTGGTCATTATTTTCTTTTTAGATAAATATGGCAGACATTTCTCTGTGGACTTGGGAAGAGATATTATATACTTCTGTGATCTCGAATATGACATGGAGTAAGATTATTTTTATATGACTATTTTTTTCTAAATCACCAGCAGAAACAAAAGTTTTAATTGCTTATGTGAAAACAATTAATTTATTTATTTAAATAAATTTTATAAGTAATTTATTAAAAAAAATTTTAAATACTTACTTGTTTAAAATTAGAATTTTTTAATACAATAAGCAATTTAAAATTGAATTTGTATTTTTTATATATTATATTAATTTGAATATGTTTTACAAATATACACAACGTATTTTTGTTTATATCGTATAACCCTGTTTCAGGAGTTTGGTCTGTTTCTCATCTATTGACTCAGGGAGCTCCTGGAAAAGTAAGTTGTTGCATTACTTAAACACAATGGCTGGTTGCCACAGATTAGATATAAAAAGAACTGTACCAAATTCGTAGGCAGTGGAAAGATTTACTTAAAAAATAGTTACAAGTTTCACTATGGCATTTAAAGTTCCTTTCCTTTTACAATTAGATGAAATTTTTACATACTTTTGATTTTTGAAGTTTAAACTTCTTATGCGATTTGAGACAGCAAGTTTGGCTACTTTCATTTGTTACAGAAGTGGATGGAACATTTTGCTCATTTTATGTGAATTTCTGTAGCACGTCTTCATCTCTTGTTAACATTTATGAAATCGTTTGTTTTATGAAAATGTTTGAACAGAATAACGATCACTTCACACGCTACAGAAACATTCACGGCAAAAAATTTTAGTTTTGCTGCAGTGCTGGAATGCCCGTTACAGTCAGGATTTCAATAATTATGCAGGATTTTAAATTTTAATTAAATTCTTTAATTTCTTTTTCTACAGGCAAAATAAAAATGTCCAACAGAATGGATCTTGTTTCTCAAGAGGTTAGGGTTACAGGGGCAGTCTAAAGTGTAATTGATTTTAGATTCGTGTCTGCTATGCAATTGAATAACATTCATTGAGTTCGCATTGCTTGAAATTATCACAATCTTTACATAGGGATAATGTATTCCATTCATTAATATTATATGTACTGATTCCAGGGCTTTATTTTCAACAATGCATTACACATTATTGAGAAGTATACATCTCGCTATCCCTCACGCCACAACATACCAAAACTAATGCCATCAGCAAACTGCATGATAAATGCCTGTTTGTGTTATCGCCGCGATCTCTAGAATTGTAGATTTTTTCCTATGGATATCCAGAATAATCAGTATATTGAATTCGAATAAATACAGAATGAAACATAGGCGCTCGTTTCCAGGTCATTGTACAATTCTTATTACAAATTAATTACACATTAGCTATTTTTGTGTCAAAATACTATATAAAATTATATATAAACTAAATTTAAACTGTTGATTAACTGAAACTTATTTTCAATTGTTGTTCTCTTGTTGGGCGGCATTTTGAAATGCTTGTAAAGTATGAATTGTGCCAAAAATTTTTAAGTTTGGCTGAACATAGGTTGCAGTACTGGACTGTTCATTATAGTAAACTGCAGAATATTAAGACCCAAAACTTTAATTTCTTTTTCTACAGGCAAAATAAAAATGTCCAACAAAATGGACATTGAATCTCAAAAAGTTAATTAAATAATATTAATTATATATAATTTGCATCTTTATGAAGAAATTGGTAACAATGCATTTGTCTTCGTAACAGTCCTGCCGAAGAGCATCGGCGGGGTGGTGGGCTGGGACAAGAAGACGGGCCGGACGTACGCCTTCGACAAGAGGAAGCGCGCCCACGTGGGCAGCGACGACGGCATGACTTGGATAGCGGTGGACGACCTCGAGGTCAACAACACGGTCATCAGGAAGACCTTCTACAAGAGCCAGCCCGTGCCCGCCTTCACCACCGAGGACATCAGCTTCCTCGAGACCAAGACGGGCAGATGGGAAGGTGAGTGTAGTAATGTGGAAATTAAATACACATGATAATGGTATAAATTAATTTATACAACTTTAATAACATTAACTTCAATAAAATTACACATACTTAGAAATAAACGAATAATACAAGCATTCTGCACTTAAAACAGCAACGAATGATTCGAGCAATGTTTAAAGTTTGACTGCCGCGACGAGAATGCCGAGGAGAATGTTTCTGTATTCCTCCGCTTAGCGATGTATCACACAGCACTTTTGTATGCATCCGCTATGTTTAAGTTTCGCGGTGGGATCGCTACAGTGAGACCAGACTTTTGCCTTTTACGTATTTCACCGGAGTTGCTGTTTTCAATACCCCCGTCCCCTTTTCATTCAATGTTTGGGGGAATGGGTCAACTGCACTCATATTCTGCCACCACAATGTAAGACGAATATTGCCGAGATGGTGGGTTTGCAACATCTTTCCTTATTTCTCGAGCCCAATGAAAGTGCATTCTGATCAACAGTCTAGTTAGTAGATAAAAGGTACCTTGAATACTTGGAAGCAGCTGGCTTGCCACTACCCCCTTTCTTCGAATTGAATCAACTTTCAATGTTAGTGTACAAGCCCATGGAAGTGAGGATCGCACACTCACTAATAATGGTCCACTGTAGTGATTGTTCATATACCCAGCATCGTGATCACATTATTATTATATCAGTAAATACCAAGGACTTACACTTCTGTGATAGCAAAACTTTTAGATGAGCTTATGGACACCCATTACCAGGAAGCAAGATGAGGATATGGTTCTAATTTAACTCGCTTCCCCCCCTCCCTCCCCATATATGGTACTTTGTATGCTTGTACCCCGCAGGCATGCCATTCTCCCACCCGAAAAAACGGGTTTTCGGTGTTAGGTCACATATCCACAAAAAATGAAGTTCAAACAATCACTAACAACGTAATCACTGTAGGACCTCCATCACCGTAGGAATATCCATCTCCATTTTTCAGTTGGAAGAAAGCTTGGTACAGATCCAAATTAGCATGTGCAAGGAGATAGCATAACTCATAGCTGAGCTTTTGGACACTCATTACCGTGGGCGCTATTCTGCTTAATTCTCCCTCCCCCTTAAATGCTACCTTGCGAAAGATGGGGTAGAAGATTGGCTGTTTTTAATTTGTATATATTGATATCAATAATTTTGAGAAAAAATGTCAATTTTCAAGAGCGCGCTTACTATTTGTACTATAAAGGATGAAGGATGACCATTATCTCAACAAAGATTGGATGTCTTCAATTTAACTTAATAAAAGTACTTTTATAAATATCACATGAATTAAAATACATTTTGGTATATTAAAAAAAAGCATCTTTAAAAGCAGTAGATAACAAACTGAAAAATAACAATTGAAATAATGCTAACATCAATCATTTTTTTTTAGCCTCATTTGATGGTCTGATGTATGAAGGGAAACCTGACCCAAGAGCCCGCTGGAGTCGATGCTGCAAATTGGGAAAATAATGATTTCACAAAAAAAAAACTTTTCTACAACACACAGCACGATCAAGTTTACTTCCAGCATTGCTTTATCATTCATTATTGAAATAATGAAATGCTGAGTGGACACGATTAAAAAGCATTCTTAGCTCTTAATTGGTATTAATTATTATTTTTTTTTGCCTTCTTTGATATTTATTAATATATTTGAACATGTTTTTTATTAAAAAAAAAGTTAAATAAACAGTTAATGAGTTTATTTTTAAATACATAGAAATAAGATGTTATGTATCAGATAAATATATGTTATTATTAGAAAAGATATATATTGTCTTTCGATAAGATGTACAAATAATGTAAATAAAAATGTTTAGCAGTGATGGATATTATATTGTTATGCCTTTCATAAACAAATAAATTTAAAATCATGAATAAATAAAATTATAAATTAATACAAATACCCTACTTTCTTTTTCAATTTAAAGGAAAAAAGTTAATGACTAGGATACCCTTCTGTTAGGTAGACCTTTTGTACTTTCTTATATATATATCTTCTATACATACGTTTGTCACTGAACTGTTGGGCCGATTTTGATGAAACTTTTTGTGTGTTTGAGTGGGATGATTTAGATCCACAATTGGACCCGGTAGATGGCGCTGCAATCGATATAATTCATCTGCATGTGTGTTTGTCACTGAACTCCTAAACGGCTGGACCAATTTTGATAAAATTTTTGTGTCTTTGATTGATTCACAAATAGACCCGTTGGGTGGCGCTGCAATCGACATATCTTTATATATATAATTCTATACACGTGTTTGTCACTGAACTCCTCCCAAAATTCTTGACTGATTTTGATGAAATATTTGTGTGCATTTGACAAAACATGGAGAATTTTTTGTGTGCTATACCTTTTGTTCTAAGTCGCCACCCGATAGTGCTGCAGTATATCAACTTCTATACCATTCAACTAATCGTTATGAATATTGGTAATAATATGTATTCGAGTATGGAAAATAGGTCCACCATTTTATTGTTACTTGCCACCAGAGGGTGCTCCAGCATTTCATCTTATATACCGTTCAAACGATAGCAATGCAAATTAGTATGCACATATATTGGATAACAGAGAATATATTCGTGATATGCAATTTCAACAATGCATTTTTTTGTTGGCATGACAACATATGCCTGGTTCTGCTAGTCTTTATATATAGCTTTATCTAAAGCATGAAAATGTATTTAATAAAGTAATCAGAATTAGTCTTCACTTTGGAATGATTTAGAAGATGAAAAACATGGAGTGTTTGCCATGAAGCTATGGGAACAAAACTATAACAATCTTAAATATAAAACAAAAAGGAATTTTTTTTAATAATATAAAGAACGAAAGTAAAAGTGCCTTTAAATGTCCAGTTCAATTCAATTCTAATTCATAAATCCGAGTTTTCTTTTCCCATTAACCTCAATTAAAGATAAAAATAGAATATAAATCATAAGTTTGAAAACTGTTCTTAAAAATATAGTGATAGTGAAAAAAACAACAACAACAACAACAACAACTATACTTTTGGGCCATTATAAAAATTTTATTATAACAAACAAAATTAAAATTTCTCTATTTATCACTATAAATATGATACATAAAGCTCATATTCACAACCTGTTTTAAAACTCCAGCAATTTAAGATTCTAAGAAGCAGAGCGGGACGGCATCATTGTGCGAAGTCGAATGGCATCGTAAATTGGCAGTTTTGTGTAAAATGAAAGCCCAGTCAACTTTTCAATGTCTACAACACGAGCCACATTTCTCCTAATCATATCAACACCAGACTAAAAGTAAAAAAATTCATTATTAAAATAACATAGGAATACATTCCATGATAATTTTTTGAAATATTTAAATAACTTGGATTGAATTTTAACTTAAAAAAAAAAACTGTCTGTGATTCAGTCATTTTTTTATATTGATAATAATCACTTTAATAGCTAAGGTGAAATTCAACAAATTGAATTTAATTAACTGTATTACTATCACGTATTAATGTTGATAATTATAGCTGCTTTTTAAAGTTAGTTAAAAGCAACAGTTACATTAAATTCTTGCAAAATGTTATTGATTATAATATTGAAAATTAATATTGTTATAATAATAGTAAAATAATATTGTTAATTCTAAATCTTGACACAAATATATGTTTATAGTCCAACCATCAGTGTGAAATAGTAAACATCTGCTTTAATGGCAAAAATGGATAAATCGATTACTTTTTAGGAGTGCTAATCAGATATACAATGCCACAAAGCTTCTTTGAAAGAAAAAATAACAGTTAGTGTGGAATATTTTTCATTTAATATTGTATCCTCTAAAATTTTAATTATTAAAATTTAAAATCCCTCCTAAATGACATTTCCTCCCCATGACACCACACTTTTTGAATCTGTCCAACTTGACTGCTTGCCAATTTTCCATATTATCAGTGGCTGAACTATACTTGTTAAGATTTTTTTCTGCATATGAATTAATTCTTATTATTACTATAGGCAAAAGTGACTCACTTCACAATTCTGTGTGAAAGGCAGATTGGGTAACAAATATCCTTGAGTTATTAATTTGGATGTATCACAGTCTTTGATTTCACTAACTTTTTCTGAACACCATGTCGCTATAACAAAAATATGGGTGGGTACAACAAGTGGTCCATAGTTTCCATGTGTTCTCCTGTAAAGTAATTGCAATTTATGGAAAAAAATCACAAAAAACTTATATAACAACAAAAGAATTAAGAAACGCAACCAAAAAATTTAAATTTATTACTTATAGTGAATAAATTACAGCAACTTAAAATACCTAAATAACAATTGAATCTAATTTTGAATAATGAAATTTTAAAGCAAATGGATTAATAATTTTTGAAATAAATTATTACAAAAAAAGTTCTTTTAAGAAATTATTTTTCTAAATTTATTAAAATATTTAACAAAATGAATTATTCAGTGCTACTGAATTTGAAAAAATGATTTTGAAATTAGTTTAGGAAAACTATAATAATTATTTTTTTAAATTGGTATTTTATTTACTTAATACTTATTTTCCTCATGTATTGAAACACAATTAAAAAAAATTAATATTATATCACAAAAATATTCATGCTCAAAACTAATCATATATTATTTACATAAATAAAATTATTATAAATAAAAGATATTATAAGAAGCAAGACGATTTGTTTTTGAATTATTAGATGTAATTTATTCTTCATAGTTTTGGAATATTCATAGATAGAAATATTAATTTTCATATCTTGATTGCTGAGAAAAAAAAAGAGCAAATATCTAAGGATTCATCTATGGAAACATTAAATGATATAATTGAAGAATGTTTGATTCTAATTAAAAATTATATATAATATAACATTTTGTTATCTCAACTTATAATAAATAACTAAATGAAATAATTTTTTTGATAGTCAATAATAGTTTCTTTAGACAAAACATCAAAAAATGAGTTTTAAATATTTATTATTAAATTAATTATAATTCTATATATTAGATGCGTACAAGTTTTTCCATTCATTAATTTGAATATGAGAAAATAGTATTAGGTTACATAATAAATATACAAATTTAATCACAGTACCTAGACAAAAAAAAAAAGTTCATAAGTAATTCTTATAAGATATCTACTAAAAAAAATAAGCAAAAATACTACTGCACAAAAATTCTTTTCTTTTTGTGCGGTGTTGGCAAATGAAAATAGAAAATATATTGGGTATACAAATATAATTCCTCCAATAATTGGATAAATAAAAGATGTTTGTTTATACAATGTAATACAAATTTATTCAAAGTATGCTCCATTTAAAGCTATAATCTTTGTCCCTCTTTCAGATAATTTAAGTATTACTTTACTGTAGAAGTTTGGTTTCTTTTGAGGTAATCAAGTAATACTTCAGTAAGTCTTCATTAAATAATGCCTCCAATTCCACAGGTTCAAACTTTTTTGGTGATATTGCATGTTCTCTGTGTCAAAACTGTCCTTTTTAAAACGTCGAAAACAATTCTTTACAAATTGCATTCAATGAAGCATGATCACCATTGATTTAAGCAAATGATGTTTGTTTGGTATAAAATTGGGATATTTCCAACCGAGTAAAAGTAATAGTTGTTTACACTAATAACAAATGTCATGTACTAAAAATGAAAACATACTCTCACGCTTGTCAAACACAAATATTTCATTTAACAAATAGACAGTAGCAGCAGTTACAACATCTATGAAAAAAAAAAGTAGAATCATATTTGTATAATCAATATAAAAAAATAAAAACTTCATTAACTTAATAATTTTTACATAATTAGAATTAAAAAAAATCTCAATGTGCCAAAAGAAATTTGCATTACTATATTAGACTGCATATGTAACACTGCTCAGTTGTATGTGAATTTATGCTATACATTTGTGAAAAAAAAAGGACTCACATAATTCTTCCAATATCTGGCCTGATTCCTGTAGCCGAGAGATCAAAAGCTGGACCCATCATCACATTGAGCTGCCCTTCCTTTGCTGCCCACTTACTTAATATTTCATTCATCTTACTCTCTAGTACATTGGAATGATTTAGAGACTTGGGTATAGAATTGGTTATATAGGCAGCCTGCACCTTTTCGGAGGCATCGGAAAATCCTACAAAAGTAGTAATTATTTAAATAAAAATTAAATCATTGTTACTAAATACTAACCTTAGAACATATATATATATATATATTAATTTAAGAGGAGAAATTCTAGACGATATACATATTTTTCAATTATTTTTTTAATCATTGCCAATAATAATATGCTTAATATATAATTTATATTTCTCGTTGTTATTATGACTAATCTTCAGTATCTGTCAGTGTGGGGCAGTCATCCCATGAGTAATTTACTCATGGATGGAGGGAAAAAGGACAGCTTTTGTTGTGGTGGAGCACACATAGATAGAAATCTGACTAGGCTCTGTGCCACTGAAGAAGGAGGGCAGTGCCTTCTGGAAGTACTTTTAGGGAAAACAAACATATTTGTGTATTGTACAGGAGAAAACATGTAAAACTTCCACTAGATAATATGACTAATAAGGCAAGAAACTGAATAGCCAACGCCATTGAGTCTCCTTGCTTTCGAAACAATGTCTACAACCATGCTGCCAGCAATTGAACCTCAGCCCTAATGCTCACCAGCGGCATATGTTATAGCTGAGCCACGAGTCGTGCTTTTATATTTCTAACATCTGTAAAAAACTATTACTGAAAATGCAATGCTAAAACTGTAAATCCTCATTTTGGATTGCAAACAATAAAAGTCATACCTTATGAATCAATTTTTACAAATTATTAAAAAAATTATTTTCTTACTATAATACATTATTATAAACCTCCACATAAATAACCTTCAATAGAAATGTTTCCATTTATTTTTATTATGGATTTTTTTTAGCTACTAACCAGGTGAATAAAGAGGACGTTGGAAGATATATTGTTTCTTGACTATAGGGTTACTGTAGTCTCCACATTTTGCAGAATCACTGATAGGTATCCTGGCATCTCCTGTCCAACAAATATTCTCCACTGTAGCTCCATTTTTCTAAAATAAGCATTACATATATATATATATTAAGTTTTAGTTAATTAATTCCATTTTACCAGAATTACCGGTTGATAAACCTAGTAAAATATTTATTCTAATTTATATTTAAATCAGTGATTTTTACATTGTACACAAATTAGCATTTTAGAAAAATAAACTATATGAAACCTTTTTGATATATTTTCAATTTGTTGATTGATGAAAAAAATTAAACAAAACAGTTAAAGAAACATAAGGATATTTTCAAATATTTATTACAATATGAAGTTAATAAAGTAATATTACAATAACACTAATACATTGAAATAATTACATTGTTTTAAATAATTTGTAAGTCATAGCTCATATACATATTTAAATTTTAAAAGTAATTATTAAAAATACTAAAAAAAGGTTAAATAGTCAAAATATAACATAACTTTTTGAATGGAAAAATTCTATTTAATAAAATGCAAAAGAATTACTTTTGTTTTGTACAAAATCTTAATCATGTCAGAGAAGTAATATAAAATTTATACAAATAGGAGATAAGTTATTCATGTTAAAAGGAGAAAATCTAGGCAATTTTTTTTGTTACTTAATGATTACCAAATTCGTCAGAAAAACGAATTTTATTTTATTAAAATAAAAAAATTCATTAGAGAAACAATACAAACATTTAAAAGATATAAAAAGATATGTATACAAATTCAATCAAACAATTTCAAAAATTAAGTTACAATATTTTTATACTGTTTTGTTATAAAGATTATCCTACCTTCCCATCAAGAGTGAAAGATGTCCACATTGGTATACGATATTTCAAGTCAAATGCAACCAAATAATCTTCATTGTATAGCAGACGAAGGGTACTATTGTCATTTTTACTATAAGGAACACCGAATGGTATGTGCTTGCTGTTCTTACTTGATTTATCTGTAATGCTTGTCTGCTTAGGTGCCTAAAGTATTTAGAAAACTACATTTAAGAGAATTATAGCATATTGAAGTAGTTAAAATTTTAAAATATAGTTCCTATTAATTCAAATTTTTACTGATTAATAATAACTGAAAAAAAAAAAAAAAAGAATGGCTGTGAGATTAATAAATTTTAACTATCTTTATTATTATTATTATTTTTTTTGATAAAAATATTTTAATTCTCTATAAAATAAATAAAAGATTTTTTCACCTATTTGAATATGCCAAAATTTAAAATTAAAATAATGTAATTTTTTTTTCCATACAACATTATTTACAACTTTTCAGCAAAATTTAACAAAATATTTTTCCGGTTGAAATAAAAAAAAAATCCATAAAATATAGTAGCTATTCAATTATAGCATATTTTTGAATTTTTTTACATTTTCTTTAGAAAAGAATTTACAACAGATAAAAGAAATTTTATGTATATATTCATACATATAATGACCATATTAATATATGTAGTCACAGGCTTTTATCACATGACTTGATGTTTACTTTATAAAACAAGCTGCACTGCAAAACTGATTTTTGGATATGTCACTGATGCTACATGAAGTTATTCTGTGTATGGAATATGTCAATGAATGTTCTTGGATATCTAGCAAGTAGAAATGACATGGCTTATAATATCTTCACCATATTCCTCAATAAGGCTATCCTCAGGATGTTATAAAGAATTACTTTCAGTTTTAAGGATTCTATAAATATTTGTTAGGTTTTAAAGATTTCTTTTGGGTTTTAGATTTTGACAATTTACTTCTCAATTTGTTTTTGCATACATATTTGTGTACTTTTATTCATCTGCCAATGCAGTTCTAGCTGTTCGCCATTTTAATATTTATGTTTATCTATGATTTTCAGTTTCAATGTTGCAGCCTACGTGCACTTTGGATCATAAACAATTTGATTCCTTCTCTTTTTAAGAGGTGTGGATGTGAGGCATTTTCCATTTATACATTGCAAATGCAATAATGGTTTTGTTATATAATTTGTATGTAGCGAATACTGTTGTGGCTTTTGTTCTGCAAAATATTTTCGAGTTCATATCTTGTCAATTTTTTTAGTCTTCATTCCTATTTTCTTTACTTTTTGCATTGATGTATTATGTTTTACACACATGTACATACATAAATACAGGCATATATACCTGAGAGCAAGTACAGTTAGCAGCATATATTCGATAATTATATTCCAGGTCATCATTTGGAACTTCACCAATTGCTGGATGATCAGGTTCATATTGGGGATCTACAGATCGAGGCGTCTTCATGATGTGATGCAAACTTCCACGGGTACCATTATTAGAATTTGGAGTAATATTGATCAGTTCTAAAGAATAAACATAATGCAATTGGTTTATTTTCAAATGATTAAATAAAAAAAATTTTTAATGAATAAAATATACTAGAAACATACCAGTCATAAACTCATATATTTCTGTGTTGATGAAAGGTCTGGTAGAAACGTTTCGTTTTATGGAAGGGCCATATGCTACAAAAATAGCCTAAAAAATTTGTTTTCACATTAACAAAAATACAAGAATATTTTAATAGAAAATTTTATTTATTAGCAGGTATATTAATATATTTTTTATAAAAGAAATTTATTTTCATTAATCGTTTTATATGTAGTTTTTACAACATTATGTTCATCAATTCTTATATTAGTTTTAATTATTATGCACACAGTTTTATCATATAAATATACAAATTATATGCTAAAAATTAATTTCTTTTTTTTATATTTAAACAACTTCCTATAATCCAAAGTGCCTACTATTTGAAAGTACTTTCAATTTTTGGGTAGAAAACATAAAAGAAATAAACTTATTATATGACAATGAAAAAGTACAAATAAATTTCATAAAAAATATACTAAAAGCTCGTACGAGTAATTCATAAAAAATATTCTAAAAGCTCCTACCCAGAACACAAAAATCGGCAGCATTGATATAAAATATTATCAATAAACTTAAATTTTAAACTACTTGAATAATACAACAAATTACAAAATTTCACTATAATTTGCAATCTTCTTGCTTGAGATATGAAGCTAAATAATATTCAGCATCACATTTAATTATTAATTTAGTCTTTTGTGATTGCTTTTAATTTTTATTAAATTTGATTTTAAGTCTTTTTTCTTTTAACAATTTGTACTTATCAGTGTATGATCAATATCACATTTTACTTCCTTTTGTGAAAAGTAGCTTTCTTCAGGCTTTTAAAGGTTTCTTTTTATGCTTAAAAGAATTGTTTCTTTTACCATATCAGAATTCTATTTAATAATTTTGAAGGTGAAAAACAGTGATTTTTAAAATTAATTTTTACTGAAACATCCATCTACATAGAAAGTAGCCAAAACCCACATTATTTAAGTTTTTTTTAAATGTATAATCACGGTTATCGGCAGAAAATATATAATACTTTTTAACTGTACTTAAATGAAATATTTCCAATAAACATTAAAAGCAAAAAAACAAAATAGAAAAAATAAAAGAATCTATTATAAGCAGATAAATATCTAAAAAATCCCAAAGAGCGCACATAAAATAAATAAATCAAAAAGAAAAAAATTGTAAAATTTATTAAGTCTACAAATATAATCTTTTTCTTAACTCAAAATTAAACAAAACAAAATATTAGAAGCTCATTTAATGCTGAAGAAATTAGCCTGCCAGGAAATAAAAACACAACTATTTAAATCATATTTTTTTTTTATTAAAAATATCCTAGTAAAACATATTTAAATTTGTGAGTTACCAGAACAATTATATTTAAAAAAAGACCCAAGAAATTTTTTTCTAAAGATTAATTTAATGTTTATAAATATATCAAAACTCTACAAATATAATGGGTTTAATATAGCATTACTTTTAGTTAATAATATTCACATTAGAAATATACCCTCATGTCAGGGAAAAGATTATCATATCCATGGGCTCCTCCAGTGCAGATTTCATCACCAGGTTTGACACCTTTACTAAAATGAAATATTAACTATCAATTTACGGAAATTGTAGAAAATATCTTCAAAATATTAAATATATTTTAGCCTGCCATGATCTATAACGCTATATGTTAAAAAGTAATGAATATAAAACATTACATAGGATTTTTATACTTAAGAATAAAATAATTAATATATAATATAGTATATATATTATTTTTTTGATAAATACCTTTTTAATAGTTTAGGATGAATTTGTTTTTGAATTTTCTTAATGTGTAAATAAATCAGGCTTAAATCCAATATTGATAGTTAAGAGTGAAACAAATTTGAAACCAAGAGTTTTAAATTCAGTGAGAGGTGGGAAAAAAGCTATTTTACTTCATAAAAGCAAAAAATTTTTAAATAATAATTTGTTTCCTTAAAAGTAAACAAGATATGTTGAAAATTATAACAATGATGAAATTATGATGACATTAAATATTATTTTATCATATTCACTGATAACTGTATTCATAATAACTGAAATTTTACAAATAATAAGTAGTTTCTATAAAACGTTTATTTATTAACAAAATTACATTCACATAAACTTTTAACCAGAAATCCAGTTATTTGATTGTTTATTAATTTTACAAAGAAATGTTATTGCATACATAAATTTGAGAACAAATTTGTAAAGATATCCATATTGTCCTAATAATAATTATTTACCTTACAACAGTCCAACTACTATCCATATCCAAAAATATAGGTTCAATTCGATCATTATCAGCAAAGTGCATTCGAACAGGTAATTGTTCTTTTGGATAAACTCTCATATGTTCACTTTGACACCTTAGTTTTGAAATAACATTTGTAACAGCATCTGAGAAAAAAAAAATGCTGATATCAACACGGTTAAGTAAAGCATTTATATAAAAGTACTATTAGAAGCTAGAATTAGTTATACACAAATAAATAAATAAAAATATATCATAATTTCCTACTTATCCTAATTTCCTAATCTACAGATCCATTTAATTAACAGACAAATATTTGGCCCAAAACAATAAAATATATAGAATAATCATAGTTGTGCACTATCTGGGGGCAATTTGAATATACTATATGTTTGTATATATTATATGTTCTTTAACATAACATATAAATTCTATTTTTATATCAATGACATTTAATTTCAACGCTGTTTAGTTTAAAGAAAATTTTTTTGGGTACAATTATACATAAGAAGTTATAAACTTAAAATAGTACCAAAAAGAAGATATTAAAAACTATGGTGAAAAAAAAGCAATCATATTTATTCGCCAAATACAGCATACAATTTGCATCCTTTTGTAAAAGTCTTGCTCCCTTTCATTTTCCACAACTTTTATGTTTGTTTCTTTATGTTTAGAAAATGTTCTTATTTTTTATCATAAATTTTATCAGCTTTTGAAAGCAAAAAGCATTTTACAAATACACTTTTATTGAACTGATTGTCACGAAAAATCTGGAAAAAACATTCACAGATTGTATGCAGTGGTGGAGTAAAATTTTATTTTAATTTTATAATTCATGATTATAGGCAAGAAATTACGGCATTTTTACAAGCGATAAAAATAACAACCCCATCAATGAATTTTCACATTGTTATGAATTTTACAGAAGTAAAGTAAGATATGATATTTGTATAATTTGAAATGCGGAATGAATGCACAAGTCTGAGATGATTTGTTATGAGAGGCAGATAAATGTAATTGAGAAGTTATTCAAATAATCTACAGTCAACTACAAAGCCTCATTTCTTAACAATTTTTTTCACTTAATTAAGAAACATTAAATATAGATTCATGATACATTATATTTATTGATTTAATCTAAATTTTCAAGATATAAACTTATAAACTAGATGTAACAAAAACCAACTAAACTACATGTAAACATATAAATTTTAAAAGAAAAATATAAAAACAAACAATTGTTGAAAAAAACCCCAAAAATACTGGGAATATACATACTAGTACTCCTTCTTCCCCGTGGTCGTAGTCTTCCAAAAGGACCCATCGTGGAATATACTTCAGACACATTCATATAGTTTTTTATATCCACAACAAGCTTGCAATCAATATCAGACATACCTATATAAAAGATATAATTTGGTAACAAATAATTTTAACACAAAACTTGTAAAAAATATTTCTAACAAAACTTTTTCTAATTTCAATAGAAAAAAGCTTATTTTAAAGAAAATTAAATTAATATAGAATTTTTATATTTAGAAATTATAATAAAAATTAATGTCTTACCATGATCAGACAATATTATTACATTCACACAATCAGTGATATTTCGTTGTTGCAATCCTGCAAATAATCTTTCAATCATTTGGTCAACATTTGATATAGCTTGGTTGACCTAAATAAAACAAAACAATATTTAAAATGACTGTATCAATTTAATCTTTTAATTTGCTTTTATGTATTAAAATACTTAATTTTAACAGCCTTTCCACAAAACAATAAAATTTTTTAAAAATCAGTTAAAAATTTTTTGAATTTCAAATGGCCTAATAACTTTTTTAAAAAACACTTTCAGTAATTTTGTGAGCCTTCTATACTTCTTCAATAAATCATTTCAATGGGCCTGCATGGCCGAGTGTCTAGCGACCCTGGCGCTCGGTGCCACAGGTTTCGCGTTCGAGTCCCGGCTGTGCCATGGATGTTTGTAGTGGTTCGGAATTCACTTTAAGTCATAGTTCCCGGTCTCCTATGACTGTAAGAGCATCATGGAGCAGAAGTCAGACTTCTACCTATGGGTGCTCCATCAGAACAGAAGCTGCACCCCTCTTCCCTCCTTCCATGACGGACACAACAACAACAAATCACTTCAGTTTAAAAAAAGAAAAATTTTAAATGTTGTATATACATGAAACAATTTTTGGTTACGAATTAACTCTAAAAGATATATTTTAAAAGGACAAAATGTTGATAATTTGTGTCCAGGTAAACTGAATTTTGAATAATTCAAGGCAGCTTGAATGAATTTTTTATTTTAATCTTAGCTTTCTTACAAATTTCACTCCATATATGTTTGGATATATCAGTTTAACATACTATTTTAACAGCAGAGTGACTAGTCCGGACATCAGACAGATGGACATCGAGATATATTTGCCAGCAGGAAAGTGAGTAAAAAAAAAAAAATATATATATATATATATGTTTGCTTATTTAATTACATAACAGAAATAGATGAAATTGAAGATTCAAATGTTGGGAAAAAAACCCATTATATTATATGCAGAAGGTATGGTAGAATTGGATGTTGTTCTTTGTTATATGGAATAATAATAATATCACACACACACACACACACACACACAAAAAAAAAAAAAAGCTTATTGGTGTATGATATATTAAAGAAAAAAAGTCAATGCGTGTAAATCTCCTACATATCAGATTGCCTTTTTCCCACTACTGAAAATTGCATTTGCTTGTTATGGATTACATGCAACAAAATACAGAATTAAAAATTAAAAAGTGGTACAGTATATTATGGATCACCTACCTTTGAAACACAATAATAGTAAATTTAAAAAATAATAAGAACTCTTAATTACTTGTTGAGATTTGGTTCCATACCAATGTCCAGCATTATCTGGCTGGTTGACATAAAGGGTAATAAAACTTGGTCTAGAGGCAGGTGGTAAATCTAGCCATTGAAGTACCTGATCAACTCTCAGACTAAAACTAAGTTTTCTATAAAATAGTAAATAAACAAATAAAAGTAAAATAAATACATTTTTAACATATTTTTTTTCTTTTTAAATTCGTAATATGATTTTTCATTTTTTTGCACATGATAAAACTTAATGTGCATTATTAATTTAATTAATAATGCTAGGATAAGAAGATATTATTTGATATTTATTTTGAATGAATTCTATCTTATATTAATTTAAGCTGTAATGGAGTTGTTGTCTTCTGAATTGTTAGAATCTTGGTACAAACATGCCTACAATTGTACTAAAAATGAATATATGTAAAACCTTTGTTTGAAAAGCTATCTTGAAAGTGTGAAGCAATAATATCATCAAATTTTCATAGTGATGAATCATGTATGTTAGGATCCCAAGTTTCTAGATGGAATAAAAAATAATGTTTAGTTTGCTTTGAACAATCACCAACTTTTCCAGTTTGTGTATTTTCATGTTTCTGGGTAGAGTTCAGTTATTTAATTTTGAAGGCTTTGATAACTTTGAATGCATGGATTTTTTTTTTGATTAGGACATTGATTAACTGCCCATAATGAATTTACAACAATACCAAAAGATAATGTATTATTATAGATATTAAATACTTTAAAGAATGATTTCTTAAAATTGATAACCTATTCTTTAATATTGCTGTGGTGTCTGGCACAAATTTTTGAATATTATACTACCATTGCATATTGTTGTGTTATTGACATGCAATGGTAGCAAATGGGATGGGGGATGTCCGTCCCATGCTGAAGGACACTGGTTGTTTTTGTCACTCAACTGTAATTTTTTGCACATTTTAGGCTATTTAGACATTTTCTTTTTGTAGCATTCTTTAATTGATCTTCACATAAAACACTTACACACACATATACTTTTAAACTTATATTGAGATATTGCCTTGGCAGATGTAATTTCTCCTAAACATGACCTTCATATGATAGCCCAGCCAGGTTTTTCCTTGCATATGCAAATGTAGTCGAATAAAAAATAAAACATACATTTCTTAAAATCTTTCTAATACAGAATTAAGTATTTTTAATAAAAAATTTCATTGAAAACAATTTGAAATTAATTATATTTTTTTCTATATCAATCTATAAGAAAAAAATAATAATAACGAAATCAATTTCCGTGTTTCAATTTATCCTGAGTAAACATGTGTTTTTCACAAAATGAAATTTCAAATACAAATATGACACCTTTAAAAATGAAGTACGATTGGACTTGACATTTTGTAATGATCCATATTTGTCCCATAAATAATGAAAAAAATGTTAAGTACTAAATTATTTCTCCATATTCTCAACAGATATAGGAATATGACAATATTCGATAATCAAAGCAAATTCATGAAGCAGAAGTTGATCATAAAATTACAAAAACATTAATCATTCAATATGCATAAAACTATTTAATTACCAATAAAAAATTGACACAATTGTTTCTTAATTTTTCATTAGCTAAGCTCTCATTGACAATATTTGAATCAAGACACCACAGACCATTTACAGGGAAAACATGATAAAAGAAATAAAATTTTATATGTTATTACAAGATTAAAAGAAAGCAAAAAAAGTTTTTTATATTTATAAAGTATACTTACGACTTATATTTTTTATTATAAGTAGGTGTAATGCCACTTATTTTAGCTTCAGAACCAGGCCAGAAGAAACTCGCTGTTTTCTTACCTTGCTGTTCAGCAGTTACCCAAATCTAAAAAAATAATTTATATGTAAGATTTCATACATTAAATATTCCTCACATAACTAATACACTGCTTAGAAATTTAACCCCTTAAATCAAAATAAAAAAATATTAAAAATGCAAGAAAAACATTTAAAAAAATGATTTAGTTCCTTGATCAGAAAAACACATTTTACAATAATGTTAAATGATATTTTTTTTATTATTGTTTAAAAGATAATATAATTAAAAAAACCTTATATCATCTAAAAAAATAACATGCTTATTATAATAATTACAAAAAAATCATTTTATATATAGTATATAAATCACTATTACAATTATTAACATCTACATAAGATATAATTTAATAATAAACTGCAAAATACATGCTTAAATTTAATGAACATTTAAAGAAAGTAATTCAGCATCTCTGAACATAAAAATCATGATTGTTTTTTACTTTCTTGTGTAAAATGGATAAATAACACAGATTTTAAACTCACTGGATCTTTCTGGTACCAAAATGGTTCATACATGGTTTGTGATCCAACTTTAAATAATTTCCTAGTTTTAGGATCATAAATATTGTTATCAACAATGCCATGTGACGGAGGATTAAGGCCCTAAAAAAGAACAAGTAATGAGTAATTTTATATAAATGATAATAAACAATATGTACAAAGAATGACACTGGGTTAAGTCCTTAGTTATGAAAATGAGTACTATAGCACACATATTTATTTATTTCAAAGAATAAAACAGTAAGATAGAATAAATTGAAAAAAGTACATTCATAATCATGCAAATATTACATAGTTTATTCCAAAAGTACATTTTTTATCTTTAAAATTCAATGATATGAATTTCAATTTTTATTAAAAGATATTTAACACACCTTTTATTATCACAGTAATTTATAAATCAAATTATGTAACATTTGAAGCACAGTGTTAGAACTGAATATCACAAAAAAGTAATATTGAAAATAAATCTTAAATTAGTTAATGAAATGAAACAAAACTTTAGAAACAGCAATAGATATTTTTAATTAGTGCTGAACTGCTTGGAGTTAAATAATAAAAATTTAAATATTAAAAAAACCCATTTTCTATTTCCTAAAAAACTAAACTAACCTTAATATCTTAGGTAAGTAGAACTGAAATATTAATTAGAATCATAAACAAATAGAATAAAATTCAATTCTAAATGTTTGAACACTAAATCAGACAAAATCTTTTTAACTAAGACTTTGAATCACTAAGACTTTAAGACATTAATTTTGACCTTTATAAATATTTTTTGAAAGCATAAAAATATTCGGTAATTCTTAAAATCATCATGGAAAAAAAAATCAATCAAAATCACCAAACAGTTGAGTTCAATTTTAATAAACAAGTAACAAATATTTTAAAATAATTTCAAAAGCATTTATTAATTTAAAATTTGATAAGTTATAATGTTTTTTTTTTTTAATTACAGGTATCATATAATTTGCAGGCATAATTTTTATCTCAAAAAACGAAACATCATGCATAATTTGTAGCTGATTTGTGTCTGTTCTTTGATATAATGCATAACAATGAAGTTCTTCCTTTATAGCCAAAACGTAGAATCAATAAATTGTTTTTTTCCTTTTACAAAATGTTTTTTATGCCCAATTATGTTAAATATGTTATATATTTAATAAATGGAAATCGAAAAGATATGTATTTAAAAACTATGGAAATGAAAAAGACAATATTTTTCTAGTGATTTGTAACCTTCTTGTTTTCTACACAGATTAAAATCTTTATCAGTGTAACAGTTCATTATTAATTTGGCCTTTTCTGAAGCCTTTTTAATTATAATCTATAACTTTATTCCAGGCCCTTTTCCTTCACTAACAAAAATGGATGTAATATACAATATCTGTTTTATTTAATTTTGCAAAAATTCTATTTCCCTTTATAGTCTACAACAGCTTTTTTTTTCATGTTTATAAGATTGTTTATTTTTCTTACACACAAAAAGTTTTAACAATTTTTGTAGGCAAAATGGATTTTTAGGTGATGAACATTATGGAGATTCAGAAGACAAAAATGTTTACATATTGCATGTAGAAGCTTATAATCCAGAAATTAAAAAACATTTTTAACGTATAATTTCCGAATTATAGGCAGAATGTAACCGTAATTAAATTTTAATAAATTTTTAACTGCTTACCTTTAATTAAAGCTATAAATTATACAATAACTAAATCTGCTATTTACAGTTAATAAAGAATAACTGTTTCATGTTTCTTAATACTTGTTAACTTTTCCTTTAAATATTCATAAACAAGCTCCGAATGATGACACAATTCTTTCTAATAAAATAATCAATATTTAGGTTAATCATGTTCATCAAAAAATAATGTATTATAAATAAAGATCTTATATTATTAAAAATATGTTACCGTGACAATACTATAGTGATTTGGAAATGTTTTCGATGGAAACACAGGATACAAGAAATCAGCATTAGCACCACATTGGGAAATCTTATTGATGGTTGGTGAGAAACCTCTTTTCAAATAATCAGGATGGAATCCATCAAGAGATATCAATATCAAAGGAGGTGTGCCTTGGAAACTGAAATGTATTCATATTATCAATAAGCAAATACAAGAATAGATTTTAATATTCAAAAAGTAAAAAAAAAAAAAAAAAAAAAAAAAAAAAAAATTAAGAAAACAATGGGAATAATTAGTACACAAAAGAAATATTTTAAAACAATGTACTATTTGAAGTAAAATTTTGGATATTTGAAATATTTAATAGTTTTGATAACTAAAGCAAACATACATGATTATGTTTTTAAAAGAAATCATAGTAAATGTTTTTTTTTTTTTTTTCTAATGCAGCTGGCAAACACTTAGACAGCTTGGTCTTGGATGCCTTAAGGCAAGTGCTGCACAGACGTTACTCACTTTGCATTACCCAGGGGGAGTGTGTCACTTGAAGATACGGACGCGGAGTAACAAGTATCCTATTAGACCGGGACCTACGGTTTAAAGTGGATTCCGAACCACTACAAACACCCATGGGCAAACCGGGATTTGAACCCGATACCTATGGTACCGAGCACCAGAGCGGTAGTCACTCGGCCATCAACCCCCTCATAGTAAATGTCATCATCATTATCATTGGCACAACAGCCCCGCGATGGGCCAAGGCAGTCAACCTGCTGGCAGATTTCGAGACAGGAGATGTTTTTTTTACAGGGTAGGGTTGTCAGCCATACATCTAATGCTCTACAGTCAAATTATGCCAAGACCTACGATTTAAAGTGGATCCCGAACCATTACAAACATCCATAGCACAGCCAGGACTCGAACCCGAAACTGTGACACTGAGTGCTAGACACTCGGGCCATCAGGCCCCCATAGTAAATGTAGGGATGAAAAATAAAATGAGGGATATCATTTGAATGTATCATTTATAAGAAATGACCAATTCAAATTATTTGATTATTAAATTTTTATTTGAATGATGTGCAAGATTATCATTGTGGTAAAGCAATTTTTTTACCTATTTGAATTACTCAAGTTTAAACCAATTTTGTGGATGTTATTTCTGTATTATACAGATATTGCTTCATTGTATACAAAAACATTTTTCACAGCAATTCTTTTTGAATAGAACAATCATTTTTTTAAATATTTGTATGTTGTACTTAGTAATTTTGTCAAAGCTAAAATTTATTAAAAATGTATTTAAAAATGGAGTTTTAAAAGAATTTTTATATGACAGAAAATTAAAAAAAAAAAAAAAAAAAAAGTCATTTCATTAAAAAAAAAAAAAAAAAAAATGAAAACAATTTTTTTTAACCAGTTTAGTATGAAAACAAATTAATGAGAAATAAAAATAAATAGTAAAATAATTGCACATGAACACATAATTCTTTACTTTGTTTGATACAATTAATCTTGCCATAAACTACAAAAATAACAAATTAAGGTCAAAGGATATATTATATAAAAATATTTTAAAACCAATTAGGTGATTTTGTTGCATTATGTAATACAATGATCATTTATTGAAAAAATTATTCATCGATAACTTAATTATACAAATAATCAAATTATTTTTATCATCAAAGTAGATATTATAATATTATATTAATTATATCAATATTATAAAAAAAATGCTTTTAAATCATAAATTATATTAATATTTATGAAACATTGCTTTTGTTTCTCTTAATTGACATTAAAATCACCTACCTTAATTTCCTGCCTATAATTAATAAATTATTGGAAAAAAATTAAAAACATTCTGATTTGGAGCAGATTAAAAGCTGTTGTGTAGGGTTTTCTTTTCCTTTTTTGGCCGGAATTCTGATAAAAGTTTAAATTGAAAGAAAAAAAATTGCTTAAATGTTTATGAAACATTTTAAGTCAGTTAAAAATTAAAATAATCGCTTATAAAACCCTCATTTAAATAAATATGCAATTAAGACATTTTACAAAAACTTATACAAATATTTTTTTCATAATACGACTTTTTATTAAAGATAGACAAATTAAATTTATAAAATACAATATCTAATAAAAAAAAAAAATGCCAACAAACTTTTTTGGACATCTGGCAGATTTTGGACAAGCTCCATTCCATGAAATTGGTGGAAGGACTGAAATAATAAAATTATATTTTAATTTACAATGTTAATTAAACCAAATAATAATTAAATAATTTAACCAACAAGTTAGTTTAAGCATTAATAACAGATTTAACTAAAGAATTAGCATTCTCATTAAAATTAAAATTAGATTAAATAATAAATAAGAATAATTATAATAATATAAAAGTATTTATTGTTAAAAATTAAATGATTAAATAAAGATAATTAAAATTAGATTATTAATAATTTATTAAAATTTGAAGTGAAAATTTAAAATGTGTTATTACAATATAGTAATATGATTCATCAGGAGTTAATAAATTATTTAATATCAATAAAAACAATGAAGTCATTTTTTTATCTGTAATTTTACTTAAGTTTTAATCAACACTATTTAACTATATAATATTCAAATACATCTGATAAATATTCTGGCCATTGCCATAAAGTCTATTATAAAAGACAGTATTGTCATTGGAATGGTACATTTATCTCCACCATATTGTTAATTAACAATATAGTTAAATAGATAGACAGGTTTTAATATGATGGTTAATTAGAAGTTTTCCGCTGAGATTTGTGAGTTTCTTCATATAGTTTAGGATAAACATCGCTATAGGGTGATGAATATTCTTCAGAATTTGAATAATCAAGTTCTTCAACCTTCCAACTAACAGGTTACTCAGCCTGATTATCACTTTGCCTGTAAGTAGGCTCATCAATTTCTCCTCTTGGAGCCAAATGTAGTTAGTATAGAGTCTCACAACCATCGGGAAATGAGAAACTTGACATAAGCATATTTTGGGTTAACTTCCAGAAGTTCAAATTCTTGAACAAGTAGTTCATACTTATTAGCATGTGAATGATTCCTCATTAACACTGGACTTGTCTGAAAAAGCTTCCATTGTAGGAACTTATGGGATGAGAAAACATGCATTTATAAAGTAATATGTTAGTTGCAGGGCATAAAAGGAACAAATAGAATGCAGTGCTGATTGTAGGATCTCTCCCCACAAATTTCTTCCATAAAGTTTCCACTAGATTCTATAATTTTTTTTTATTTCAATGCCAACTGAATTGTTTTCCATATGATATGTAATGTATTGTCTTCATTGTTATTTCAACAATGCTGTTTGAAAAATGATGAATAAAAGTTCTTACCTGTTCTAGGTGCAGCAGGTATAACACTTTCGACTTCATCATTCGTATGGCGGTAAGCATCACCAAGCAGAAAACCACCAACTACTACAAGTATAGCAATAACTGCCTAAATAAAGAATGTAAAAAATAATTTATATCCAATATAATAACCTTAATAATTAATTAGTTTTGTCCCAATGTTGTTGATTTGTAAAATTAATTTCATTCTTCATTTATAACTAATAAATATTTATATAAAATTAACAATTTTATACTGCAGTTAATTTATGACAATCCTAACATTTTCATATAAAAAAAATTTTCAACATCATTTACTATAAAGAATCTTAGACAGATGGGATCCTTTTAGATGTCTGTAGCAGGATGAATTTGATACACATCTTTGATATTTTTTCATCCATTAAAATCATAGAAAAAAGTTCATAGTTGACAAAATGTTTGAGTAAAGTGATCAAAATGTTACAAAAAACAAAACAAAAAAAAAAAAAAAAAAAAAAAAAAAAAAAAAAAAAAAAAAAAAACTCATACAACAATAGAAATTTTGTTAAAGTAAGTTGAAAATTGAAATTAAATGTTAGGAAAATAGCCCTACAAATTAATAATGCAATAAAAGTATTAATTGTTTAAAAAATATCTGCAATCTAATTTTATTAATATTATGTTGAAATATTAAAACATAACAATGCAATATTTTTAAATTAAACATATTAAATAATATAGTAACTAAACTAATTAAAGCATTCAAAGAATAGTAATGATCAATGTATAAGCATTGTTGATGAAATCCTTTTTAGAATTGGTAGTACATCTAACTTAGCATAATTAAAATGGAAGATTTGACAAATGTTCAAAATATTGGTAAATATTTAATTTTAAGGAAAATTACTATAAAAAAATTAATTAATTACTAAATTTTAAAGCATATACTACCAGACTTAAAAGTACCTTTGCACTACTGCTATACATAATGGCCCAGAGAAAATCTGGCATTTGGATGTGAGGGATTTATTATATAAGCCAATGATAAAAGTAGAAACAATTATCTGGGTAACTGATAACAATTCTTTATAGTAACAGGCGGCACTTAAAAGGAAGTTTTTTTCTTATTGATTATCTGATAAGATGAATTTTGATTGAAAAGTTGCAGCCAAGAAAGTTCCCAAGGGAAATGGCTTATTTTAGTGAGGAGATAACACTGATTTATGATAATAAATTAAGCAAAACATTAAGAAGACAAAAGTGTCAAATTTGATAATTTTTATATACCTGATAAGTATGACACAGAAAAATTGGTAACTTATTTTAGATGAAAAATATCCAAACTTTTTAAAAAATATATATATAAATAAATATTTGAATGTTAAGTTTGTGTGATCATATATTCATAGTTTAAAAAAAAAAAAAAAAAAAAAAAAAATATGGACAAATCAGAAAACTTGTGATTACACAATTAAAAAAAGTGAATTTTCATAAAAAAATTATATAGTATACATAAAAGGTAATGCTGCTTGAGAATATGACATACAAATTAGTGTAGTTACTGTTGTTTTTCATCATTGAATATGTGCCTGAAAACAGGCTTTAGAAGCATCTGTAGTTTGTGCAAAAAAAACTGAATAGTGAAATTTCAAATCAGCCATGTTTTAGATAAGAGTTTTGACATCATTTATCTGAAGAATTATGATGGTGAGCCATGAGTTGGTTAAACAGAAGCAAGCCAGAATAAATTCCATGTAATAAGATGGTTAAATGAGAGCCCTTTTGTAATTCATGAGCTGTATAATGCTTTTTGAAAAATGGAAATATCTTTTAGAAGGTACAACTGAGGAAACCTAGAGCTACAAGAACTGCAGATGACTACACTTTGCAGTTATGTACAAGGCAACACAGAATCATTAAACCAATTTACCTCAGATCTTCTCTTGTAGCAACTACCAGAAGGCTGGTTTCTAGATAAATTGTGTGCAAGTCTTACAACTGTAAGGGCCCCTCATACCACATGGCCAAAATGAAAAGTTTAATAGGATACAACATCAACTTGAATGCAAATCAATGGAGGTAAATATTCTTTACTGAAGAGTTGAAAAGGGATTAACATCTTACAAGATTCAAATTGTGCTTGCAAAGATTGTTGGTTGAGTGCGAGCTGGGAATTCGCTATTATCCCAGTTATATCCACGAATATTTAGTGGATCCAATGTAGGTATCTTTTTAAATGGCCCCAGTGAACTGTATATTATAATAATAGGCACTGCTATAGCTGACTTATGTAAAGAAGGCACTGTTATTCTTGACTTACACAGATATTTGACCCATTTGTTTGATTTTATGGAGATACAATTGGTAACTTTTTATCTTACAAGTTAATACTGCTACATCAAACAGGGCACAATCAGTGGAATTACCTTTTTTAATGAGACTATTATATAATGGGTTACATTAGCTGGATTTTCATCTGATTGAACATGTTTAGAATATCCTAGAAATGCATATTGTTGCATTTAACTTGCCTTCCTGCAATCCTTGAGTCTTCGAATTTCCTTCCCACAGAAATAGATTTGTTGTCAATGCTGTTGAGTTAATAAAATCATTATTTTAAGGATGGAATTTTTGTATTTTCATGACAGAAAATAAGGTATTGTTTTTTGTGCCTAATTTGAATAGCCCTGTATAATGTTTTTGCCAAATTTTGTTAAATTCCAGTGAATAGATATATCAAAATTACAATTTTTTAGATTTTTCCTTAATTTTTGTATATTTATTGTTGATTTTTTCCATAACAATTTTTATCAATCTTCATCAATGTAATGGGATAAACAATATTTTTAACATAAAGCTGACCACTTTTAAAACCTAGAATTTTGATAGTAAATCATACAATTTTTTATTAAAAAAGATATTTTATAAATCACACGAAAAAAAAAAAAACGTATTACAGTAAATTCAATTAAAGGTTTAGAATTAAATGAATTGGTTCAAATATCAAATATTTAAGAACTCTGTAGTTTCTTTAAATATTAACTAAATTTTGAAATACATATCTAGAATTATGCAAAATAAGGAATTCTGATAATAAATTAATGATTTTGTTTCATCATGAAATGAAAATCATGTTGAATGATTTTGTTTAACTCGTTTGTTTTTTAAAAAGTTTTAGACTAGAGAATATAGATTTATATGTAAAAAAAAGTATAATCATAAATCAGTTATCTTATTTAGCTTTTTTTTTTATTGATGTGTAAAAAAAAAAAAAAAAAAAAAAAAAAATCTGAAAAAATATTGACTTTAAAAAAACATTTTCACAGTTTAATGTTAAATAATCTAGAAGATCATGTAATGAGACATATTTAACTCTCCAAATACTGGACTTTTCTATTCTAAATTACTTACAAGAAAATGAAAGCATTTTATTAAAACTTCATTATACAAATAAATATGACATTAAAGAACAAATAATTTTTTTTAATTTTTAGTACACCAGGTGCATCTTACCACAACAATGATCATTAGGGTCTTTTTGTTTTGAGTTATCCATAAGGAGTTGAAATTACTAAAGCCAGTACCACTGCTGGTATCTCTAGCTAACTGATAATGTTGAGCAAGTTCCATGCCAATTTAAAAATATAAAAGATTTAAATACGTCTTTAACTATACTATTATTAAGGAAACTAAATTTTAGTTCAATATTTGAATTAGGTGACACAGAAATATTTAAAAATTAATGTTAAGCTATAAGGAAAAATAAATAAAAAACAGAAACAACTTTCAATGCTAGCACAAATTAATTTTTCTTATGTATCCAACAAACTGGGAGGTACAGAAAATTCTATATGTTTGTATGTTAAAAGTTTAATTAAAAAACTTTTCCTTGACAAAACACGTTGTTTGAACATCATAAATATTGGACAAATAGTGGAATTACAAATAGTCATTTCACAATTTGATTTATAAGAGAAGAAAATTACATATTTTAATTTATAAACTTTGTTTAGCATCTGACGTAGAAGTGAAATTTGCCAATGTTTCCTGAACTAGCTCATAAAAATTCCACCTACATAATTGATACAAAAAAAAAAAAAAAAAAAAAATTCTCAGCAATTTTAATGTATAATAATATTATTTCGGGATAAACATTCAGTTTTCGTAAAAAGAAATTGCCGCCAGCGCATAATTTTTTTTTTCCGACGTCAAATTTATGATAATTTCTGGACCAATGTAAGGTTTAAGTGAAACTTTTTTTTGATTGGATTAAACCATTCTGATTTTGTAAAGATTCATGCATAATTTATCAGCCAAATGTTTTATTATGAAACATTAATTTTTTTAAAGTATTTGCTGAAAATCAACATTAATATTGCAAATTTATCACTTGTTTGTTCTAATATCACACTGGTTTCAAAATTTAATGTGAATTTCACTTCATGTTTGCGATAATAACATACAAAAATATTTTTAGTATCATTTATATGAAGTTTTTCTTTCTTATTAATATTTAAAACTTGTAATGTTTAAATGATATTTTCAATTGTGTCTTTTGTATTTGAAATATAAAGAAAATAAATTTAAATAAAAAAATATTATTTATTAATGCCCATATTAAAAGTTCGTTTCTTATTCGTATTTAAAATCTGGCAATTATTTACTTTGTTATGGCTGCCGACGATTGAAAATAAAATTTGTGATAGAATATCAACGGTTTCTATAGAAAAAGAATCTGAAGATCAATTATGAATTAAGTGACAACCCTATAGAATTATTTCTTGATTTATAATTTTTGAAAATACGAATTTTAATCTAATTAAACTGCCGCAATCTTTTTTGGTGTGGTTTATGAAGTAATAAAAGCGGTGAACTCTGAAATTCTAACTTGAGTAATTTATTTTTTTGTAAGTACATGTTCTTATTTTTCCTTTTCTTTTATTTACATTTTATAAAGCATTAAATTTAATGATTAATTTCTTTTGGATTTACGTTAATTAAATGTTTATTAATCAATTATGTAAAATTTTAAATTCGAATGAAATTTATTTAATTTTAATTTTAACTATTTGATGGGTTTTCAAAAATTAGATTTAGTTTCTGAAGATGTTTCAGATTTTTTAACTTTATGCTCCATTGATTTCTGTTAGCTTAAAAACAATTATACAGAAATATCAAAGATCTTTTGAAATCAAATGATTAATAAGTGAGATAAGATAGTGGTAGTGGTAATTTCAAAAAATATATTTTGTGAGTAATTTTTTAATTTTTTTGATGCATTAAAAATTTTTTTTATTCCTCTAAATATAAATAAATCTGATGACAGTGAAGCAAATGAATTTTTAAAAGTTTTTATTGTAGTCAAAATATGTGTTCCATATGTATTCCAAAATATATATAAATAAGTTTTCCCAGTGAATTTTCTATAGGTAATATCATGCTATTAATTGATTTTACTAAAGTCTGTGTTATAGTTTAAAGGCATTAAGGATAGAATTTTTGGTCTGTGTTTTTTTTTCAGATTACACTAGCAATTAAAATTATTAGAGAAGTGGTTTTTGATTTTAAATTCTTGTTTTCAGAAAGTTGCATTTATATGTAATAAAAAAAGACACGGAAACATTAATCTAAATACTTTTTTATATAAGTAATTAATTTAAGGCATTTAAAAGTATATCCAGGTTTTACATTCAGTGCATTTTAAATTAAAAATAAATCTTGATGAAAATCACATTAACTATTCATTTTTTGTATGATATTTGTATTGTTTATGAGCTATACATAGTTTTTATAAAATAAAATATTATTTAAATAAGTCATTTTATACAACCATGATGACTAATGATGCATGGTTTATTTCTATCGGCCTTCTATGTATATTAAAATATTGAATGTGATTAAATTAAAAATTCAATTTTTTAAAATTCTTTACAGGCTTATTATAACTGAATTAAGACTTTTCTAATTTTTCACATATATTTAAGATGAATATATGTGAAAAATTAGAAATAAAAAAAACCTCACCTCACCTCAAATTTTTTTTTTTACAAAATATAGGTGTGTTTTTTTTTGTAGTGTAGTATATGTTTTTATGTATAATTTTTTGTTAAGAGCATTTAAACATGTTACAGATATTTTTGAATGAAATAATAGAATGTTTAAAAAAACTCTACCCGACAATATAAGAAGTGTTTTGCAAAGAATTTTCAAACTCTCTCGGTTAAGGAATAAAATGTTTTGATATTATTGAAGAAATAGCTGAAATACTTGCTGAACTTTTTGTAAACTTTCTACATATTTTTCGCTATAAGTCAAATGTTTATTTTCTTTTTCTCTTTTTTTACTTTAGTAAAAAAAGAGAAAAAGATTTTGATTTATCAGTATTGGTATACACATAAATTATATGTTTAATTGGATAATGTTAAACATCTTCTAAATTGTACAGATTATTTTTAAAATTTATTTTATGCAGTTTTGTTTATTAATATTTTTTTATTGCAAAATGTTAAAAATTTTGCCAATTGGAGTGTATGCTAAATTAAGAATGAGTTGCGGAATGTAGAAATCATTAGCTTTTTTATTTTATCATTTAATAATCTTGAATAAAAAATATTAAAACTTCGATAAATAAACCTACTTTTTAATATGTTTTATTAAAACTCACTGATTCCATATCATTTTAACCACTTCTATTTCAAAATTGCTCATTATTTAGCATTTTATATAATTTTTCTTAAAACTGTCCATAAAGTATTTATTTAACTATATGAAAAGTAATCATGAACACATTTATATCAGTGCTTAAAAATTTTGAAGTTAAAATTTATTTTAATTTCTATGCTCAGTACATCACTAACCTAGCAAGATTGGGCCACTCGATTTGGTCTAGCATTATCCAATTTCATCAAATAAAATTCTTGATATAATTATTGATTGCAAATTTAAAATTAAATTTTATAAAGTTTTTATTTTACCCACAATATACAATTTCATAATTAATAATTTCTTATCTTTATATACTAATGGGCATAGTTTAAAATCATTTAATTTTCCCATTTAATTCCAAAAAAATTCTTTAAATTAAAAAGAAGTTATTAAACCTGAAATTAGTAAAAAATTTGATTAAAAGTGGCATAAAAAAAACTAAATAAGGGTATTAAATCTGAATAAAATTTTTTAATAAGATTTGAACAAATTAGATTTTTTGATATATTTTTTTTCCTAATTAACTTTTTTCTAGCTCATATTTAATTATTTTTTCAAAAATTTTGGTTAAACACATAAAATTACTACTGATTCAGAGGAAGAAAAATTTACTTTATCATTGTTATAATTTTTGTTGTGCTGTAAAAAGACTTAATTTATTATTATTTTTTTTCATGTACATAAGGATTTTGGAATAAAAGTGAAAACAAATTCTTGAACTAAAATTTCAAAAGGCAGTTTCATTTTAAAAATATATAGTATTATTTTATTAAAATCTCCTATTTGAATGTGGATTATTTTTTATCCATTTCATTTAGGCCATGGATATAAAAAAATAAACTTAAATCTATCTATCTATATATATATGCATATAATTAGTAATAAAATCATAATTAGTGCATCTTAAATAGGTCACCTTTATCATTTTATCTACTGAATATAGAGGTATATTCTGTCGAATATACCCTTTATTTCTATTTTATATTTATTTGAAATTTTTTTTTTCTTATACCGTCTAAAATGAATCACCAGGGATTCCATAATGTCTTAGTATTTTATTATTATAATGTATATAATTATACTATTCCATTCATAAGGCTCGGAGCAGCATTGTGATAACACATTGGTTTTCTGAATTAATGCAACTTGGTTTAAAATCTTGGTTCAAAAGTTCCTTCGTCTATGCTAAGCATGGATGCACAAACACATAGACTATAAACAACATAAGGTGAGAGTTGAAAAACTCATGAAAACTCTGATATATCATCTAGGATTATTCATTTTAAATTGCTGTTGCCTTGTGTGGATGTTATGTAACAGACTCACTGTTGTGCATATTGAATAATGTTGCATGTGCTACATATCATCATAGATCAAAGTGCACAGTAAAATGGCAACATATTTATCTAATAAAAATACATTTCTAATTTTTTTCTTATTTTGTAAAGCATATTTAATAATATTTTGTAGCATTCATTCAATTAAAATGTTTAGTTCATTTAATGTAATACTTAAAAAAAAATGTTGTAAACATCAAAAATATTAAACGGTAATTTAAGCTTATCCCCTCCTAGCTTTTTTCCCGGCTTTGATAGAAAAGGCATAATAACGAAAAAAACAAACCTTTAGGTTTTGTTAAGGAATGTATTTTTTACTTTCTGATTTATTACAAATTAGATGCTATCAATTACACAGTCCAGTCACACTAATGTGACCACCTGTCAAATTTACGTTTCTGTATATTTATAAATATAAATATAATTTACGTTTCTGCATTACGCCAACGATTGAAATGCTTTCCGATGCCCTAGGACAACCTTTATATGCACTCCACTGCAATGTGCTGCCACTTGCCTTTTGCGATTGACTATTTCACGTTGACGTCGAAAGTAGGTGGTGGTCACATTAATGTGATTGGACTGTGTAAATGATAATTAAGCAAGATACTATATTTTATTGTGGTAATTTTTGTTGAGAAAAAATATCAATAAAGATTACAAAATAAGTATGGATAAAAAAAAAAAAAAATTCAAAATAAATTCAAAATAAATTCGCGCACAATTTCACCACAATGGATCATTCCATATTTGGAGGATACTTAGCAATCTCATTAAAAAAAGGGGGTTTGGAGTCAATCTGATATCTTTCTTTGTTTTTATTGTTTAATGAAAGTAAGTTAAATCAGTAAAGTCGATCAATTAGTAAGTTATATCTGTCATGGTCGAGTTACTAGCACTCTGGCGCTCGGTGCCACAGGTTTCGGGTTCGAGTCCCGCCTGTGCCGTGGATGTTTGTAGTAGTTCGGTATCCATTTTAAGCCGTAGATCCTGGTCTAATATGATTGTAAAAGCGTTGGGCGTAGAGTCAAGTTGGGGTAAAAAGTCAGCGTCACGGGGCCAAGTCAGACTTCTACCTATGGGGGCTCTTCATCATAACAAAAGTTGTGCTCCCCCCTCTTTAGCTTTCGATGAGACCACATGAGTTCTTGGACTTGGTCTAGATGTTGCTGTCTATCAAGTGGCATAAGTAATGACAGCAAACCATTACTGAATGAAATTTTTCAGAATTTAATTAAACATTTCATGAAAAAAAAAATCTTTAAAAAAAATGTATTTTAAATATGGTAATATAATTATATTTATTTAAATAAGAAATGTTCATATTTACTTTGCTGAATAATTAATTTCTGTAAATATGTCTGTATTAATTAAATGTATTTTATGCAACAGAATAATAACTATATTATTAATTATATATTATTTTAATATTATTGTCTTTAATGTACAAATCTGAAAACGTTACGATTAGCACCTCTAGCAAGCCATCGATTTGTTCATTTCCGCCTTTAAACCGGATGTTTACCTTTCCACACAATCTGTGATCGAACTGGAATAGGACAGGATTGGGAACGTATGAGGTCATTAAGAATTCGCATGTTGATTTTTCATTTATTACAAAGTGCCGGGCCAAACGTAGTTAAGTACATAAATTTGAATTATTATATATTCTACACAAGTGCTATGTAAAGTAGGCATACATAAGAAAACATAATCACGATAGAGAAAAACAAAATAATTAAAACTGCATAAATGAAAAGTATAATGTTTAACAAAGATCTTAGGTTGAATATTTAAAATTTGGCGAATAATTTGTTAGCGATGTTTGCAGCTATTTTGTGAGATGCAGATTGGTATCATTGTAGACAGAGCTGCATAGCATATTGCTGTATCGAAAATTGTAATTAAATGACAAGCATTTTTCAAGAACAGATAATTTGATTCTAATTCGATTTTGCAGGATTCAATTATAGAGGTAGATTTGTGCTACAGTCGCAGTGCCTAATCCTCTGACGTAGCTAATCATCATCATTGGCGCCACAGCCCCATGGTGAGCCAAGGCCGTTTGCCTACTAGTAGATTTTGAGATTGGAGATGTTTTCTTTTTACGGGATAGGTTCATTTAAATAGGGATCATTTAGACATGTGACCTATAGTTTAAAGGGGATTCCAAATCACTACAATCATGCATAACACTGATGGGTCTCGAACCCGAAACCTGTTGCACGGAGCGTCAGAGCGCTAGTGACTCGGCCATCAGGCCGCTTTCATCGCTCATAACTTCATTAATCCAGCCGTTTATTCGTCAATATTATTTCAAAAATTGTAAATCCATCCGCATTAATATAAGTAAATGGGTTAGCAAAATATGCAAATGTAGAGTTAAAACTTTTCAAATCTATATATTTTTGTTTAAAGAGAAAATTTGCTCCTTATATGTAACATAAAGAAATTTTTTTTTTTTTTTTTTTTACATTTAAATAATTATTGCGGAAAGTAACAAAAAACCCCCTGAAATACTACTACTACAACATGCAAATTTAGTATAGGAATGTAGGGTCGGAAGTGACGCGTTGAGGCACAAACACCAAAAATGAGACACGGAAAGAAAAATATCGTTGCAAGGCACTTCTTTTATCCAATGTTTACAGTAAAGCCTCAAAATTGTGACCACCTACAGTAATGCATCGTTGGTAACCTCAAAGGATTGGGTTTGGTTTGTCGCACTATGATCATTTTTTGCACACTTTAGGCTAATTAGACTGGAACCTACAGTTTAACGTGGATTCCGAACCACTCACAATCATCCATGCCACCGCCAGGATTCGAACTTGAAGCCAAAGGCTAGAGCGCTAGCCAATTGTCCATCAGGACGCACCCCAAAGGAGGGATTGATGAACAGTTCCTAAGATGCCGGGCATTTTGCGCACGCTTGCAAACTCAATGGGTTGTCGAGTAATGAGGTCCCCCATTGAGTCAACTGGAGTCTCGTAAAAATGAAACAGTTACAAACACGTAGTAAGAACACAAGAGTGCGTGCATCGGGGTTGCGTGTCAGAGGACTGGAAACTCGTCACGTGACAGGCATCAATTGCAGCATTGTGCCTGGGTATTGCAAGAAATCAACTTGTTACTTCCGAATTGCATTACTATACAAAAAATGTATGTTTTAATAAGCTGTATCATCCCTAAAAGTTTTATACATTATATATATATATATATATACATATATAAATGCATGTAGGCATGTAAGAAATGGCTTTTCAAAAATCTTTTTGGCATTAATACATTGAATTTCGTTCCAAAGGAAAAGAATCTCATCCGCGTAGATACGTTAATGCACAGAGAAGCTGAATTTTAAATGTTTAGTTTTCAAGGCCAAACCATCACGTTTATGTTTACCGAAAACTTCCAACTAAGACAAGCTCGAAAACAAACTTTTTCGTGAAGAATCAAAAGTGCATGGAGATCTATGATTTTCTTATTTCCTATTGACGTGCCCATCAATCACTGAAAGAAAATACAGCTGTTAACTAACAATCACCTTTATTTAATCTGAGAAACTTGCTTTCTTCAGCGATTTCGAAATTTATGGAAATCGGGAGTTGTATTCATACTTTTTTTTTTTTCTATATTTTATTTATTCTTTTGCTGTAGTCTGGAGGATATGTTGTTGAGTTTCTAAATTAAGAAAACTTAGTTTGAAATCCGATTAGAACAACCCCCTTGATTGATTTAGGTGAGATATAATTGCCATTTTTACTTTTACTATTTTGTCATAAAATGATTTACTAGAATAGTTTAATTTCCATTTGCAGAAAATTAGGTTATTTAAATATGCTAGTTTCTTACCGATTTAAGGGGGTCCCAGTGGTCTAGCTCCCGTGATTTCGACCAGTTTCCATGATTTTTTTTTTTAATGAGAACAATGAACAATGTTATTCAAACTTTATAGATATATTAAATCACTTTAATAGTATACAAAAAAATTATAATTAAAAAAAAACTTTTAAGTAGTTAAGGAGTGGCTCTGAAGTTGCCCCCCCCCTCATAAATATGAACCTGGGTGGTGGGTCAAGTTTTGGCTCTTTCACTTATCTGTAAACAAAAAACGAAAAAAAAAAATTCTGATCAGTATGAGTCTAGTATCGCAGGAACTAGAATAAAAAAAAAATTGACAAAATGGCCCGTTGTTGTCATTTACATACAGGAAACAGACTGTTTTCATTATTTTTTGTATGTAAAAAATAAGAAGTATTCAACGTAAAAACTTTTTTTTTAGTTCCAGCGATAGGTACTGGTGTACTTAATAACATAGTAAAATTTGAGACGAATAGCCCGAGTTCCATCTTCGTCTCACACCGTGCAGAGAAAGTAGTTTCGTAATAAATGAGTTTGAAGTTTATGGTAAGCATATTCTTAATATGGGATAAGTAAGCATATTCTCAGCTTAATGGACTGTGGAGAACTTAAAATATCGTCAATATCATTATAAAAATTCAACAGTATTCAATATTCTTAAAGCATACTTTTGAAATAACGGGTGGGGGAATTCGATTTTTTTGAAATATCTAGACCACCGGGTCCCCTTAATTTAAAATATGCTTTCCGAAATTCATTTGAAAAAAAAACAATTTTTTTTTTGGATAGATGATTTACTTTTGGAAATATTTGTATGCTTCTATCACTACATGTGCAGATCTAAGAAGCTGTGCCCTTTTCCGCTCAGGTGACTGATGCATTGTTTGCATTATCGCCTTTCCTCATCAGCGCTACCAAGGTCCGCTTCCGATTGTCTGTGCAAGGCTGTTTATTTTTTATAATCGCCTCTGCTTGCATTTGAGATTCAGCAATCGATTGCCTCTGTTTAGGATGAAATGCATTATTTATACCTGTTCTAAATTTTACGAAACCCGTAAATATCTGGTGGCCATTTTTAGTTATGTCTTAACTTGGAATATTAAAAAAGATTCGTCCGTTTTCATACTTTTATTTTAAATTAACAATACAGGATGTTTAGTATATCCAGTACCCCCTCATTACGCCGTGCCAACTTATGCACAGGTTTTTTTTCCTTTCTAATGCAGCTGGCTAATAGACCGTGATCTTTTTTATGCCATAAGGGCTGCACCAACTTTACTCACTTTGCTTTACCCAAAGATAAGCCACGGATGCGGAGTAACAATGCCCTACGGTTTAAAGTGGATTCCGAACCACTACAAACACCCATGGCAACACCGGGATTCGAACCCGATACCTGTGGTACCAAGCGCCAGCCACTCGGCCATCAGGCCGATGTACAGGTTTAAAATCACATTTATATGTCAATAAAGTCATTTAAGTTTAATTGAATGGCTTTGTTTCTGACACCTGGATCATCACCTCAAAATCACGTGTTCTTTAGATGTGTACGCGCGTCATGGCCATATAGAGGGACACGGTGATCTTTACTTTCATTCTTTTGTCTTCTCATTATTTTGACAAGACTAAAGACCTCATCCTTTACGTACGCTGCCTGCTACAACTCATTCTCCTCATGCGATTTTCTCCCCATCCCAGAATTTGTTAATATTTATTTCTTGTATTGATTATTTTCTAATTTTGTTCCTCGAATTAATTTTGATTTGATGTAGAATGTCCTTTTTTGTTATTTGTTTTGTACGTTAGATATGTTTGATTTCACTAACAATATGAGTAACCCACGTGTTTGTCGTGCTTAGCGACCTATGTTCCTGGAAAAGTGCATTCTGGCATTTGAGTCCAGACTGGGTTGCTGCTCTATTGTTGACAACATATCTCTTTGGCTTCCGCTTTGGTAACAGCCTGTATACCTCCATGTCGATTTGCATCAATCGACTGGAAGTTACCAGATTTTTTGGTCTGGAGCTGCCTAGAATGGATTACTTTCTGGATATGTCGCTATGTGTGGATGTAGTTCAAGTAAGTGGCTCTGGTTCTATAAATCTTACTCATCACTGGTTTGGTTTATCACTCTACGATCATTTTGTGCACGCTTTGGGCTAATTAGGCCACTACTACTACTACACCACACCACACCACACCACTGTGCCTAGAGTTGAGTTACTCCCTTACAGTTTGGGAATGATGTGGGTGAGAAGAAGTCTGATTGGGCTCTGTAACGCTCATATGAGACCGGGACCTACGGCTTAAAGTGGATTCCGAACCACTACAAACATCCATTTCACCGTCGGGATTCGAATCCGAAACCTGTGGTACCGAGCGCCAGAGTGCTAGGCACTCACCATCAGGCAGCTACTCATCACTCATGCAGGAATCTGCTTTCCCTTGTAGGGCACCATAGTGAACAGTGTAATCCGGGATACTAATTCTCAGTACATTTCATGAATTCATTTGTCTCTAAAAAAAACTTCCGGCAACGAAGAAGCCTAAATATTTCATATTCATTTATTGGCTCAACTTAGATCCTTGCTGAGAATAATCCAGCAAAACGAAAATTAAATTGATATCGACATTCGCTAAATTGTTTTTGTCGTCACCTGGAAATAACATCAGTACTGTATCTTCGTTTAAGATACAAAAAGACATACTCTGTCGACAGAAATTTGAAATTGGTTAAGAAAACCTAATCTAGGGTCTTATTCAAAGAAACCTGTCGTCCATCCACAAAATCTTTTATACTTGCTTAGAAATTGGATTTTAATATAAGGATCATACTACATTCCATGCTTATTTGCTACCAATGTGACTTATCGATTTTTGATTTAATGTACTCGTATATTTAAAGAGCATGAAAAATCCTGTGAATTATTACCAAGATGTTGATATCTTACCGTCTGCAACTCTATCTGGCGGCCTGGTCTTCAGATTCGAATCCTGGCAGTGGCGTTAGTGGTTCGTAATCCATATTGAACTGTAGGTCACGGTCTAATTAGCGTAAAATGTGCAAAAAATGGCCGTAGAGCGTCAAACGAAACGAAACTTAGCAACTCAGACAGATAGTCCTGCTATTTTTTTTTTTTTTTTTTTTTTTTTTTTTTTTCCAAATAGTTACAAAAATTACAAAAGCCGTGTCATGTATGATGATGAATGAAGTGTCATGTCATCATGAACAAACAAACTTGATTGGTATTTAATGATGAAAAAAAGTTGTTGAATGTAGAAATTATAATTGTAAAAACACATGAAAACCATTGTTTCATATTATTTATCGCTTCTGCAAATTATTTGCGAGTTTATTATAAAATTGTGTTATTGGGATTTCAGTATTTTCCTTGGTGCATGATTTATTTTAAACAGTAATCGTTGTTTGAAAATGAAGTTGATTTTGACAGATTTCTTTTTTTTTTTTTAAAGTGAAATTCAGTTGCTTTCACTTTACATTTCCCGTTTCGAATATATGTTTAGGTTGATATCATGATAGCTGCTCATTATTCAGCTAGTATTTTTTTCCTTTTGAACTGTTCAATTGTCAGTTGGACACCTGAGCAAATAAAAGAAATCTATTGAATTTTCCTGTGCAGCAGTAGTCGAAGGAAACAATAAGTGCTGTTTTGTATTTTGATTTTTTTTTTTTTTTTTTTTTAGCATTTCTTTTTCACATCTACTATTTATTTATTCCTTTCTCTTTTTTTTCCTTCCGTAGATACGTTTGAGAATTGAAAACAAAAGTCCTGATTTAATGATAAACACTTGGTGGATTGGCACAACGGGGCTGTATGTATATGTATATATATATATATATATATATTTTTTTTTTTTTTTTTTTTTTTTACTTTCACGTTGTAGCTTTCTCTGTTATGATCTATTTGTTAATATGAAGCGTCAAAGCTTTTTTTTTATTACGATAAATTTAAAATTAATGATAAATTCGGAGAAAAAATTATTTGTTCAGTTTATTGAACAACATATTGATTTGTGAAGCATGAAGAATTGTGAGATTCGTGTTGAAAATTAACGGATGAAATTAAGTAGTCGAGCTCACAAAATGCCAAAGTTCAATATATAAACTATATCATTATTATTATTTTTTTCCTATATCAAACAGTAGCGATATCCGCCATAAGAACTCGAGCAGCCCAACAAAATTTAGCCTCGGTAAAGTCAGAATTTAAAGTCATAAAATGAAGTGCAGGGCATGTTGTAAAATGTAAAAAGTTAATTGCTTCATCCGAGGAGCGCAGAGGACAGACATCGTTAGTAGGTACACCAGTGTGGTGCAAGTGTTTATTAAGAAAATCATGTCCTGTCGAGTAATTTGCTGTAAAAACTGCACGCGGCACAAGCCCATTGGGATGGGTGATGAAACAAGTATATTCCACGTTTTATCAGCTGAAAGGAGTTTGTTTTAAGGTCTATCTATTTTCTTCTTTACCTCAGAACTAAATGGATGAAAGGATAAAGGAAATTGTGGTTGTGGTAACCGTTTTTAGCCAAGAGGTCGGTATTTCAATTCCAGGCACCCCGCAATGGCTGGGAATCCACTGAAAAACAATCTCCCAGCCAGAAGCAATTGCATTGGACAGATTTATCTTAGCCTCTTCAACAAGGAAGCAATCACATAGGAGTCGATAAAGATAACTGCTTTATTAGGATTAGCAGTTAACCTAAGAAGGTTTAAAATTGTATTCTTTATGGCAAAAATCACAGCATCAAAATTGGAGGCATTAAGACCAACTACATATGATTCCTCAAAAAATCCTTTACAAAAATTCTTCATTACTGTAGTACACTATAATGCGTGAGAATGAGAATAAATTCATTAAATTAAAGCTACAATAGATGAAAATATAAGAGTTAAAATTCTATTTACCTGTTCTCTCATATTCGATGAACAGTTATTCAATCCCAATTCTTTGAAAATCGACAAGATTCACTGGTGATTGTGACAGGGTATTCTTCCATACATCCTACAAATGCGTAGCATTCACAACTTTTAATTTCCGGGTCTCTTACAAATCAGAGGAAATATCACGCCCTCGTTCCTTTTACTAAATTCATTGTCTTTTTGATGTTTTAATGGGATTTTGTTTTGAATTAAGCCCTATGCAATTAAATGTTTTTGTTAAATATAGCATATTCAGGATTAAAAATTTCATTTAAATCACCTGCAATTAATCGATATAAGCATTGAAATGAAGCAATAATTCTCTGATGAAATGAATTAAAATTAAAAGTAAAAAAAAAGCATGAGGATATTGCATATTCATAATGTTATTTTTAATACGCTTTTATTAGCTTCACCTGTATGTTTGTATGTATGTAACTCACTTTTTGGGCTCGATTTTGGGACTGATGGCGCCATCTACTGATGAGTCAGTCAACTGATCAAACCCTACCTATTTTGTATAATTATTTTGTTTAATCTTAATTCCTTTTGTTTTATTTTACTTTTATCTTAAAATTCTCATTTTAACTTTAACCTTTTTATTTTTGGGCATCGTCAACGGACTCTTAATTGTACCGATAGCTTTAGCTTTTTCGATCTCCTGCTTTAATTGTTCTCAAGCAGATGTTTTTCCTAAATTTTAAATTCATTTATTTATTTTTAATTATTCCTATTCATTAATTTAAGAAACTACAATTTATGCTAATGTTTTAATTAATTTAAGATGTGGAGGTTTTGTGATTCTTAAAACCACCAAGGAACTCCGTAACCGGTACGATATCCGCGATCGAATTGCGCTCTTCCTATTGGCCGAAAATTTCGGTGACTAAAAAGAGGCGGATCTCAAAGGCATAGGAGTGCGATCATGTCTAATTGCGCTCTTCCTATTGGCCGAAAATTTCGGTGGGTAAAAAGCATGTAAACTTAGCAAAACAAACAAAATAAAAACATGAAAAATAAATTATAGTTTAAAAAAACTAAAAAAAAATATGCTTTTAGAGTTAATCAGACTAAAAAGTAAAAAATAAATAATAGTTTAAAAAAACTAAAAAATACGCTTTTAGAGTTAATCAATCTAAAAAGTAAAAAATAATTGTTAACATAAGAATAAAATGACTGACGAGAAAATGAATGTCACTGTTCTAAAAGCGTGGGGTGCTTTGTATGACATTTTTAAACTAACTCTGCATTTCGGAAGGAAACTAGTGAAAAATTATAACGATTGATATCGAGCACCCCACGCTTTTAGAACAGGGACATTCATTTTCTCGTCAGTCATTTTATTCTTATGTTAACAATTATTTTTTACTTTTTAGATTGATTAACTCTAAAAGCGTATTTTTTAGTTTTTTTAAACTATTAATTTTTGTATGGTTGTTTTGAAAAATACTCATTCGAATACATGAACTAAACCGAAGTACAAATGTTAAAATAGATGTGTGTTTTAAGTACATTTTCATAGACAGGAAATGGGATAACTTAACATGCTCCTGTCTGAACCGGAAATTAAATTTTGTTTAAAATGCATTCTATTGAAATCTTTATCACTTTATGAAATTGGTTTGGGGATTGTGTTTAGCTTTTTGAGAATGAAAACAATATTTCATTTGACACCATATCTTTTGTATGAATGAGATATGATATATGAATGTTAAAACGTACTGACATTTTTTGAATTGAATTGGAATCATAGTTTGAAACTCTTGTTTAAAAAATATTTTCATTTTAAGCTTTAGTTTTCTTTAGGGATCCTATCCAAATTAAAACTCCTACTCAATTATAAAAGCAAATAAAACAGTTAAGTAATTACTATTAAAATATATAGGACCTGATGGCCGAGTTCGGAATCCACTTTCAACCGTAGGTTCCAGTCTAATAGGATCGTAGAGCGTTGTGGGGGTAGTGTTACTCGTGTCCGTAGCAGATTTTCAAGTTTCACGCTGCAGTATCCGCTACGCCCCTGGGTAGTGCTAAATGAATAACAGCTTTGCAGCCTTTGCTTACGGCATAAAGATAACTATCTGTATTGCCAGCTGCATTAGAAAAAAAAATATTTAGATATATATAAAAATACCCCTTTTTTAACCCTTCTTGAATTCTCGACTATTAAAATATATGCAAGTGTAATATAAATACAAATTGTTGGTGTTGTTTACTTGATAATATTTAATTAAAAACTGAAATTAAATATATATTAAAAAATGTCTCAAATTTCTATTTTCTTAAAAACGAACAAACCCTCAATTAAAAATATGAACAGCCATAGTTATAATATTTAATTAAAAACTGAAATTAAATATTATAACTATGGCTGTTCATATTTTTAATTGAGGGTTTGTTCGTTTCTAAGAAAATAGAAATTTGAGACATTTTTTACATTAATTTACATGACTTTCATAAATCTCTGCAAATCAAATTTACTGAAAGTCCATTTGTCAGCAGGATTTTTAAATCTCCGTGAATCAAAATTCAGTAAGGTCCATTTATCAGCAACATTTTAAAATTTACGAGACGGTTTCTTTCTCCTCTTTCCTTTTTAATAACAAATTGTGATCCTTACCTTTCATTAAGTATGATGAAGGAAATGCAATTAAAATTTTTGGTATTATAACCCATAATTCCTGAAAAATGATAGATATTTTCTTTTGCGGCCTTTACACAACAGGTGAAACATATAAGAATAGCTTTTCTGATTTTCTTTTCCTAGATGCTTTCACCGCTTGCTCTCCCCCTTTTTTTTTATTAAACGCCCATCCCCATAATGCAACGGATGTTACTATCGCCTCCAGGGAGTGAAAAAAAGTGTTTTATAGTTAGAGTTTGAATCATTTTGAAATTTATTATTATTATTATTATTATTTTTGGCCTGTGCTCATAAAACATATGCGCTTTTATTTATTTATTTAGTTTTCTGAATTTTGGGCCTGAATGGCCGAGTGGCTATCGCTCTGGCGCTCGGTACCACAGGTTTTGGGTTCGAGTCCCATCGGGGCCAGGGTTGTTTGTAATGGTTCGGAATCTACTTTCAACCGTAGGTCCCATCTAACATGAATGTAGAGCGTTGCGGAAGTATTGTTACTCCACGTCCGTAGCTTATATTCAAGCTGCACGCACCTCCTGGGTAGTGCTAAGTGAGTAACATCGGTGCAGCGCTTGCCTTAAGGCAACAAAGACAATTGTCTAAGTGTTTGCCAACTGCGTTAGAACAAAAAAATAAAAAAATTCTCAATTTGTTAAGGATATTTGATGGGTTATTTTAGTAAGACACATGTCGCGTTCCCTTTGGAATCGCCCTCAACAGTTTATGAATTACCTCTTTAGGGAACAAGGTAAACTCGAAATATAGCAGTGCCCCTTATTACAAAATGATATCCCGAATGCAAAGATGCTGAGACTTTTTTTTTTATGAAACCTGTCGTTTCCCCCTTTGGAATCGCTCCCAACAATTTATGGACTACCCTTTAGGAGGCAATGTAAACTCGAAGTAGTGCCCCTTAATACAAAATGTTATCCCAAATGCAAAAATGATGAGGGATTTTTTTTTTTTTTTGTATGAAACATGTCTCCCGTTATGGAATCATCCCCAACAGTTTATGGACTACCCTTTAGGAAACTGTGAACTCCAAGTAACGTCCCCTATTATAAAATAATATCCCGAATGCAAAGATGCTGGATTTTTTTTTTTTTTTTTTAGTTGGGGAGAGAAAAAAAAAGACAATGAAAACATTTAGCGTGTGCTCGAACCGGAATTGCATTATTTAGATGCGTTAAGTATTTTACTATCATTTAGCAATGTTCCAGTCTTGACTGGGTGGGTTTATCGAGATGTTTTTATCACAAAAATAAATATGAGCTGAAGATTATACGTGCGTTTCAAATGGGATGATAAATCTTCGCTCCTATTACTGCAGCTTATATTTTTTCCAACGCATTACGTCAAATGGCACTGTAAATATAAAGGTGTCAGATTATCTCTCTGGAAGCAGCAGTGCAACGCTATCTCACCACAATCTGTTATCAGTAGCTGAAGCTCAGAGGTTGCCGTGAAAGAGTTGATGTTTATACTATAAATTCCTTTGTTTAAAACGAATATTGTGTTTCCTTTTTTTTTTCTCTTCTTCTATATTTAACATATTTTTCTATGGTAGTACAAAATAAATATGGTATCGGTACAAGATTCTGATACACATACTATTTCAATGTCATTCATTCATTCAAAAAATTAGACATAAAATATATGCTAACCTATTTTGCTTTAAGTATAAAAAAAACTTAATAATTAATTGCTATCTCTATTTGTATTTACTTGGGATGGAATACAATAAAGGGATTGTTTTAAGTTTCTATGAATATTCCGTCTTGATTCTATTAGCAAATTATTTGTTTTTAATGTTAAAATATAATTATGACTTAATCAAACATTTGAGAGTTTTAATGCAGTGTTAGTTACATTTTATTCTGTGCATAGTAATATTTTAGACCGACTGAAATGTCTGTTACTTATAACTTACTTTGGGGCCTGAAGGTCGAGTGGCTAGCGCTCTGGTGCTCGGCACCACAGGTTTCGGGTTCGAGTTTCGACGGTGCCATGGATATTTGTAGTGATTCGGAATCCACTTTAAACCGTAGATCCTGGCCTAATAGGATTTCTACAATCCTATTAGGCCAGGATCTACGTTGTGGGTACCACAACAAGGCTCTAACCAAGGTAACCAAAGTCTATTAGAGGGCCGGGCCCTATTAGGTGTTACTCGCTTCCGTAGCTTTTCTTCAAATTACATGTGCCCCCTGAATACTAAATGAATAACAGCCCTTGCTTATGGCATAAAGATTAACTGTCTCTGTATTACCAGCTGCATTATAACAACAACTTACAATTAAAATGTTAGAAAAATCGCAACTTTGCTTTAGTGTCACTGTGATTGAAAGTAATAATTTCATCTTTACAAGGCGTTTGATGATGCTTAGACCTTATAATGTAATTAAGCAATCAATTTTTGCATGAATTATTGTTCAAGATATTAAAAAAAATATCAGCATTAGAAATTAATTGAGTTAATTCTTTTTTGTATTCCTCTTAGGATTATGGATCTACCACTTAGCAATAAGTTTCTGGATACGTAACCTTTCTCAGAAGGAACAGATTCCATGAAGAAATCCGAATGTAAGTTTATGCCTGTTTTCAGTTTTATTGCGTTCATTTTGCAGATATATGTGCTATGAAATTCAAGTAGTTTATTTTTATCTATGTAATCATTCGACTTGCATATCAAGACACCAGACAAAAAGAAGGGGCAGGGGAGGGGATCGCCGTCTCTTGTTTTCTGCAATTATTTATTATGGTGTGTGATACTTTATTATTAAAGTACAGATTTTTGTATCTTCGTGCAAGAAAAAGGTTTTAATGTATACATTACCAGACATGCCAACCACGATTTCCGTAGTTAATACGGAAAATAATAACGCTTTCCGTAATCTGTTTTAGATTGTCTACGGAAAACAGTATACTTTTATGGGGGGGGGACCATTTTTGCCTATTACTTTTCAACTTAACGCAGCTAAAAAATTTCCTCCGATTTCATGAAAATATTGCCAACGTTCGCCAAAGAAGAAAATATTGGACAATTTTTAATAATTAATTGAGTGCTCAAAAAATTTATTATCGCTGTTTATTTTCCTCTTATGTACTAGCAGAACCCGGTCTACGTTGTCCCGGGGGAAAAAAAAAAAATGCATATTATGAGTATATTTTCCATATTCGAATATAGGTGCATACTAATTTTCATGGATATCATTTGAACGGTATAAGATGAAATACTATAGCATACGCTGGTGGCAAGTAACAATAAAATGGATAGCGCGAACCTATTTTCCATACTCGAATACATATATACCAATTTTTATAGCGATTGGTTGAATGGTATAGAAATTGATAGACTGCAGCACCCTCTGGCGGCGACTTACAACAAAGGGGATAGCATAAAAACATTCTCCATGTTTTGTCAAACACACACAAAATTTTGTATCAAAATCGGTCAAGCCGTTTAGGAAGAGTTCTGTGACAAACACACATACAGAAGAATTATATCGATTTCAGCGCCATCTACCGGGTCCAATTGTAAATCTAAACCCTCCTGGGATCCACTCAAGCACACATAAAAAATTACAATAAAATAAGTCAAGCCATTTAGGAGAAGTTTAGTGACAAACACACGTACAGAAGAAATATAAAGATGTAAACTGTTAGTTTGTGAAGTCTTTATTTAAAAAAGAGAATGATAAAGTTTAATGGACACGTTTAATATTGATGGTTGTAAGTTTTGTATTTTAAATATGATTTTTTTGTGTATTTACAGCATGTATATTATTTCAAAGTTCACTGCATCATTATGTATTTTAGAAATATTATTAAATCTAACGTCAAATCTATAAATAAATAATTTCAACAAACGTATTGATAGCATTAAATGATCTGTAAATTTAAATTATATTAATAAAAACTTTCTATGTAAAAAACCAACAACCTGTCGCATTATTTTATAATATTTCAAATTTCAGCTGTAATTACTAATCTCCGTTAATGTAAATATTCTTGGTAATGCTAGTGGCCATTTTGATTTTAAGGTAGCAGTGTATGTTCTCATTCCTGTCTGTGTTACCACGAGATAAGAAATGAAAAGCCTTTCCTTTCCCAAATTATAGTGGTCATGATTTGCTTGGCCTGGAACGTTCACTTTCTTGGATGAAGCGGAGCACCTCCATTCCATAGATTGTTTTGATTCCAGTGTAATGTGAGCTACTCATGTTTCGTCACCTTTAAATCATTTTTTATCACCTCTTTCCTTCATGTCGCCATCTTTAAATGCTTGACATCATTGTCTTAGTATTCCATCGATCATAGCCTTTTCTCCTTACATTTCACTAATCTGCCGATGAATTCTGGCCACTTTCACGTCTCATGCATTTAAGAAACACATAACAGCATGCACTTTGCAATCGGCGGGGTTTTGAATTGTCTGAGGCGTTTTAAATACGCATAAATAAATGTTGACACCAGCGAATTCTTCCGTAATGGCTATTCTTCCTCTATGTATAGCTGATAGATGAAGATTCCTAATGCGAATGTGCGGAACGGCGATCGCAACTCTGTAGCTTGACACATTTTAAAGTAGCGTTTACTTAATAAAACATGTCCCGTAGATTGACAAGCAGAATTCATCGCTTTTGAATAGTTGGAATGACTATAAGATGAAAAGAAAGTGATTTGTTATCGTCAGCAAAAGCGCCATTATAAAAGTCTTAAAAGATAAGTATTAATCAAATTCTTTGAAAAATAAAAGGAGAAACTATGGACGAAGTTCAGTTTTATCAAATGAGTTGTCGGAGACATGTATTTGGTGTGGTTAATTAAAAAAGGTCCCAGACTAGACAAGCACCATAAGTTGTCACAAAATTCAAGAATTAATGCTTTTAATAAAGGCCACAAGAGAATTTGTTTTAGAAAACAATTTGGTGTGCTCACTCCCCACGAATGCTCAGCCTAAAGGTACATTTTGAAGAGAAATCAGCTCTTTCATTACCAAATATTCCAGACTATTTATGATGCTTATGAATTCAAATAGGACACTTTATATTTCAAGCTAATTGGTAACAGGGAGTATACATCTGCGTCATCAGAGTGGCTACTGAAAAAGAATCTTTATAGAATGAATATTTACAATCGAATAGCTAGATTAAACCAATTTACGCCCCCTTCTCTTTGTTGTAAAGAAAGGTTTACGAAAACCTGAACTATGGGTGCAAAATTTTTATTATACTTTATATAACAAAACTTATACTTTATATAAGTTTTGTTATTGTCAAACGAATCAAAATGTTTTTTATTATATTGATGCAAGATCGGCTCAATAGGAGACCCAATGAATCATTTAAAGCCGTGTGCATTGAAAGAGTTCTTACTAACTTAAGTGTGTGCATAAATTTTTGGAGATTTTTCGACTGCTTGTAAATACATCCTCTAAAGAAATCGATAAATCAACTTAAAAAAATATCATTATTCTTTTTGTTCATCTTTGGGGCTTTCCGATTTCTTAACATCATTAACTCTGCTGTCCGACGTCGAGTTTGACTCGACATCATCTTTCTTTGCAGCAAGTCCAACATCGACACAGTTTTTAAATTTAAATGTACATCGTTTAATTGTTTTAGGATTCGTTTTACTGGTAATTATATTTTTATTTTTGTATAATGTAGTACATTATCATTGTTGTGAATTACTGACGTTGTTACAATCAGCCATGTTAGAATTTCGTTAAAAATTTAACTTAAATCTCTTGTTTTCTACTTTATACAACATATAAATATATGAAAGCTCAATTAAAATTGCTAGGGTGATAATACATTGATATAACTGAAAAATTAATTTGGTCCAGATTATTGGGAATAGGAAAAATTAATTTGGGCCACAAAGGGCTAGCAAAATTAGCTTGCTTGGATACAACTTGTACGTGAATGATAAAAGATTGGTTCACATTTTTTAGAACGAATAATTCTGAACGAATGCGATACTGATTCCACAATTTTGTTGCTTATTTTATACAATCGATTGCTGTCAGCTTCTTGTAACTAATATCGCATACATCCGTAATCGGATTAAGAGGAAAAGGTTCTTTCAAAACGTTGTTCAAATCGTAGTAAGTTCCGATTTCCGAAAGCATGTCAGCGAGTATCTTAATTGGATTGGAAAAATCAACTTCACGTATCCATGGAAACTTATTTTTTCTTCCAGAAGTTTCGTTATCTTTTTCAATTATCTCATTTATTTTTAAGATGTGTTAAGACGTCTTGTGAGAGCTTACGATAGCTGTGTCATTATGTGATGACATAAATAATCTTTCTACATTTTATAAACATCGCCAAAACTACTTGCAGCTGTTTTAATATAAGTATTTTTCTCTGTACGGAAACACATACATTTTTTTTTTATGCAAGAAAATTATTCTTCAGTTCTTTCCGATTAAAATGATGAAATATGTTATTAATTTGAATAACATTTGTACCTTAAAAATACATCGTTCATCCAGGTTTTCACATAATATAATTGTATGAGTTTTCATTTAATTTTGAAACTTTTTAGTATATTTTTATTTAAATTTTGATGATGAATGTTCTTACAGAAATAAATTTGACGTAAAAAAATATTTATAAAAGATTAGGTGTTCAGTAAAAGTTGTAAACACATTGCCTCACAATCAGCCATATTTTTTTATCGGTGTTTATTAATAATTTCATTTAATTAAATTGTACCGTTATAATTAATTATGAATAGAAATTCACTGCTCTTAAAATGTTTAAATTTTTCTGCATTTATCTTTCAATTGCGAGTTGTGTTTTTTTGATATTTAAATTACAGGGAGCAAGTTTAGAGTGGGAAACTACCAACATATACAGAAAGTACAAACAAATAAAAAAAAATTGCAAATTATTTATAAAAATATGTAATAAATATTCAAAATCTGCGATAAATATTGCTATGATCGTGGAAAGAGATGGACAACAAGCTATGCAAAAATGAACAGGAACTTCTAAAAGTAACCACTGCTATTCTTCCTAATACTTAAATTGTACTGTTAAAAACAAAATATCTCGAAATTACAGCCGTTGAACTGCAGCAACTAGAATAGTTCAGAATTCATTTTGATGGTGGACATAGTGGAATATAAGTACTTATTTGATGAAAAGTATGGAGCGATGTGAATGAAGACACATATATGTAAAATGTTGGGCTTTTTTTTATCTGAGGTTATTCGCCACTAAAATGACTGATATATAACAGATTCAGTGTTTCACAGGATGCACTGTTAGGGTCTACTTCATTGTTATGTACTATCTTGCAGAATAGTAGATACAATGCATACTTACATTATGCCAAAATTTGGAACAACTCCTTTCTTTCCACCCGGAGGCGTTCATCTGGGGTTTAATATTACTCTATTCGGGCCCGGCCCCTTCCCCTTAGATCCACACAGGGACAAATATTAATTGAAGGGGCAAAATATAAAATATATGAGATGAACTTGCTCGTGGGCTGATTGTGTAATTAGTGAGCCAATGAGAGCTCGAGAGAATTATTATTAACTATTAAAATAGGGGGTGAGGATTTTAAACTTTCACTTAAATATTTCATGAAAGAATAAAAAAATGATATAGATTTTCATTAGATTCATTTCATTTCATTTCATTAGATTTTTTATTCATTGCTATGTATAGTTTTCACTTTGGTGATTTAATTTAAAAACGAGAACACTTTAAAATATACTCCCCTGAATTTTCATATCATTTGGCGACGAACTTCGTTGGAAGTGAAATTAGTTTCGCTTACCATTTATGCAAATACTTTTATTAATGCAAGTGAGATTACTCGTTATCGTCTCTACTTATCAGTGGATTTGGCGAGAATTCTGCAGCATTTCGGCAACCCTATCGCTCAGAGTGCGGCCGTGCTTTATTATGGATCCTTAATCGCATTGAAAGTCCGATCGAGTGTTTGCTGGATTTCACTCTTTAACATAAGGATTTGCTTGTAGAGGATTTGTTCGTAAACCCTTGTTCGCATGAGGCAGCGAGCGTGGATTTGGGGGAGGAGGAGGAGGGAAGCAGGAAGCCGTGAACTCAAAGGTAAACAAAACGTTGATTTGTGTTTGTTTTGATTTCGGTTCTAACGGAGTCCTTTTCAATGCTTTCTGCTTGCTGATCTATTCGCAATGTATATAATAAAAAAATGTAAAAAAACCTATATATACATATATATTAGTTCCACATATAGATATAGAATTCAGTAGTCCGTTGTTATACAAATTTGGGATGCTGTAGCATCTTTTTCTGTTAGAAAATTAAAGAAATAAGTAATAATTTACTAAAATAGCAACAGAAATGCACAAGTATATATATATAGCATGTTATATATATCGTATATAAGTTATAGTTATCTATGTATATAGTATTCAGTATATATTATAAATTCAGTATAGTTATACAAATTTGGCATATTGTAGCATCTCTTACTTTTAGAAAATTAAATAAATAAATAATAATAATTAACTAAAATAGTTACAAAACTGAAGTATATACGATAGCATATACTTGCTATATGTTATATATATATATATATAGTATTCAGTAGTAAGTTGATATACAAATTTGGGATGTTGTAGAACCTTTTTCTTTTAGAAAATTAAATAAATAATGATAATTCATTAAAATAGCAACAGAAATGCACACATATATACGATAGCAATTGATATAATAGATAAAGCTTATACTTCATATGAACAGTCAAATTTAAATCGCAAAACTGAATTGTAATTAACGAATTAATTAAAAGATGGCAGAAAATTTCAGAAAAAAAAAATAAATAAATGATTCATTTTTGGAAACTGGACTTGGCATGTTTATTTTCGTGTCAATGTAAGAGTAATTTTTTATTTGTAACTTGGCCATTTAAAACTATACTTCTTACTTCGAAATCTATTTTCTGATTCTAAAATATTGATATTAAAAACTCAATTAACATTGAATGTAGATTAAGTCCATCGTTGTTATTCTTTACCTATCTGGTAAAATTTCTCTCAATTTTTTCATTGCTCATGGTGCTTTTTATTTATTGATATAAATAATTCAATGGATTCGTTTAATCATAATTTAATTTCTATCACATCTTTAAAGTAAATAAAAATGGTTATTAAATTATTGTTATTTAATTATGATTATTTATGTAGCTATTGTTTTAAAATTTATTTCTGTGAATATTGCTTCTCCAATTTTTTAAATGTAAGTTACGAAAAGTGTCATCTTTGATTTTAAAGAAGGGAAAAATACCATTTAAAATAGAATGAGAATGAACATTTAAATGAACAATACTACCTAATTTCTGTACTTTAATGTCAATTCGATTATTATCTAATCTTCGACCTATTATAAATTCGATTATTATAATCTATTATCTATTCGATTATTATATCTAACACAATTATTCGACAATAATTTGTGTTAGATATGTAACCATTCATGCACTTTTTTTCATATGGCCACAAACCCAACATCTAGCGAGGAGCAAATTCGTGATCAAGATGTTAAAAAAAGTACGATTTTTGCATAAAATTTATTGTTTGTTGTAATAAACTAAATCTAGTGAGCTATTATTATCGCAATGATTCTCAGACTTCTAATGAGTGAAATTATTAAAAAAAAAAAAAAAAAAAAAAAAAAAAAACTCGTTTTGAATAATATAATTAGCAAAATAAAGCAATTTTTCTTCAAAATTTTTTAGCATTTTTTTCCCCTTCTCTTCTAATGAATTTTCTAATAATAGTGTTTGTCTGTGATGCAAATGGATAACACACAGTCAAAACAGTAGAAATGTATTTTTTTTAACGCTAATTTGATTTACGACGGCATTTAGTGCAATTACAAATAAAGTCTTTAATTAATTAAATGTAACTCACAAAAATTTATATATAATTTCTGTCTGCTCACCAGGGGAAAAATATAATATGATTTGTATGTGTAATAATTCTTAAGTTTTTAGAAATAGAGATAGATAACTTTTCTTATACACTTTGAAAGATATATATTTAACCTACCCAGCTCGCGAAATGTAATTTGGCGAGTTTGATTGGTTAAAAGGTGGGGTAGGTTCTTTTATTTTGACTTATAATGAAATGATTTTTGGTTAAAAACTAAGAATCAATCATTTCGACAAGACATTTCATAAATTTAAGTAGCTGAATTGTCATTCATACAAGAGTTGTGCTTGTTCCTTTAGATATTTTTCAAGTAAAAAAAAAATGTTTTGACAGGTGAACTATTAAAAGAATTTAATTTCTCAAATACGTATGTCACCATGAAATGGTTTAATATTTTTTTATACTTAATTTTATATCGTGCCCTGTTTCAACACATTAGCGATCCCACAATTTGATCATCATTGTATTGGCTTATTAGAGTTCGTAATTAGGGCCTGTCTCGTGACCCAGTGACAACTTGCACAGCTTGTGTGCAAGAGAGCTGAAATTCAAATATGTTAGCTGCTGTGTTGTAGTTGCTGCTTTCTGAAACGAAGAGTCTCGAATGTGATTGTAACCAAGTGTGTAAAGCATCGATCGTCAGACTGCTTTGCTTGGTTAGGAGTTTTCAGGGTTTTTTTTCTCGTACAACACTCACATGTGGCGCAGTTACCCCTAAAAGACTTACCTCATCACCCGTGGGTGGGTTGTTTGTGATATGTACGAAGATCACCGATCATCACTTTTCTAACTGGTAGAGGGCTACATAGCTGGGAGTGAGGTGTGGAGAAAAGAAAAGAAAAGTCAACATTAGAAACAATTGAAATTTATCAATGAAATAAATGTGAAATATCTTGGTTTCCTGTTGATGTTTTATCTCATGATTTCATAGCATCAAAAAAAATTTCGCATTATTTACCTCCAGTTCTTTATCTGGTGATTCTTGGTAACTGTTATGTTGTTCTGCCCACACGCGCGCGGAACTTTGTGTTCTGGAAAAGATCCGAAGAACGGTTATCTTGTTTTTCTCCATTTTTTTTTCCCGTGCTTCTTTCTCTCCTGGTGTTGATGCTCTCTGTTATCTTTTTCACTTTCTCGTTTTTTTTTAAACGTTGGCGGCCATTCCGTTTTTGCTTATAATGAAATTATTCTATTTAGTTATACAGGAAATAAATGATTTACAGACATCTTAAAAAAAGACTGTATTAATCTGTGTATAATAATAGGGGAATAGGGAAGTGTTGTGTTATGAATTGTCGTCGTTTTCATTCTGACTCTATGGAATTTATAATCATTGATAATCTGTTATGGGGCTTTATGCTATTGTTTATTCAGAACATTCAAAATACTAGTCAGCTACACATGTATTCCGTTGCGATTAACCAACATTTTTAATCGAAGATGGTGATAACTATCTTGCAACTGTTTTGAATTTTACTGCAAAGTTATGCAAACATTTAAACGGCTTAAAATATATAATCAATTTTCTCTCCACAATATGTATGTATTATCAGAGCGTTTTCTAGAGGTTAATAAGAAGCATTTGGTTTTGATTTGTGATATCTAATTTAATATTTCTAGAATTAAAAATGGGGAATATTTCGTTAACTATTGATATTTTGAAATTCAGGATAATTAACAGTGTTTTTTCTTAAATTTAAATGGATGATAATGTTTAATACGTTTTAGTTACATAAGTGGAATTCATTTTTATCCGTAGAACGTGTATAATAGCACGTCCCACTTTGAGCTTTTTTGTGTTTAACCATCGACGGGTTGGCTGTATCTAGGATTCTCGTCACATATGTCATAAATCAGGTCGCCATCTGTCCTGTGGGCAGGTGTGAGGAATCGGCCAAAGAATTTCCCATTCCAATTCGTTGAGCAGCAAAGCGTGAAACGTTGACCAATCACTCTGAGCTTGTAATTGGTCTACGCTTCCCGCCTCTCCGTTGTATGCCTTGGTGCGAATGCGGCTTTAGTCGAATGTTTTATATTGTCGACTTCTCATTCCGACTCCTGACATTTCATCTTAATTTTTGAATTACTATCGTTAGTAATAGATTTAGAAAATTTGTGAAAGTAATTTAATGATTTTTATTAAACTCGTATGTACGGAAAAAAAAAAAAAGTTTTTGCAATAACAAAGTATTTTTACAATTTTAGACGCGTAATACTTGCATTAAATTAAAATATGTGCTGTACTCTAAATTTGCTTACACAAAAATATTTATATCCTATAAAAATAATTGTGCTATATTAACATGTAGCAAATATTATAGAACAGTTAAAGGCAAGTAAAAAGAAAAAAAAAAATGTACATTTTAGTCATGGAGGGGCTACATTTGTAATGTAAACCTTATTTATTTTTAAAAAATAAATATCTTCTATAATATCTTTTATTTTTGATCCAATATAGTATTACTATCATTACTTTTCTCAACACTGATGTAGTGTTGAGAAAAGTAATGATAGTAATCATAATTATAAAACATTAAATGTCCACATATGTGGCCGATGGCGTCATTAGGTTAAGTTGTTCTTTTCATGAATGATTTATTTCTTGATAAATTTTTATTATTTTATAATAAAACAAAAGACAGCTAATGTTTAAGTTAGTTTTTAGTTAGATGTTTAATTTTTGAAACATATGTCCTTTTTAATTTATTAAATCTTTTGCGTTTTCTATTTTATGGAGGACAAACTTAAGTTCATCTTTGATAAATTACCAACATCTTTTTAAAACTATTTTAAAATTTTTCTTTTATGTGCACGGAGAGTAGAATATCTTGTTGGAAGAATAAAAAATAAAAAAATTATTATTTATCTTGGCGACTTCATGATGATATATGTGCTGATTCCAGTTGTTTTTAATTTATTCCCCTCGATTATGCGTTTTACCGACACGCTGTTTACTGTGTATAGTACATTGTTCATAATCATCTCCTGTGTGAAGCGAATTTCAAGCGAATTCCCAAGGCCAGTAATTCACTCTTTCCTCTGCACCATTTCTGGGTATCCGTTTCGTCATTCTAATTGTTATGCTTTGTGGACAATCACGTTCGTATTGTGGAAGTAGAATCGCCATTACATAATTAACAAACACGGCGGCTTCTTGCGTAATGAATTAATTCGGCATGCAGCGCTTCCTTCTGGGTTGCGTTTGCTTAGTTTTGTGATGGTGTGTTGCAGCGAGTCATAATGTTTTAGATTGTGACTGTCAACACTTTTTTTTCTTCTTTCAATTACCGAGACATTGTAGGGAGCACGTATTCTGTTGATGAAGAACAGCTACATGCGCCCGATTCATAAATGCTGAAGCTCGAATCTGCTGGCTGCGTACGTTGCAGGCACTGCTTTCGAAAAAGGAGACTCAAATGTTAAGTGTGACGCATTTTAAGCGTCTTGCAGCAGCAATTAAACGGTGTAGAGTTTTCCGGATTTCCCTCCGTATTGCACGCCTATGCTAGGCAGTTATCTCTAAAAGACCTCCCTATCTTCTTTGCCCTTGTTGGCATTGCACGGCGACCGATGTATAAGCAAAGAAAAATTATGGTAATACTTCGGCATACATACGTTTGAATAAGTCTAACTTGATATACGTCCTATTTGGACGAGAACAATTCTTTTGGTATACGACTTTTGTTTGGAATACGTCTCGCGTAGTTTTAAAATCTTGTACTTGATGATCGAGTGCCGCTCTGACACTTGGCTGCACAGGTTTCGGTCTCGAGTCCCGGCGGTGACATTGATGTTTGTAGTGGTTCGAAATCCACTTTAAACTGTAGGTCTCGGTCTAATAAGATCGTAGAGCTTTGTAGGGCTAGTGTTACTCGAGTCCGAGTCCGAGTCTCTATATTGCCAGCTGCATTAGAACAACACTTTTAAAATCTTTGCTAAATGGATCGATGTTCCAAACCTTTGCATAGGAGTACCACCCCATGAACAAAGCGCAACAAACCTTTGATAGCATTGTCAGAAATGATTAGATAGAAACTTTCCGAGGAAAAAACAGAAGCAAACTTTTTTGGACAGAACTTTAGTAAATGTCAAATTCAATCAGACGCGCGTAGACAAAAAAGAATATTAAATTTTGTCTATTTTCTTTTATTTATATATTTCATCTAACTACTTTAATGTGTTTTAGTATTGAGCTGTGTTTGAATTACTTTATACAACTCCATCCACGCTATTACCGATAGGACTTTTCTCATGGGAACTGATTAATTAAAATTCTCTACGTACATTTCCAGTTTGGTCCAAGAATCTTTTGTGTATAAACATACTGTAGTATATATTAGATTGCGTATCACGGTTGCCAGTTTCGTATAAACATCCTCCTTTGACTTTTTTTTTTTTTTTTTGCTGTAAATAAATGTCAATTTAATTTTTCTAAATATTCGGCATTTATATTCTACTTATAAAACTTTATTGTAATATTTTCCTTTCCAAAATGATAAAAAAAAAAAAAAAAAAAAAAATCATTTATACGAAATTTTCGAAATGTTTTATTATAACCTCATACAAAATGATCGGAGTTATAAACAAAGTAACATTTATTGTATCTATTTATCTTTAGTAAAAGCACGTAGTTAAATAAATTCATGATTCGAGAAGAATGTAAAGCATTTCGCGGAAGTTTCAAAAAAGCTTTGTAACTTGTTTATCTTTTCTAAGAAATTAACATGGAAAAAGAAGGGGAAAAAGAAGCCAAGCGATGATGCATCGCCAATTCTAGCACGAAAAAGACAGGAGATTGCCACAAGTTTTTGTTCCTTTAGAATAGAGAACGCTCTGAATTATTTTACTACTCTATGGTATCGCTGTATATTCATATAGAGATAGCACGTTAGATTTCGTATATTGTTAAAATACAAAAATCTGATTTGGTAACGTACATTAAAAAAAGCTCTTATTTTCTTAATTGGTTTTACTTTCTAGTATTAATAATGTTAAGGAATGTTTTATTGAAAATAGGTGAATTGTTTGTCACGATGATTCATTAAAAAAGTGATTACATTTTTTATTTATTGACTTTGAATTCTGAATGAAACATGATGAGCTTATACCATAGCTATTCCGTGAATCGTAAAATAATATATATATATATTTATTATTCTGCTTACGGCTGCTGTTTTGGTGATCTATACTGCACTGAGTCATTCTGTTCAAAGAATATGAAGAATGTTACAGAAAAATATGTTATTTTACTGCTAACATTAGTTTTCATTTTCATTTCTTTTTTTTCCTTCGATAGGTAAAAATGTTAACAAATTCTTTGAATTTTAAATATATAAATAATTAAAATCACATGTTTTCTCTTTAAAAATGTTTCGTTGCCAATTCGTGCCAATCTTAAAAAAAAAGAAACCAAGTTATGTGAATTAATTCCTAACCAATTGTTAAGCAGATTACTTTCGCTTCTTTTACATGCAAATTTATTTATTTGCTTTCTTTTTTTTTTGTGGATCGTCTAAAACGTATTTTTTTTATATTCTTTTTCATAATACACGACCTTCACGTATGTTTTCCTTGTCTTTGTATTTATGCTGGGCTGATTTTATGTTAAGAATAGTGCAAAAAGATGGGGAAGGGAAAAGAAAAGCATTTATTTTCTTTTATGTGTGTTGTTTTTTTGCGAAAAATGTCAATCCAAGTATTTTTATTTGTAAATTCCCATTTGATTCCATATATGGCGTATGGAATAGCCAAATAACATTAAAAAAAACAAAAAAAAACCACCTATTTACAAAACATATTATTGTTTATAATGTTCCAATAAGTTTATATCCATCCCATAGATATTTACTAAATAAACCTTTTACGCAGTTTACCAGTGATTCTCAAACATTTTGAAGTCGTGGCGCATTTAAAAACCTACAACTAATTTTAGACGCACTATATACAAATTTTTGACAAATAAGTATCCACTATTCATTAACGCCTCTTAGTGTTATATCCAGATGGTCAACTCCACAGTCTATTACTTGCAGACGGCGGAGTCTCAAAAGTACAATGGATTTTTATTTATTTTTTTTAAACATTAAAAATCATAATAGACGTTAACTTTCATAGTAGACAACCATGGAATTACCGCTCTTAATTTCTCGGAAACCTTTTTTGGCGCAATATTGCTGTTTGGCGACTTCTTATGTGAAAGAAGGAAAGAAGTAACAAGAAAGGTTAGTTGTTTTTAATGAAAACTTTAAGTGGAAATATTGATAAAAAAAAAAGTAACTATATTTTTATATCTGGACACATATTTCTCTGGAATACCACAGGGCACAGTTTTTGAGAACCACTGATAAGACACTTCGAATGAGCATTGCTTCAAACAACATGATCAAGTAAGATTATTTCTACGATAATGGATATTTTTAAATTGTGACGCTTGGCTTACTAAAAGAAAAATTTCAAACAACGTTTGTTCTTTTACTGTTGAGGAGTGATTACATTTCATAATTTGCAAGATTATATCCTTTAAGGTTTAATAATTTCATATTTTTCTTTATGCTTAAGGGTTTAGTTGAATGTGACGTAGATTAAATAAGCGAATACAAAATCTCGTATAAAAGCATTCAGAAAATAACTTTACCGATGAAGTCATTTAATTAATTTTATTGATATATCTTTGTACTAGATTTAAGAGAATAGTAATTGAAGTTTATTAATAAATCTAGTAAAATTTTCTGAATTTTAAAAATATGTTTGTTTTAAGCCAATCCGAGATGCAGAATCATTTATCAAATCCAATATAAGGTTGGTAAAATTCCTAAATTGTATATATAAAAAAAAAAAGTCCGATAGGCCGATTTACAGTTACTCATAAAATTAAAAATTAAAAATTTATTATAAGAACAAAACGCGTCACAGCAATATTAAAAAAAAAAATAATCATAATAAATATACATGTATAGGATTTCAAACGATTTTTGTTTTTGAAAAATCTTATTTTCACTTTGTAATAAAATTGTCTTTGCTGCCACCAGACCCTCTTTTATTTTACATTATTTAATTATTAGCTCGTAAAAGAAATTTTTTTAAAAAAATAAGCAAATAATAATAATTGAAAGTGGTCAAGCGAACGAAAAACCGCGCTCCCGAAAACAATACACATATTTTTATGGGAAAACCCCCCAAAGATTTAAAAATAGTATTTTAAATTTATTAAATCAAATCGTTACATACTTTTAACAATAATCTAACACTTCCCGTTTTTGCAACTTCGGTATTTTTTTTTTTTTTTTTTTTGGAATTACTTCCTTGTTTGAGAGCCACTTTACAATATTTAACAATAGCTGGTGCCTTAATTGTTTTTGTTCAGTTCTAGCCAACCAATTCTCTTATAACAGTTTCAGAAAAGCTACTTCATTTTGAAGCATTGAACGTATCATTTACGTTTCTTCGTCGATGTATTTATTATGCTCAATTATTTCCAACTAAAATTTATTCATTAATTATAGCTAGTTTAAAATTTATTATTTTTATTTTTTAATAGATTTTAAAAAAGTGAATAAACAACAGAAATAATTGTCAATGTCGCCGGATTCAAACAATGTAAAACAACATAGCAGAACATTTTTAGACAAACTATTTTGCTGTAAACAACTACAATTGCCTAAATCAGGGGTGGTCAACCCGCGGCCCGCCTTGACTACTTTTTCGGCCAGTGAGATTTTTCACACTTTTACAAAATATATTTGTTTAATAATGGCCTAAGTAATGAAAACCAATGTATTAAAAAAATACATTATGTGTGCATCCCTATATTCAAAAATTAACTGCCGAAATTATGAGAAAAAATGAACTTTGATTTTAAAATAATATTCTTACGAATATAGGACAGATATTGCCTGTTTTATTTCAGAATTTACAGTTATGAGTTCGCAAAATGTAAGTGATCGTAGTGATGCAGTGATCATCCTTTGATACGCACAGTTGATAGTTGATAGCAGAGCAAACCAGACTCTCAGTTCAAGTTGTTAGCGCTTTTGGTTCAACTTACACCTGCGAATCGTTTTTTTCAAAAATGAAATGGACCCAACACAAAACATGCTCAAACATAACGGACGCTAACATGCAACACCCATTACGATGTGCAAATACCCAAATTGAGATCGATTTGCAAAAGTTAAATGAAAGAGAGGAGAAATAACTATCGTACTAGTAAAATAAATATTTTTTAATGATTTCTTTTTTTATTATTTCGTTTATATTTATATATATTTTTATTTGTCATATTTAGTGTTATATATTTCTTTACAATGTGTTTTTAGTATCATTATTATTATATTATCCATGTTTACATGTAAGAATAATAGTAATCACAATAATAATAACTCATTCTGTTTCAATTTTTCACTCTAAAAGATTGTCTATAGTGAGTCTAAATCTAATAAGGGGATATATAATTTTATATGGGGATCGCGGAGTTAGGATGCATTTCCAAAGTGGCCCACAAGATTATTTGGGTTGGCCATCCCTGGCCTAAACAGTTTCTTTTTTTTTTTTTTTTTTTTTTTTTTTCTTATTATAATAGCTGTTATACGCATCTATTTTCTCAATAAGACTCAAAATTTTGGAAACAAAGTCCAAGTATTGACAGCACTGAAACCATAGTTCGTTCTTTCGTTCGAAAATATTTCGGTTTGAATATTCGTTTACGTTATGCAATTCGTTCGAAAATATACTCTATTCGTTTGAAGATATCATTTCACCACCCACCATTAAGTAGCTGGAATGCACCTGCGTAACTATTTAGGGCTGATCATCCAGTATCGATAAGATATCTTTGCAATTTTTTCTGCGTGGGCTTTTCTTGCGGTGCAACTGTTTAGCCATGCATTTGTGTCACCTTCTTTCCGCGACCGGGTAACTTATTAATTTCCAATTGTCCCACGAGAAGATCAGATCGTGGAGATGACTCGTAAAAGAAAGAGATAATGTGTATATTTTTTTTCTTCTCTCTCTCCAACTCAGTTGAGGATCCGGCAGAGCGAGCCTCGTCATTAAGGTCAGGCCGCAAATAGGCTAGGGGGTCATGGACAACATGGGTGCCCCCGGAACGAGATTTCTCTTTCTTTTCTTTCTTTCTTTTTTTTTTTTTTTGCTTTTTTTAGGTGGAAAATGTGCTTGCCGAGTAAGTTTTTGTGAAGAGGCAAGAAGATAAAAGAAAAAGCAAAAAAGGTTTCTTTTTTTATCTCTGGCTAATTAGGCATGCCTTGGGTGTCATTGTGTTCTTCAGACAGTTAACTCCAAATTGAGTGCTGACGTTTGCTGTAGTTGCGCAACTGGGCTTCCTAATGAGACATCGATGTTTTTCAAAAATAGGACGTTCATCACTGTTTGAATTTACAGCTCACTTTCTTCACAAAGCAAGATGCACTATGTACTTTTTGTTGTTCTTCTCTTGATGGCCATATAGCTAACGATGTAGCCTTTGGTACCACAGGCTCCAGTTTCGAATCCCGTCAGGGGTGTAGGTTCCGGTCTAATTAGCCTAAACGCACGTGCACAAAATGACCGTAGAGCCACAAACCAAACTTGGGGGGGGTATGGATGTTTGTTAGTGGTTCGGAATCCAAGTTAAACTGTAGGTCCCGATGTAATTAGACTAAAGTGTGCGCAAAATGACCGTAGAGCGACAAACCAAACCTTTTGGCTAATGAACCCGCTGATCTAGCTATCCACATTTCAAACTAATTATAATATTTAATGTTCCCATATCGGACATTGGATATGGGAAGTTTTCCACGATGTTCGTTTTGCCTAGTGTGCGAACCATCAAGTAATTTTACTAAAATGTTTCATTTAATTACGTCATCACGGATTTTTTCTTTTTTTTTACCATATTAAGCTGCTTTCAGACTTATGAGCGAAAGTAATAAACACCGCACATCAAACAGTTTTACTGCACTTTCCATGAAAATCAAAATGAGTTCGGTTTCATCTGTAAGTCTTCGGGGAAACAAAATTAACGTTGGGCTTGGTGTCAACTCGCGCACCAAAGGATTAACGATTTTCCGAAAGGCGAATGAAATTATCTCGTAAAGCTACGTCCACATTTGAAACATTCGTTCACATGCCCTTTTGTCTCTTGAATATTCAGTTTGGTCTCGTGAAAAAAGCCCCCTTTACGTATGAGGCTCAGTCGCTTTTTTGAAAGTTGTGTATCCTTTAATGCATGATCGAAAACCGATTCCATTCCGAGCGGCGCTCAAGTCTCATGCATTCAAGTGTAGATGCGATTGAACGGGAGATAACGGGTCTTTTTTTTAAAGTTGAAATTGCAGTGCTTTAGTACAGATGGATATTCGTCATGCTGTTTCATATGTTGATGTGTTTTTGTTTAAAAAAGTATATATTTATTTTTATCCAATATTTTTTGTTATGCCTCTTCCCTTTAAAATTCGTTCGCTAATTGCTTTAAAATTCAGTTGTATACCCTTATAATTAAAATATTAAAAAATAATGTAATATATGAGCGTAATATATTTATATATTTATTAATTGCTAGAATTAGTAAAAAATTGAAAGTACCATTTAATTTGTTTTCTTTGTAAAAAATAAGTCATTTAAAAAAAAAAAAATTATTCAAAATCGTTGTAATAAATCCTAAAATTGCTTTTACTTAAACAATAATTATTTGTATTATTTAGTACTGCAGCAAATTTATGTATAATGAGTACACAGAAAAAAAAAATGAACTTCTTTGTGTTACAGCTTTTAAGTTATGTTTGATTTTTCGTGTGTGTTTGTATTAGTAATTCATTACCATGGCAACAAGAGCAGTTCCCTCTCGCTTTTAGTATTACTCTATTTATTATACAGAATTGTATGCAGACAGGTTAGCCTTTTTAAATACCGAATACGTAAGATGACCCACTTCAGTCATGAAAAACTAATATCTACGAGCATCTTATCGCGGCTAAAATTAGCCACTGCGCCAGGGATTGCGTAGCGGCTGCTAATGCTTAAGCTGTCGACTGCGCCATTTGAACTGTCTCGCTTGTAGTGCTTCTCACTTGTGCTCCAGATGGTCTTCCCCTCTTACATTGAAATGCGAACAATTTTTTTTTTAACGAAGGTTTGGTTTGTCGCGCTACGGTCATTTCTTGTACACTTTAGGCTAATTAGACCAGGGCTTACAGGTTCGTGGATTATAAACCACAAACATCCATGTGGCCCCCAGTATTCGAATCTGAAGCTTGTAATACCAAAGGCCAGAGAGCTATAAATGCCAAAGGCTTCTGATCTGCTTCATCTGAAGGATGTCAAAGAAAGAAATATTAAATTAAAAAAAATTATATAAATTTTTTTTCGGAATCTTCGTAATAGTATCTTCACAACATTGACATTTCATAAAAACATGAAAGAAGTAAGATGTTGATTTCCTGCGCGTGTAACAGCGACGCAAAACCTTTTATTTTGTACGCAAAAAGGGTTTATTGTTTTCAATCAATTTTGTAGCTCGACTCGTGGAAGTGTCGCAGTTAGTGTGCGAGAGCGCTCAATCTGTTGCAGGCATTGCTTGCAAAAATTAAAAGACTTGATGGTGATTCTGATCGCGTTTCTAAGCGCCTCGTATCGCTAGATAGGTTGCCTTTGAAAAGTTTTTCCAGGTTTTACTTCCATACATCACGCAATTGCAGGTAGTTAAGGCTCGTTCCCACCGAGGCGTTGAAGCGTGAAGCGTTGACCAATCACTAGCCTCACCACATTCGCCTTAAACCGGTAGAAATCCACCGCTTCGAGATGCCCAACTTTCAGCTCTCAAATGCTTGCCGCGTCATGTGACTTGGATTGAGCCAATAGTAGATCTACCATCTAGTAGAAGTAAATGGAACTTCACTAGGCGTAAAGCGATTTCTGACGTTTCGGTGTGAACGGGTCGAAAAAATTTTCTACCTTGCCGCGTGACGCGTCGCCGCCTCACGCCTCGGTGGGAAAGGGCCTTTACCCTTAAAAAATTTTCCGGATCGCAATGTCCTCATCCTTTCCTCCCAATGGATATTGCAGATATCTACCGTGGAATTGGTTATTACTCGGAAATTTCATTCTTGGCGAATGATGGCCATGTTGAAAGTTCATTAACTTTTTATTTGTGAATAAATACATATTTATTTATGTATCTCAGTAAAATTTTCTTTTACCAATGAAATAGGGCCTGAATGGCCGAGTGTCTTCTGACAGACTTCTCACCCAAATCATTGCCAAATTATAAAGAGGCAACTCAGCTCTGCGCACAATGATGTGATGTGGCGTAGTAGTAGTAATGAAATAGTGTAAAAAAGAAAATCTTTTTGTTGTAGAACTTTCTTATACTAGTTTTTTTTTTAATTTTATTTTATAAAATATTAATATTACTCAACATTGAAATTGTCAAATGGCAAAGGATTGGGATTTAAAAAAAAATTAATTTGGTTTTAACACTTGTGTTAAACTTATTAAAACTTTTAGTTAGAAATCTATTATATATAATTCCCGTGTCACGATGCTTGTTCGCGATGAACTCCGAAACTAACCATCCGATTTTAACTTTTTTTTTTTTAAATGTGTGTTTTGTTCCAACTTGAGAAATAGGATAGTTTTTATTCAGATTTTTTTTGTATTTAAATGCAAAATCGGTTAAAATCTAGCATTGAGAAAGGCGCCAATCTTGCAACCCTGAATTTTCGCCAATTTTCCGCCAATTTCTTTAGGGTTGCAATACTGCAATTAGAGGAATTCGTAGCTTCATTTTTTGAACAATAATATAATGACTATTTTTAGATGGCTCCGTGCCTCGATGCCTGTACTACATAACCGTAAAATTCTCATGTTCTGAATATTATTGTTTTATGTACTACTTTAAATTTTGTGAAAATTATACTGTATGAAATTTATATTATTTCTATGCGAAATAAATCAAATGTATGTAAGTATTACCTGATTTGATTATTAATATTTTTTTTATTTTCTAAGTTTGAATTTGAATTGGAATAAAATATATGGAATGAAAAGTTGTGAATCAAAACATTGAACTTTTCTATGCTTAAAGTTTGTCAACATGTGTTTTATTTGATTAAGAATTCTAAAATGAAATGTGATCTGCAAGATAATATAATATAGACAATATAATTTTAAAGAAATATGATGAATTTTAAGGATTTTTTGAAAAGTGTGAAAATGAAGTAAACTCTGCAATTATTTGATATAATGCTAACATTAAAATTTTATAAAAGGTATTATAACAGTTACAAGTTGAAAATCAAGGACATTTTTTTTTTTAAACTTTTGTTATTTGAAAAAAAAAAGGATTTGAGTTATAAATTTCAGTGATTTGAATATTGTGGAAGAAAAATTGATAAATGGTACTTTTAAGTTGGAAGTTATTTAAAGAAAACAAGACAACTAAATAAGTGTTTATATTAATAAAGGAGAATTTAAAGCTCATTAACTTTTCCATATGTTTTGTGATTTCTTTCATCATAAAATAATAAAACATTTTTTGTGAAGAAGAAAAAACACATTTTCTAAATTTGAATTTGAATTGGAATAAAATATATTGAATGAAAAGTTGTGAATCAAAACATTGAACTTTTCTATGCTTAAAGTTTGTCAACATGTATTTTATTTGATTAAGAATTCTAAAATGAAATGTGATCTGCAAGATAATATGATATAGACAATATAATTTTAAAGAAATATGATGAATTTTAAGGATTTTTTGAAAAGTGTGAAAATGAAGTAAACTCTGCAATTATTTGATATAATGCTAACATTAAAATTTTATAAAAGGTATTATAACAGTTACAAGTTGAAAATCAAGGACATTTTTTTTTTTAAAATTTTGTTATTTGAAAAAAAAATTTGAGTTATAAATTTCAGTGATTTGAATATTGTGGAAGAAAAATTGATAAATGGTACTTTTAAGTTGGAAGTTATTTAAAGAAAACAAGACAACTAAATAAGTGTTTATATTAATAAAGGAGAATTTAAAGCTCATTAACTTTTCCATATGTTTTGTGATTTCTTTCATCATAAAATAATAAAACATTTTTTGTGAAGAAGAAAAAACACATTTTCTAAATTTGAATTTGAATTGGAATAAAATATATTGAATGAAAAGTTGTGAATCAAAACATTGAACTTTTCTATGCTTAAAGTTTGTCAACATGTATTTTATTTGATTAAGAATTCTAAAATGAAATGTGATCTGCAAGATAATATGATATAGACAATATAATTTTAAAGAAATATGATGAATTTTAAGGATTTTTTGAAAAGTGTGAAAATGAAGTAAACTCTGCAATTATTTGATATAATGATAACATTAAAATTTTATAAAAGGTATTATAATAGTTGCAAGTTGAAAATCAAGGACATTTTTTTTTTTTTAAACTTTTGTTATTTGAAAAAAAAAGGATTTCAGTTATAAATTTGAGTGATTTGAATATTGTCGAAGAAAAATGGATAAATGGTACTTTTAAGATGGAAGTTATTTAAAGAAAACAAAACAAATAAATAAGTGTTTATATTAATAAAGGAGAATTTAAAGCTCAATAACATTTTTATGTATGTACATTTGTTTTTATTTACATTTAAAAGGTGGTTTTAACTATTTCTTATTTGAATTTTTATGCATTTTGTATTCATTCAAAACATCATAATAAAATATTTCTGTTCTAAATGCTTTGAAACTTCATGTAAAAGTTTTCTTTAAATGTATGAAAGGAATAGAACATGGAAATTAACCTAAATTCATAAATTATTTTTATTTTAGTTTTTAAACTAAGAATTTTTGTAAATTTGTAAAAAAAAGTTTGTGTCGACAAACTTTAAGCATACAAAAATGTATAAATAATTGAGATATAAATTTGAAAACAGTATATTACCTACATAAGGATATTCCCAGCATTAAAATACTTGCAAAGGAAAAAACTATTCATGTTTTATTTATTTTTGAATTATAAAGTTTTGCAACAATATCACATTTTTGCAATGTTTATCCATATTTTAAAGAATAAATTGTATAAAAAATAGTTAAAGTTGATATTTTTATGTGAAATTCAAAGGTTTTGAATATATTTAATCAAAACACTTGCAGAAAGGCTAAATATTTTAAATCCAGGTCATTTCATATTAAAAAGCCTTTGCAAATAGGAGGAAGTTGTAAAAAAAATTTTTGTCGAGCAAATGTTAACTTTTTCAAAACAAAGCTCAGAAAATATTTAGAGCTTTAAGAAAAAATAAAACTGTATTTTTTAATAAATAAGACTATGAACTTGATAATTCAATGGCGTTTTAATATATTTACAACATTTTTAAAAGTAATATCTCTAATTAAAAGTTGTTTTTAGCTTTTTCTCAGAATGAATTTTTATGCTTTTTGTTTTCATATGAAACAACTTAACACAAGTAATTTTGATCCAAATGCTACAAAACTTTGTATTTATGTTTTTCATAGATGTTTACAGGGAATAGACCTCTGAAATGATTATAGCTACATAAATATTTTTTATTTTAATTGTTAAACTTGGAATTACATGCACATTTTGGAAGAATTTTGTGTCAACAGCATTTAAACTAGCACAAAATAATAAATAATAAAGATAAAAATTTACCAAAGGACTATTCATGCTCACGTATTGGAAAACCATCGAATTTATTTATTTTGACGAAAGACAGACTAACAAAAAATATTGTTCATCGCTTAGTTCTTAGTTAAATGAAAGTAATGATTATTAATAATTAAATTACGTAAAATAATTATAAAACAGTGTTAAAAATCAACATTATCTACCTCATTCATTAAATTAATAAAAATTAAGCATTTGCTATTATTTGAAGCTTAATTTGATCTTTTCATCATTCTTTACTAATCACTTGGTTAACAATACCAATTATAGTATCTAATAATTGAACGAAATACAAGAAAGCCACAGCAACGCGTGGCCGGGTCTTCTAGTACAGTATATATTTTACATTTTGCACATGCGATCTAAAATAATTTTAATTTAGAAGTTTTTACTATTTTTCTTTCCTCATCACCCTAGTTTTCCCCATATTTCCTGTCCGGTGGACTATTCTTGGCATACATTAAGTGGAACGCGAAGCTCATCAATGTTTAAATATGTATATATATTGAAAGAAAGACTCTCCTTATTTTGTTCTTACTAAGCTTAAAAGGCAACGGGAAAGAGCTTTTGTAGAACTTCTCGCTCAAAGAATTCGCAGTTAGTGAAGCAGCCTCAACTGCAACTTTGCAGATTCTCCTAATCCGATTACCATGTTCTCAACTTAAAAGCAAATGGCCGCGCCTCGAAACGAAAGCCCAGAGAGAATCCCTGAGGAATCATTTTGGATTAGAAATGCGTCATTAAATCCTCGGATATAACAATTTAAGTTTTTATCTTGCACTTTTACTGTTCATTCCGCAATGCGTTACTTCCGACCCTACATTCCTTCCTATATATATATATATATATATATATATATAAAGTTTTCCTTTGTATAGAAATTTAAATACCTCTATTATTATTGCTATTATATTATTTATTTGTAAAATTTCCGAGGGGCCTGATGGTCAAGTGGCTAGCGCTCTGGCGCTCGGTGCCACAGGTTTCGGGCTCAAGTCCCGGTGGTGCCATGGTGTTTGTAATGGTTTGGAATTCACTTTAAACTGTAGGTCCCGGTCTGTTTAGCTCTCGTGTGCACAAGATGACCGTAGAGCGACAAACCAAACCAAATCGTAAAGTTTCTATATGAATAATGTATGGTAATTATTCGATGGCAACTTACAAAAATTAGTTACAATTATTTGATGTCATAATACAATTTGTTATTGTTGAGTGTGTTAAGATGTAGATGAGGTAAGCTTCATTTGGATTGCATTTCTAAAAATAATGCATTGAATACTTTGAGAGAATATGTACTATCCATTAAGAATGTTAGCTCATTACTTGCGGTTTGGGGAATCTTGAAGGGCAAGCGAAGGTTAAAAAATAGATTTTTCTGAGCATCAGGGATACTTACAACATCAAATTGAAGTCACCAGCAATTGTTTTATTTCTATCATCCTAATTAGTAATGCATAAGTGATCATTAGCAAATAAAATTAAAATATGAAGGAGACAAAAACGAAAATGTTAATATTTCAAAATAGCTAATGGTTGTTGTAATTGTGTAGGGACAATTGAAATGTGGATAGAAAAAAATAAGACGCTTAGAAATCACAGTTTCATTAAGTATAATAAGACCAGAGCATCAAATTCCGGCTTTTTGCAGAGAAAAAAAAATTATAACGTCAAAATCAGCTTTAAACACTATTCAAATCTTTGTCAATTAAATGTGATTGAATATGACTATAATTGCAATGCTAGATCAAATGCTGATTTTTTTTATAACGAAATTGTTCTCTAAAAATAAATAAACGTAATCTTCATTTAAATAATACGCCAACCGTTTGAATATTCTCACAGTTGAAATACCTTCCCTCCCCAACTATCTGATGAATACCGATTCTGTTACATGTTACCTGTCCTTGACGTACCTCCAAACTCGTTGGTCCAGTCGCCATCGAAGGTTTTTAATTTTTGGCGAGTTATTTCCATTTAGTTGGCGACTGTTTATTTAAGTTTATATCTCAATTTAAAATGATAAAATTAATGAAATTCCCTTTGCCCCATCTGATTGGATACCGATAAATTACTGGGAATAACGTTCGACAAATTGACAGAAGAAGTTGCATTTGTTTAAATAATGATTTTTGAGACTAAAATGTTTCTATAATTTTGTGTAATTTTTTAAAATTAATTAATGAGTGATTGTAGAAATTTTCGGACCTTCAGTATACTTATGCGAAATTTCAAATTGAAGAAAATAAAATTTTTACTTCTTGGAAGAACTATACATTGAAGGCTATGTAATTACATGTTTGTCTTTATTATGTTTGGTTCATTCTTGAAACTTTTGATTCCATCATGGAATTCGCCTTTTTGAATATTGTTCTGTATTGTGGTTACGTTTTTCTGGATATCTTCAATACCATGAAAATAATATTCTTTGAAGTTTCACATTAAGCGAAGAGAAAATAGTCTGCAGGTGCCACATCCGGAGAACAAAAGCAGTGGGTAAAAAAAAAAACTTTTATTCATTCGAAACCTCTTGACGAGAATGGAATTGTCGGAAGGCGCATTGCCATACAGCTCTCGATTTCACGACAGCAACCGATTAATTGCAAATGAATTTCTTTGCTTTGAATATCCAGAATATTTACATGTGCATTTCAAAATGCTGTTTGGCATCATGCATTGTAAAAATTCGTCTAATTTTCCCTATTTTAAAATAAATATTCAATAAATAATATCAATAGCATTAAAAAATATCTAAATTAACATCCATTTTAATAAAAACCTCATCATTCACCATCATGGTTAAATGGGTGATCAGAGATTCAAAGACAGATAATGGCATAGTAAGCTAAAGAATGCGACTTACTTTTGTTAAAATCACGTCAATAGGTAATGGAAATTTTTGTAAGCTTGAATTTCGGAAGTAATTAATGAATTAATGAGTGGCTTATTCGGGATGCGCCCCCTCCTTCATCGCTATTAGAATGTGAAGGCTATGAATTAATAAATCAATCAGTATTAAGACGGTTACTCATTCTTAAGCAAGATGTCCCGTTCTTTGGTGAATGATAATCACATTCTAAAGAATGAGCATTTTTTGGTGGTGGTTGAGAAAATATCGCATTGACAATCAGATACCTCGGTGATAATTTACTTATTTTCTTTTTCCTTTTCCTTTAATAAAGTTCCAATCCCAATAGAGCGTGTGAATACTAGACAGAAACTGCTATGTGTCACTTCAGAAGTCATTTACATAGATGAGGATGTACAGTACTTGTGCAGACCGCGAGTTGATTACATGCAAATGTTTATTTACATCATATAACAAAAATCTACATTGCAATATAATATAATAAAGGACAAACAAAGAAATTGATAAGTGACGTTGCATTACTTACTAAATATTTTAATAATTGGTACGATATTTGTAGCATCTAGATACAGAAGAAATGAGCCGAATGTTTTTTAATCAAACGATTTTTTTAATATTCATGCTTGAAAAATGTTTGGTATGTTGGTTCAAACAGAGTTGCATGTTGTAATATGATCACATATATTTTGTTTAGATAAATTTATATTGGGGCATAGTTTGGGCAATAAATATCGTAGAGAGAAAACAAAAATCATAGATGGAGATCTGGCAAACAGATTAACGACGAATTTTTCCACAAATGATTTGACTTTCTAGTCTGTAATGAATTGAAAACAATGATTTTCTTTAATTTGCTTACTTTTTCTTAAAGGTGGATCATGTTATATTTCGTAATCTTTAATTGAAATCTTAGCATTATCTCAATATTTACATATACATATATATTTAAAGTAAAATGTAAGCATAAGGAGATTGTGCATCACTGATGTAGATAGATACACCGTAGCGATGTCCTTCACCGCTAAGTCACTCAGTTTGTGGGCTGGGCACTGAGCATTGAAAAAATAATATCGTGATCCCTGTCGTATGCACAATGGCTGTCGCTGTCTGTGCGATTTTTCTCTAGCTGGCTCGCTGCCATTCCCATCTGTTCGCTGTCTTTGTGTGGTGTGTTTCAATTTTTCATCAATGACATTTTTAGCAAAACAAGCTCGTTGGCAACTGTATTCAGTTTGCCGTCATGTGCCGGGCTGAGATTTATGCAGATATCTAATGCATTAAAAAAAAAGAGAGAGAGATTTCTTTTTAAGAATTTTGATTGAATGTTTATTTTGATAAGGATTGCCACAGTTAAGTGTCATGTGTTTATTTTATTTTCATACTTAATAAATGTCATAATGTTTTTCTTAAAAGAAGCTCATCTCCCCTTTTTTTTTCTATTTAAATTTAGATATTGCATCTGAAATATAATTTTGAATCGATTAATCGAAATTCTTTTTAGTTGTGATTCAGGAATTATTTTTATAATTTTGATTTACATAATAGGTGTTTTAAACACATATACATAATATGTGCATAATAGTAATTTAATTTTTTAAATGCGGGAAATTTATCCTCATGATCATCATTATCAGTGACGCAACAGCCCCGTGGTTGACCAAAAAAAAAGGCCGTCTGCCTACTGGCAGATTTCGAGATGAGAGATGTTTCCTTTTTACGGGGTACTACGCCTAACGCTCTACAGCCATATTAGACCAGAATCTACGGTTTAAAGTGGATTCCGAACCACTACAAACATTCATGGCACCGCCGGAACTCGAACCCGAAACTTGGGCACCGAGCGTCAGAGCGCTAGTTACTCGTCCATCAGGTGCTCAAAATTTATCCTAGATTAAATAATATTTTATTTTTACTCAGAAAATAGTTAACTGAACGACTTCTTTATTAAGAATTATAAACTTTATGTAATTCTTGGACTTATTAAAAATAATATGGCAAATTGCATCACTATACTTATTTTCCATTTATAGCTAAAGAACATGAAATTTTTTTCTTCGAAATGTATCTAGAGTTTTATATTTTTTTCATTTATTATTTTTTTAAAAGTCTTTTAAATTTTTCTTCGTATCATTATAAATAATGACATGGATAAATGTTTCGCAATATTTGGCATATTGCGAAAACTTTCCATTAGGAAAAAATATTTCAGTGGTGATGCAAATCTACTCCGAAATATCTCAAATAGATCAAGAGTTTATATATTGGTGTGTGTTGAAAAGAGCTAAAATAAAAATCTCATTTTAACGTTAGGATAATGCAAAAGAAAGATAACATTGTGTTTAACTTTTTAGATTTATTTATTCAAGCAATACGCTCTACTTTACGAATGATTAAAAACACATTTTAAATTCATTGGGAAAGAATGCAAATATTATTATTATTGTACTAATGACTTTTATCAACAACTCTCTAAGTGCAAATCCGTTTTAAAAGCCAACCGGTAATGTAATTTATATCTTTTAATTTCGTTTTTTAAATCAAATTACATTCCTTTACGATAAAAGTAGTTTTTAAAATTGACAAATAAGGTTACGTTAATTAAAGTGTCTGCTGGATTGAATCAATATTTATTTGTGCTTTGCTTTTGATAGCAGCAACAGGTGAAGTAAAGAGAGAGTCGCATTAAAACGTACTTGACAGTCATTTTGATGAATTGGCCCCCTTTTTTTTGAGACTTGGCGCGTTTGGCGCCTTTCGACGTCACCTAACCTGAAATAATAACAATAAAAAAAATAAAAATAAGGCATTCGCGTGTTTGTGGCGGATGGGAAACAACCCTGCAAATCTAGTGCGGCTGCTGCTGCTGCATTGGGCATCCGAAATTTTTTGATGAGTTGGGTGCTGCGAAGGGGAAGCAAGGCTTAAAAATTCTTCTGTTGCTTGTTGTCGTACCTGTGCAACACGCGTTTTGGGACAAGCCGCGATGTTTCGACATCGCCCATTGTTTCACACAGACATGGGAACTCATCGAATGGAAAGTGTTCGGATTTCTGGAATTTGATTGTGGTTTTTTTCTCTTTCTTCTTCATTTTGTTTGAGAAACATCTGTCAGTTGGTTGCCAAGCGCTTTCTTTCATCTTGCAAACAGTGCCTGTGGATGGATATTTGTTTTACGATGATGCCGACAATGTGATACATCTTGTGACCGTTGGATATCAGTGTTAATTATGTTACTTGAGGAGAGTGGTGCATGTTTGGCTTCTCCCGAGGAGAAGTTGGCCATTGTACCAGCTGTTCCCGTGCGCACTTATTTCTACTCTAGCCTCTTTTCTTCTCGTAAGTATACATGCATTATACATCTTATATTGTTAACAGTATTGACAAAATCAGAATCGATTTTGATGTTTTGTTATTTTTAAAAACTGTGGTAGATGTATAAAATTACTATCTGAAATTATAATAACTATCTCTTTCATTTAAAAAATAATTATGTGAAATGTAATATGTTAATTATTTTTGCATTAAGTATGATATAGGAAGTAACGTAATTTTTAAAAGTGAATGTAGTGTTGTTAAGGATTGTGTAGTTGTTGTAGAGTTGTGTTTAGGAATAAATCTAAATTTTATTTCCAAATATCCGAAATTATATTTGACTGTTAGAAAACTTCCAGATTAACGTGTGTTTTTTTTTTTTTTTTTTTTTTTTTTATATATATATGTAAAATCTATTTTTTCGCTTTCGTGAGAAAATGAATCCCTATAAATAATTCTTATCATAAATTTCAACAGCAATTAGCTTTATCAAGGAATATCTTAATTATAATTCCATTTTGTGTGTCAAATCTTGTTATCTTAATTATAATTCCATTTTGTGTGTCAAATCTTGTTCAGTACATGCGAGCCTTTAGTTCTTTTTGCTATAGTACTGTGTTTGTATGTATTTGAAGTCATATTTTTTTTTTGGTATTTATGTCATGTTTGTTCTTTTCGTGTTCATTTAATTTTAATGTATTCACTTTTGCATTTAGTTGATTTCAATTGGATTTTGTATTTCTCTTGGAACACCTTGTGAAAAACTAAGCGATTATTTTGAATTAAAAAAATGTTTTATTTATCCATTTAAGTGGATGAGATGTTTTTTTATAGTTATAGTGTTGAAGAAATCCCATGCTCATTTATATAATAATATAGCCGTAAAAATAATAATTAGCCATAATAGAAAAATAACCATTGTTTGCCGAAAAATAATATAGATCTGATCAGTCCTTTTTTTGAAATGCAAACTGCGCATTTTCAAATCAGAACTGCTTCACTCTCGTGGATAGTATAAAAATTTCCCGCGACCTTGGTTGAGCAGGCGACGTGATATGTAAAACAAGATCTTGCTACTGCAGCAGCAGCAGCACGTGCAATCCAGAACTTGGTTTGACTTGACTACAGCCTGCTGCATGAATCAGAATGCTTGCGAAATCATGCAGTTCACGTTGTATGATTCATTCAATTAAAATTCAGTTAATGAGAATATTTCTGCTTCATCATCGTACGAATCATGGGTGCACAATCCTTTTTTTCACATTTGAATAAAAATGTTTTAATTGATGTGAAAAGGAGGGGGATGGAATCATGGGCGTGCTGAAATTTTATTGCGCCGCTGTCGTATCATTCCACACAATTTTGTTTGGATTTGCAGAATTATTGATATCTATTTATTTGGCAAAAGTTTTGGCGAACAGGAGTCCTATTCCACACAATATTTTGTCATGTACAAAAATCTTACCAGACAGGACTGGACCAAAGATATTATTCCAAAGCGGACATATACTGAAGTTAACACTGTATTTCCTTGACTTTTGATCCCAGATACCTACCAATACTAAAATATACAGTTTTCCAGTGACGCTGGTTAAAATAAACAAGTTTATTGTCTTGACACTTTCACATAAAAATTGTTACATTAAAGTTTATCGGCAAGTATGCGTGTAAAACAAAATCAGATGAATAATTAATCGCGGCTTCTGCTTATTTTCTATTAATATTTATTTTTAAAAAGATTTGCAAAATAATATTCATGCCCTCTTTCTCACCTCCATACGGCCATTTTAAATGTAAATTTTCATTTTAAAATTGAAGATGAATAATTGAAGTATTTATTTTATAATGTGAAAAAAAAAGTATTTTAATAATTTAAAGACAATAATAAATTCTATATCATTTATTTTTGAACTAATTCCATTTAAAAGAAAGATATAATTAAAAATGTTCATACAAACCATTTTACATCCTATCAATAAGTTCTGCTAGCTACCTATTAGTTAAAGTAGCATAAATCTGGTTTTCTGTTGATTCAGTCTCCATTTGCATTGGAACATGTGTTGTTTATTTACATGTATATAAGTCATGGGATTGTGCTATTTCTTTTTTTTTTTTTTTTTTTTTTTTTTGCAGTGATTTTAATTTTATGATCGTTATGGTTTGTTTGTTTGTCTGAAACATGTTTAAACTACCAGTTTCTTTTATATGTAAAGTATTATTGCAATACTATGCCGGGCCAATAAATACTTGATTCCGTCTGATAAATCTGATTTTCACATACACTACTATCTACACTTTTCTACTATCAATTCAAGCTTATTTCGATGAGTACCGTCTCCAGTACTGTTGCCGATATTCAATATTCTATTTTTACGAATTAATGAAGCAAAATAGCGATAAGATGTGTGCCACGTTTGCTCGCAGTTTTTTTTTCTCTTGCTGGAATCTAAAAAAAGTGACTCGCTGGGAGAAGATTCGCCTATACGAGAAACCAATTGTTATTTTAAGGACTTCCAGAAATCTTGATTTTTTGCTTGGTTTGAGGAAGCTGCACAAATGCTGGACAAAGTGTATCGAGCGGACAGAAGATTAGGCTGAAAAACAAAAATGGATCAAATAAATAAAAAAATGTGCTTTTCTATTCATTTATGGTGCTTATCGATCCGCCCTCGTAAATATACAAAGTCACAAGTTTGAGTTTTTCAGCGGGCTTCCTTCCTTTGATTCTAATGTATTAAGTAAACCATGGCCTTATCGTTTATAGAATTGCCAGGAATTGACCCTGTCGGTTCCAAAGACAAAGGTTACAGGTTCAGCGTCGCTTAATTAGAGACACTTAAAGCAAATGGTGGACGGCAAGCAATTTACCACAATTTCGTCATACATTAATTTATTATCTGCGTGGGTGCTTATCTGGCATCTTTGCATAGCATAAATATGCATTAGTTCTCTTTAAAAAGTTTGAGATAATTTTTTCCTTGATCTGGCGTTGTATAATCCATTATGTTGAATTCAATAAAGTATATCTTTTTCTCTGACTTTTTCTCTCGTTTTCAATGGCGTAGTCAGGTGATAAAAGAAATTTAAAAAAAATGTTATCGAGGGAGGGGGGAACATATATATTGGATTTAGAATCAATTTCGGTGAACTCATAAATGTTAACGCAGCCCAGTGGCCTATTGAATACTGTATTAAGCTTTCAAAATGAAGAAGAGCTCCGTTTGAGAATCGAGTATGTAGCGATAGTTCTCATAAATCTTTTTGTTGGAAAATTTATCCATTGAGTATGATACAAAAGTACCAAGTATTATGATTTGACCGTAATAATTACGGATTCGTGGCAAAAATAATGAATTACAAGAAAAAAAATTTTTTTTTTTCGCATGTGTTAATAAAATTGTTATATTTACTAACTGTTTAATTTAATGATGAACATTTCTGAAATTTGGCACCATTATGTAAGCATGAGAGTTTGACCCTCCCCCTTCCCCCACATACAGAGATCAGAGACCACTACTGACGATCTCTGCCACATAAGGGGCACTAATATTAATGTAATGTATACTTGTACTCATGTTATTAATAATGTGCATCGTTTCTTTATTTTTCCTTAAGTTGAACACTACTGCACTGGTAGTAAACTCTAATTACTAAGAGACTAAAATATTCATTCATTTTCTAGTGAGTTCAAAATTGGCGACATTCCTAGCTTTATGATTTTTACAGCCTGAATTGAAGTCTTTTTCGTTATTTGACCTGCGAAGAGTGCATCCGCCGAGGGCTGTGGGTCATTCTACCTTGGACAAGTGGACACGCGATCCCACGCGTTCGCAACACTGACCGTCTGACCGTCCACTTTTATGACTAGTTCCGCCTCTTCCGTTATTCTCATAAAATAACATTATAATGGTAGCATTGTTAAATCTTAATGTATGGATCCGTCGTTTTAATGCGGCTTGATGGCCAATTGGCTAACGTTCTGGCCTTTGGTATCACAGGTTCGGATGCTGACTTTAGTATGAATCTCTGCTGGTGGTTCGGAATCCACGTTAAACTGTAGGTCCCGGTTTAATTAGCCTGGAATGTGCAAACAATGACCGTAGTGTGACAAATCAAACCAAACCAAACAAAACCGTCGTTTTAATACGTATATCGTTATTATTATTATTATTGTATTCATAATGGTTTTGTTTCCAATATACCAGTACATTTAAAAAAATGAATGAGCTGTTTGTCATTAACTCGTATTTATTCCAAAATTTTACTTGGAAATAAATTATTCTATGTTACAGTTAAAAATTAAGAAATCAGCGATTAATCTTGCGCAACGATGCATAGAAAATAAAATGTTTCGGTTGTAAACAAAAATGACTCCCGATTTTTCCATTAAAAAAATAAAACAAAACAAAACACTGCCACTGTAGTCTAAAGCATTTGCTTTTAGGGAAAGACAGAAATAGCAAATGTCAGCGGGCTACTCCGCCACTAAATAAAGTGTAGTATCGAGTCGCCCTGTTTTCGAAAGCATGTGTAGCCATCACCTTATTGGAACTTGTGCACACGACAGCTGCTCTGTTGAGCTACGAGTCGGATTACTACATATTTAGAGCTCGTTATTATCTTCGTATTTGCATTGATTGCTAAAGGGAAAAAGTATTCCACTGTAGTAGTGGTTTCCCCGATTCGTTTTGTACTGCATGTTAATCGCTGCTGTGCCGTTGTGTAGTCCATTCATTCGTAAAGAGCCGTGATTAGCAGTCCGTGTCTGGTGCTGTGCCCGAAGGCAGATTTAATGACCGGAAGCACTTACTTGAGAAGGTACGAAACGGAAAAGGACAGGTAGGCGAATTCCCGCCGGCGAGCTTGAGATTGACCTCCGGCGAATGGGAACAATAATGATCGGTTTAAAAAAGAAGTTGTGCAATTTCCATTATTAATCACTGATAAATTTTTGCGCATTCGGGATGTCTATCCATTAAGATGTGAGCTGGCTGATTTTATGCCTTTTGTTGTATTGTGGCTGCCTTTCTAATGCCAAATACTGATTTGTGTGCGTCTGTTAAAGTGAACAAATACTCGTTTCCTGTCATGTTATGTCGCAATGATGCCTTTGGATTTTATGGTTATTTTGTTTATTGATTTAGAGTGTTAATTGTGCAATTAGTGACTAGTGAATTCGCACAATAAGCTGTGTCTTGAGTAAAGTAATTTTACTAAGTTTAGTTTTAACATAACACAACCCGATTTGCATTAGTAGTTATGTCTCTTTTGCATTTAAACTTTTTGGATGATTTTGTAATATGGCTAACAATTAAGTGCTTTGAAATCGATTTTTATTTTACCGAGGCAGAAAACTATCTTACTCAACATTTCAGTTAAAAGAAATTTTTGTTTAGAGATTTTAATTTTTTTACTTTTTATTCTCGTCATAATTAACACGATCACGCATGCAATGAACAATGCGTCCGTGACTCTTTTGCCATCGAAGCGTGATGCTATAATCTTGATTTCTTTATTAGTGCTGTTTCTGTTTCAATTGGAACTTGTTACACTCATCAAAATCAATAAAATTAATGATATCGTTTTTATCATAATTACATCCTATATCTTGGAGCCTAATGGCCGAGTGGCTAGCGCTCGGTCCCACAGGTTTCGGATTCGAGTCACGGCAATGCCATGGATGTTTGTAGTGGTTCGGAGTCCACTTAAAGCCGGTAGGTCCCGGTGTAATAGGATCGTAGAGCGGTGTGCTTATCTTCATGCTATACGTCCCCCTGAGTAGCGCTTAATGAGTAACAGCGTTGCGACCCTTGCTTATAGCATAAAGAGGAACTGTCTCTGTAGTGCCAGCTGCATTGAAACAGCATCCTATATCTTATTTCAACATATCGAAATACTTGAAAAAATTTTGTTAAATCCTTTTCTTGTCATAATTTTTTTTTTTTCTTAATCACTACAATGCATGCTCGTAGATATCCGACTACGTAATGGGAAAATTAAAGCATCTCCAATAAGTAGTCGAGCACTACCTATGCAAGTTTACTACGCTATATAAAGTCAATGCATCTCTATCGGATAGATCTTCCCCCAAACACCTGCCGCTCGTCGACATGCTGTAAACACGGGGCATTATTTCCCCACCTGATCACTCACAGGCCCGATGGAACGGAGCCAAGTACCGTTCGCATGCATAATAAACAACCTTCGCCCAGATGTTTATCTCTCTGTTAAGAGATCGTTGATCCCGATCTGACCCGCTATTTCGGGCAGGACTTCTTAATTGGCGCCCTTTATTAGGCAATAATCCGTTTAGTGCTTCCCTTTGTTTGGCACAACCCTGCTCTCGGTTTCTTGGAAATGAGCTTCAATTTCTTCTTCTTTTTTTATGTTGAAACTCGGGCGGTTTTTGAACTGCGTGCCGCGATGTATTCCTGAGGGATAAAAGTTAAATTAATTTAAATAAATTAAAAAACTAACATGGTGGAATTTTTTAATTAATTATTTATTATGAACTTTTTAATGACTAGTCTTAAGTTATATAAAATTTTAATTCATTCTACTGCAATTTATTTATTCAACCAAGTTTTTTTTTTATTTGCAAAACAATAACAACGTGAACCCTAATGCATTTAACAAATAGAAAACTTTCTCATTATATATCAGATGAAAAAGCATTCTCTTTTTAATACAGGCTACCCATTTTATCGATGACATTTTAACGTTTCATTATCTTTGCAGTAAGAAATCAAATATTTTATTGTTATGTTTCATATAATTAAATTGATTAATTGTAACATGTATAATAAATAATATTTTGGATACTTCAGCAACATCTAGACCAAGTCCGAGAGCTTTTGTGGTCTCATGGAAGGAGGAAGATGGGGGGGGGGAGGCAGCTTATGTTGTGATGAAGCATCCGTAGATAGAAGTCCGACTTTGCTCTGTGACTCTGAAGAACCAGGGTAGTGCCTTCCAGAATAACTTTCAGGGGGAACTACTCCGCATTTATATATCGCAAGGGAGAACACTCGAAAGACACCCATTAGGTAGTCTGACATGCAAGGAAAGGGGCTGTACATTCCAAACGCCATTGAGGCTCCTCGTGCTTTGAAGCAGTGTCTACAACAATGCTGTTAGCGGATTGAACCTCAGCATTCATGCTCACCTGCGGCGCACGTTGCTATTGAGCCAAGAGTCGAGTACGATGCTAGTTGTATCTTGTAGACGAATCTGATATTTACGATACATAATCTGCTTATATTGAATAATCTGATGTATTGAAATTAATTTTTTTTTGTTGGCAATATTTGGTGTTTCCTTCAGAACGAACGACATTCGTTATGTTCATCCATTGTGAGAAACTGTTCAAATACACAGCCAAATTCGATGTCCACAAAAACATCCATTATCTCCTAACAGACGACTGAGATTTATAAATGACTGACTTCTGTTATTTTTTCAGCGACAATTCCCTGGTGACATTTAAATCAACCAGGTTGTGGTGTTGTTGCTATATGATTCTTATTCAAAATCATCCGTTATAAATTGAGAATGCATTGTCTTAAATGGTAATTAATTAATTAATACAACTTTCGAATAAATTAGTTGTTAGCTTTTAAGATCATAGTTCGCTGACCTCTGACTTAATGAAATCAGTCCCACATTGTGTTGCCATATGTGTGTGGGAGAAGCTCACTTCCGGAATCGTACGCAATTATTATTTACTACCTACCCTTTGTCATTAGCGGCATCGCCTCGGTTAAAATTTCATTTTGAATTTGCATTTGTTACATGTTTGCTACATCTTCTGTAGGAATAGGAACGTTTAAAAATTTAATTTCTAATGTGTAATAAATCAAGAATACCAGGATTGATTTGAGAACACGCTTTTATGCAAAACAACTTTGATTATAAAGAAAATGTTATGCATAATTTACTAATTTTAAGCAAAAAAGAAAAATTATGAAAATAATTCTAAACAAGTGATGTAAAAAAAATTTTTTAAAGTCAATTCCTACTTTTTTTTCACTATATTGCAGAAAATCCTTTATAAATACAGTTGAAATTTTCCTCTTACATCTGGCGCCATCTATTGGTAGATACATACAACTTAATTCTGAAAAAAAAACTGAAATTAATTAATTAAATTCAATTAATTAATTAATATTTGAAAAAACTGTATTAACATCAAGTGTCATCCACTACAAGTTTCAAAAAATGTATTTGAACTTAAGTGGATGAATAAAAAGTATTTTATTAACGATTGAAAATTTGAACCAGCTATATATAGGGAGAGTGTGAACTAATAGTAGGAATTTAAAAAAAAGATGGTTTTGTTAACTGTAATCTGGCATGATATTGATTAAAATATATCGATATTTGTAAAGTTGTAATTTCTCCATGTATGAAAATCAAAATATCTGACTGATAAAATGCATGCGTTGGGCATTTTTTATTCTCTAAACATTTTATAATATCAAATAAAAAATTCGGCACATTGAAGTTGCTTATTAAGATTGAAAAGCTATTTTCTTTTAAATATGTATTTAAGATTAATTATTAGATATTTTTATAATACATATGTAAGATATAATATATATTTAAGATTAATTATTATATATTTTTATAATATATATGTAAGATATAATATATATTTAAGATTAATTATTATATATTTTTATAATATATATTTAAGATATAAATATGTATTTAAGAAATGAATTAGTATTTTTATGTTGCATGATTTAAAATATAGAAATTCGTTATTCAAAATGTCAACAACAGCAGTTTCTTCCCAAGAATTCTGCGGGCCTGATGACCAATTGATTAATGCTTTGGCCTTTGGTACCATAGGCTTCAGGTTCGAATTCTGGTGGTGACATGGATGTCTGTTAGTGGCTCGGAATCCACGCTAAACTATTGGTCCCGGTTTAATTAGCCTAAAGTGTGCACAAAAATGACCGTAGAGTGACAAACTAAACCAAATCCCAATAATTCTTATTCATCGAGTATTGCACCTGCATATTTATACAGATACTTTGGAACTATCGCTGCTATTTCATTACATATTTATTAAATGAATTTCAATGCATGGAAATTCAATTCATTCATTCATTTTTTTCAGAGCTAGTACTTTTAAAACGTTAAAAAGAATTTTTGAAACTCTTTTAATTGGAGAACTACTTTCATTTGCTGGTGGAAAAATAGTGGTAGGAAATTGCACCGCTCTGATTGAGAACTACTGATATATAGTGTTGAAAATAATAAGAAAATGTTAATTGTTGTTTAAGTCATTAATTTAAAATAATGTAATTAAATTTCTGTTTGTTTTGATGTTTAATGTTTTTTTTTTTTTTTTTTTTTATATATATACCCTTCATTTGAAATCAGTAAATTAGTCTCATTATTGCCCTTAATAAGGCAGAATATTTCACTCTGATAAAAGCTTGTTTTAAAATGCACCGACTACATTATTTTATGCTCTTCATTTTGCATTGCAATGTGCACTCTCTTTTTGACATTATGGCCTACGTTCGAAAATAAAAGCGAGAAAGAGGGGAAAAAAGAATTAAAAAAAGTCATTGGATCACCCATTTTCTTTAATGGAGAGGGGGAAAAAAAATGGGCAAGTTTCTTGAGTGCTGCCGTGACTTGTCGTTAGAGGCAGCAATTTGGACAAATGGCCGTTTTCACAACGCTGTCACGAACGAATTCCAGTTTCAGTTCATGGTGTTTCTCCTTACCATGAATTGTGGCTTTTTTTTTTCTTCCCCTTAGAGTATATCTTCTTAAACCTCGTTTGAGATTTCAGATAGGCTAAGCTACCGACATTAAATTCCGACATAGAGCAGTGCGACATTGCACGCTATCATTGAACATGTACTGCCGAGTACCTTATTTTTTTACTTACTGCGAGATCGGCAGTTATTAATGCTTCATAAAAATAAAAGTTTCAATTTTCATTTACCTGGAAACCAATCAAATCTTAGCACTAGGTTTTACAAATCTTATCCTTCACAATGTGTGGTTTTATTTAATTTAACCTAATTGGGAAATGTAACGAGAGGAGTTTATCATTGTTGCACTAAACAAAAACTAATAGAACAGTCATTTTAATTTTTTATTTAGCTATTACTTTTTATGGGGGGAAAAAAACCCATATTTTGTTTGATGTTTATGTTAAACAGGAGTTAAGAGTGGGCCAAAAAATTTCCGATTACGGGTCCTTGAAACCCGAATTTGAATTATTTTTAATACGCTTAATAACTCTTGCTTCTTTACCGTAATTGTATGAACTACGATCTTTAATAATATACTAGTACTTAGCAAATTTGTGAAATAAAAAATAAAAATTGTGAAATAATAAATAGTAATGAATTATTGCTTATATTTGTAAAAAATTTTTTTGCATTAACAAAGAATCTTTTATAATTTTAATCGTGTAGTATTTGCACTCACTTAGATATACTTTTACTCTAAATTTATTTGCAATATATATATACATACTATAAAAAGACTAAATTAACAGATAGCAAAGTAATAAAATTAGCTGAGGGTTAAGTAAATGAAAATGGTTCATTTCATTCACAAAGGTACTATACTTCCAATACATTAAACATTTTTGTTCTTAATTCAATAATAGCATAACCTATATAAGATCCTTTGATCTCTCAAAACTTGTTTGGTTAATTCTTAAATAGTCTTTGCTACAGGTTGTATTAGTGAAGAAAATAACTGAAATGTCTCCTTAACGTTTAATTTTAAAATTAGTTTTCAGAATTTTGGAAAAAGTAAATTTATTTTTGGGAAAGAGTGAGTAAGGAATCAAAAGTAAGTAAGGAGTAAGAGAGTAAGTTTTAAGAGTTGGAGATCGTATTTTTATAAAGACTGACTTCCTATTCCTTTAAATATACCCGACTCCGACTCGCTTTTTTTTTTTTTTTTAACTGATCCCTGTTGTTCGCTACGTTTATTACCTATACATTTTGTTACCTTCAGTTATAAATAAACTTGTCCAGGATTGGGTGACACAACCTATTTATTGTCACCATTTTATTATACTAGGCTCTTTGTGTCCATCTTTGCCGTGGATATAAATTTAGACACAACATGGATGTGTGGTTTGCGGTCAATAGCATTCTTAATTGTGCACCATGACAGGCCAAGTGCATAATGAAAGGACACTCCCATTCTTTTGTCACGCATCCACTTGTGCTTATTTGTCACGAAACGGACCAACCTATATTTTGTACTGAAGAAGGGAAAATCATGTAAAAAAGGCGAGCATTTAGTGATAGCTCTTTCGCTTTTGTTTTTTCGTGCCAAAAGTAAATTTTTTTCTTTCCTATCCGTACTTTCCCTATACTGTATTATCAAGGTTATTGTGGCCGTAAAGTTTCAAAATCAGTTTCGAAAATTTTATGTTACATTCCAAAAATTTCTTGTCACAATTCTTACTTCACCGTCAAAAAATTCATTCCTGTAGCCAATGATTAATTGCATGATATTTAGCGGCCAAATGACGCTTTCTTTTAAATTTATGTCTCACTTTTGCTGAAAAGGAGGGAGTGTCTAATTTGTTTCGAGCACAATTTATAAAAAAGAAAGAAAAAGGTTAGAAAAATTTCAGTGTTAACCACTATTACCTTTAGGTATTAGATTTCTTTAAATCTTAATCCCTGACTGTTACATTGTAAGATGTACATGCAAAAGATGGCTTACTTAACACTCTCGCTGCCGAGGGAGCCAATCATGCGCTAACGCTTAGTGTGGAGTAATGTCTCAGTTGCCAGTCACGCGCACGCGCTGGAAGAACTGCGCCACATATATTTTCCGCTTCAATTAGCAATATCTGTCTATTAGCATTGGTGTGGAGTAAAGGTTAGAAACTAGTTGTAAAGGTATGTGTTTTCGAATGTGTAATGTTATGTATATTAGTTATTGGAAAAAAATCTTGAAATATGAGCTGTAGATACTAAATCTGCAGGGCCGTCACACACACACACAATTGCAATCTAATAAGCCTCTAACAGATGATGACATTGCAAATATGTTGGCCAAGCTTTCGATCGACTACCCCGGTGTTGTTAGTTATGATAGCGATGAAGAATTCATTCCTCTAAATATTATGAGTTGGTTATCATTATTATAACCAACTTATAATAATTTCTTTATATAAATATGTATTAGTGATAAAGTATACAAAAATAATGCGCTTTGTCACTTATTTTCATTGTTTTGTATCAGTTTTATACATCACGCGCCAGCATTTAACATGGCATTCAGAAAATCATTTTACTTTCAGTATCTACGACTCGCTATCGCTTAGTCCAAATAATTTATCAGGGAAGGCCTAAACATTACTTAATAATCAGTATGATACACATTACCACTTTCCAATTCTATTTGTTATAAAACATACACTCAAGAGCCAAAGCATTATGACCACCTGTCAGTAACGAGTTGGCCCACCTTTGGCGCGCAACACAGCTGCAACCCGCCTTGGCATGGATTAATACCTGTTAAATACCACTTCCACCTGATCACGTGCCTTCCACGTCATCCAGGCGAGTTCATTGCAAAATGTAGGGGTGGTCATAATGTTTGGGCTCTTGAGTGTAAGTCGCCTTTTGAGGGAAAAAAACATTTCTACGACGAGGCAATGGCTATCAACACATATTCACGTGACCTGCAGTGAAAGTCCTCAAAGGAATATATTATCTGGAAGTCCTTTTCAAACGTAATTGGTTCAGATTTGCATTACACTTGATTAAAACCTTTAACACTATTATGCTTCGTCCACACTTCTACTCAGGTTTTATATCGATTATCAGATTTGTTTTAAATGGTCTTAGTAAAACAGGTAGTAAACCAGGATCCACTACTCAGTTCCATCAAAGCATTATCATAAATATAGTTCTTTTCATTGCAATGAATTTATGTTAATTAAATATTTTAATATATCCATGTTATTTTTATATCTTTTTACTTGGTTCCTTCCCCCATCCCCTTACATTGAAAGAAATATATTTGTTGACATCCCCTTACATTAAAAGAAATATATTTGTTGACATATGCAGTTGTTCTTCAACTAAATTTAACTGAGGTCCCCCCCCATTAATAGATTATTACCTTTAAAAACGATTAGAATATGCCATGTTTAAAATTTTGTTAAAGTATGCCAACCAATTGTTTTTATAGATAATAATTTATTATCAGACGTACGTTGTTGACATTTTTAAAATTTAGTCTAGACAGTTTCGAAGAAGCGCCACGGGAAATTAAAAATTCGAACTTTTTTGGCAACTGTCCATGTAGAGCGTTTAAAATCTTCCTGCGGGGCCTATCTCAATCTGTGTAACTGTTTTAAAATTTATTTCAATGCTTTACGTGCATTGTCAAATTAAATGATGTGTGACAATTTCGTAGTCTTTTGTTTATCCTCGTGAGCTGTTATTCATGGCATTGCAAAGTTACGGAATTCTTTGTGCGAAATTCTATGTAAGAAAACATTAGAAGAAATGAAAATGACCCATAAGTATAGTTTTTTATAGTTCAATGTAATTTTTAAGGTTGACTTGGGCATCCCAATTAGAATAATTGCTCTTCAACTAAAATTATCACATGATATTGGTATTATTACAATTCCTCTTACTTATTTATTTTGCTCTCTTTTATCTAGCTTTTGGTAATAGCTTTATTTATTCGAATTTGGATTTGATTAAAATAACAGCTATCCATGATGCCAGCAGGCCTACTACTTATAGTGCAGTGCAACGATCTCTCAATTATTATTATTATTTTTTTTTTTTGATCGCGTACACCTAAGAGAAAAATAATTAAAAGTTGTACACTATCTATATATTATGTTCCTTTGCTTTGTCGTGGTTTATTTCTAGATCTTTAAAAAACTGGAAGTGATTTGTTATCTGCATTTCGATAATTAAAGTCTCGAGTTGAGATAAGTTACTGTTGTCATCATTTATCTTGTCCGTGTAATTTGATCTGCGCAACAATATGTGTGTCATCAAAAGTTAAAGTGTTTATTATTTATTTATTTAAAAAATATACACATTGTCCTATCATCGCATCTTTAGGAGTGCTAATCAGATAAAAAAAAAATAAATAAATAGCAATTTTGAAAGCAAAAATTTAATTTTCGTTTATTAAATTTTTCTTTTCATATAAATATAAGGAAACGCGCAAAAATTCAAACCCAATTGCACAAAATACAATTCCGAGGAAAGAAAAACAACCCGAAAATACCTTTCTCCCCTATTACGCCGTTCTGTTTGAATCCGTCCTACTTGGCTGCTTGCTAATTTTCCATGCAATTGATGGTCGAATTACACAATTAAATTAAATTAGAAATTTACATTTTTAATTAGAATTGAATGTGTGTAATGTGATTGCATCTGTATAGTAACCGTAAAATTTAGTTTGATGCCTCTGCTACTGCAATTCGAAGATCTGGTTGTAAGAAGATCTGTAATTTATATAAGCCTGCTTCTTTGGCGTACCCTTAAATATCACTTTGCGTACCCTCTGGTGTACGCGTATCATACTTTGGAGACCACTGATCTGGTGTAGTACGAATTGGTTGGAATTGATATAGAGTATCGACAATAGAACTGTTGGTTGAAGTTTTCCAGGTATTCTTTAATAAGATACACATATGCAAAGCATTAACGGAAAATATGTCACTCAATCATTCGTAATAAATCGAGAGATTTTAATCTTGCATACTATCTGTGTGAGGATCAGTATTTTGACATCACTTTAGTATGTTATGTTTTTAACACGTGACTATTTTTTTTTTTAAATAATGAGTATTCACGCATTTGATGATTATTTTCAACTCAGCCAACCTCTGCTTGGTACTAATGCTAGTTTTTTTTTACCTATAATAAAAGCAGACAATCTTATGTATGCGCCTTCAATTTAAATGGTTAAATTCTAATTTAAACTCGCATTTTCTTTATTTTTTAGTAAAATAAATAAATATGTAAATAAAAATAAACTGCTTTCATAAAAAAAAAGTTTCTTTTTTAAATGCAATGATGTATAAATTTTTTTTACCTCTGTGCTCATTGCTTAAACTGTTTTGCGTAATATTTTATGGGAAAAAAAATTCATGTTTGAAAGTTTCTCTTTCACTGAACTCACTGATTTGTGAAGTTTTAACGATTTCCGCTTCTTGAAGAAAAGTTCACGTTTTAGAGTATTGGTTGTATTTTAAACTATCGCAGTTTACGTTAAATGAAGTATTCGCAAAAATTCTTGTTTTATGTCCCATGTGAAGATAATTCTATTTTCCGCTAAAGAGAAATCGATCATTTTCAAGAGAACTCTTTTTCAATTGATTGTAAAGATTCTCGATCGGCTAACTTACATGTGGTGCAAGTATTGGAGCATTCGACGTTTTTAACCGATGACGCGTATAAGATTCGTGTTTATATTCAGAATGTAAAATTTATTCGACAAGTATTTTAGAATCAATATATTTTTTAGTATTTTAGAAGAAATTTTTTTTATATATAAAAAAATATATATGTTGGTTTTTGCTGCAGGAATAATGCTTACGTTTGACATTATTATATAATTAAATTAATACTATACTTTTTTTTTGTATAAACAATGGTATTGCGATTCGTTTAACTTAATTTTCGTAATTTCATTTTATTGGATATAATTTTTTTCTTGATGGGTATTTTTTCTTCCTTTATTTATATTTCTTTATTTATTATTATTATTTTTTTACTTTGATAGACATCGTGTTCTACCTAGGTATACCACAAACATAGTCCTGCAACAGGTAGAAGAATATTACCTTCCGGGAAAACTTTCAGTGACAGTTGAACCTCATTTGCGTGTTATATGGAAGACGCGCTGGAAAAATTCCCTCTGAGCATCTAGACCAGGGGTGACCAACCGCCTTGAACATTTGTCCGACCCGTGAGATTTATCACACTTTTACAAAATATATTTATTTTATAATGGCCAAAGTAGTGAAAACCAAGGTATTAAAAAAAAAAAATAATACTTGTGGATCCATATATTCAAAAATGAACTTTGATTTTAAAATAATATTCTTGCGAATATACGAAAATATTATCTGTTTTATTGATGAGTTCATAGAATAATTTAATTATATTCTGCGAACTTATGCGCGCGTGTATCTTGGAACATCTAACATAACAGGTTGTATTATGAATATAAAAATGTGTATAGTGGGTCAAAATCTAATATAGGAATATAATTTTATATGCGACCCGCGGAATTATGATGCTTTTCCAAAGTGTCCCGCAAGATCATTTGGGTTGGCCACCCCTGATCTAGACAATTTATTTCACATGCTGACACAATCGTCATTGAATTTTGTCATTTTTGAAAGCCGTGACGCACACCACATTCAGTTTTTAATTTCTGTCCTTCTGCACTCTTAACTGTTTGCGTCATAATTGGGACACGAGTTAATTTTAACAAACATTAAGGAATGAATAAACATTTTTCTGGTACTCTTATTATTTTTCAAAACCATCCAAGTTTTAAGCTGGAAAGTAAAGACTGCATTTGTCAACATAATATTTTTTAATTGAATCAGTCATATTTTCTTTTCCCGCTCATTAAAATCCATCTCCTCGCCACACCCATTCGAAATACAAGCCTCGCAATATTTCGCTGGCATTGGTTGGTACGATAAATCAAATAATCTTTTCCAGTCAACGCTAAGTTTTGAAGGGACTTCCTTATCAGAGTGCTTTATGAAAGAGACCCACGACGCTAACACGCGTCCAATATTCACTCGCACGCTCGATGCAGATGCGTTTTCCAGATTGTTTGCATACGTAATCTCTCGCTGTTATGATTAGTAGTGATCATTATTTTATTTCAATGAAAAGACACATTTTTTTTTTTTTTTTTTTTTTTTGTATAAGATTGAAAATAGGAAGGGTAAAAAAAAAAAAAAAGAGGGGGCAAGAATTGAATATACACTCAATGCGATGCAGCAAAATCTCACATAGGTTGACTTCGAACAGTCCAATATTTCAAATTTTCGGGGATTGTATATGTATGTACTTAGATGAGGCAAAAATGAGAACTCTGTATTAAATGAATTGAACATTAATGAATTGGATAATGTAGCATTTATTAACATACAAGCATAGATTAACAACGAGCTTATGAAAAACGGGAGGATGACTTAGAATTGAAAAACAATTTATGAAGAAAGTACTTGACAAAGCAGTTTATGAAGAAAATACTATAAACCAAAGAAAAAAATATGTTCGCATCGATAGTACAATTTTTTGAGATTAAAAAGTGAATTTTTAATGCATATTTAGTTTTAGCCATTTTAGTTTATTGGCCTGTTCTATTTATTGAAAAATAGAGACATTTTTTTTGTAAACAATTTTAAGTCTTTTGCATATATTTAACGTTTCGATTAATCCGGTTTCCGCCAATCCAGAAAATCAGCGGAATTCATTATGCCACGTCCAGCCAAGAGAACGAGACAAGTGAGTACTTTTCCTAGTATCTCCGTCTGATCGCGAGAAATAAATCATGTTATCACTCGCTGCGAGTGGCAGCTGATTGAAAATGGCATTTGCGAGAAATCCTTTCGATGTGCGTGGTACAGACTCTGATGGAGCGAAGTGAGACAATTGACTCACTTCAAGGGTTCCGTCCACGTTGATACAAACCGCTTTATAATTCGCTAGAATACTGGCTTGTCTAGCGATAAACGCGGCTTTATCTGACTATATGAGTGTTGCTGCACAGAAAATGACAATTACTATTCATGTAAAACATGCCAGTACAATGTCATCTCTGAGTTACGACAAGGTGCCCTAGAGTGCTGCAGGTGTGCTCTATCGTGCTACAAAGCGAACGATAGGGTTGGCCAAAAATGCCAACACGATGGAATGGCACTCCCAGATACTAACAATAGTCGGAACTAGGTGCAGTCTCGCGTAGTGGATCATCGGAAATATTCTCACGGTCCTTGCTTTTTAAGTGAAGGCAAAATAGTAAATTCATAAAAACAATTCATATTGCGTTCATTTATTCTACTGAAACTTTTACATTTACTATAATGTATAAGCTTCGCTTATGTATCCTTTAAATGGTAATAATTAAATTTGGCATCTTCTCTAAATCGGTGGTTTTTAAAAGTTTAAATCCTAATAAGGAGGATGTCGCGAAAAATATTTTGGAAAATGCCTCTTTTTCACGTTAAGAGATATATAATTTTTTGTTAATATTGTTAACTTCCCGCCCACATAGTCACTTTTGTTCAATTTTTGGTTCTTGCGGTTATTCACACATATTTTCAAAGATGGTTTATTATAATTATAAAGAAAAACATACAATATTTTTATGCGACGTTTTCATATATTTTTTGGGGGAGGGAGGGAAGTCGATTTAACAATTTTTAAATTTGAAAAGGGATTGTGAATTAAAATAATTTTAAGAACCACTGTACCACTACTATGTTGTGGTAAACGTGTAATATTATATAACCCTGTACATTATCTTGCTCTTTCTTCTTAAGATAAATTATTTAAATTAAATATATATATATATATAATATTTTAAAAGAAAACTTCCTCTTTTATCTCATATTTTTTTTTTTTATATCTTAACTCGTAAATTATCTTATTAATATTAGTTTAAGCATTAACTGTAATAAAAACCATTTTTACTATTAATTTGAAGAAAGAGAACGTTTTCATGGCTTACAAGACTCGTAGGATTCTCCATAACTAACGCGTTCATTGCCAACCTGACCAACTAGTGTCTCGTCCATAAAATGGAAGTCAAAATTACTGTTTTAGAGGAAATCTAAAGGATCGAGAAATGCAATAACAGCACTGTAATTACAATAGCGTTTTTCACGGCCAAGGCCTGCAATTAGAGTTGGCATTACCGTCGTCATTTTGCGAAAAACAGGTTGAAAGTTCTTTCTCATTTCCGCTTGCATCACTCGGCTCTTTCAAGAACAACAGCTCCCGCGGCGATGCTATTTGTGGCGATGAGGGTTGGTTCTCAAGATTTATTTAACCCATTCACACACATGCATATCCACCGTCAAGCCAATTGCTCCATTTAATAACAACAATAATAATAATAAATGCTAGTTAAAAAGAAAACTACCGCTAAACCAGTCGTTCGTTTTAAGATTTGGTGAACCTTCTCTTATTTGGTATTTTAATAATGATATAAATTAATACAATAATTATACTTTGCTTCCTTTATTTGGCGGGGGGTTTCCTGCAAAGAAAAAAATGGAAAAGCATGAAATATGTAGTTGATAACAGTTATGGAGCCCTCATCATAGTATATCAACAATTAAATTCAAACTATACGACTGAAATGTAAACAGTACATTTTATTAGTGCATTAGTTGAAAATGGATGGGGAATTCTAGAAAGTAAATTGAATCAATTTGTGATTTTTTTCATACAACAGCCAATGATTTTTGTTATAAATAAAAGACAATTTTAATGTTGTAATTAAAAAAAAAAAAACAATTTAATGTTAAGCATTTAAAGCGGGGTGTTCCTGTATCTTGGTATATGTAGGGGAAGGTGGGGCATATTTTTACTTTTTTTCTGTTCAAATAAAATCATTAATTTTTTTTAAAAATGATATGAACACTTTTTGAATTTTACTATTATCAATTGATCTTTTAATACCACAATGTCCATCAAAGGTAATCTTCCTGTTGCTCTTATTGAAAAAATTTTTTAAAAAATATTTAATTACGTAGTATATCAAATTCCCTGTGCTTTAAATTTAAAAATATCAGTGAGTTGTTTAATGGATATACTAGTACTTTATTGCGTAGTTTTTCGTTTTTTCAGAATTTAAAAACTACAGCATTTTATACTTCTAGAGGGACTGTTCAATCTTTCTTAATGCAGCTGTCCCATTGCTTAAATGATGATTCCAATTTTTTACTTATAATACCCTAAAAATATCCAATATATATAAAATGGCTGTCTTGGCTTTATTGATATTTTATGACTATTAGTATTATGATGGATCATAGCCATCATTGCTTTTTTATGACTTTTTTATATCAAGTTTTAAAAAGTTATAAATAAATAAATGCAAACCGGGAATTTCACGTATACTCCATATATCTTGAGGGCGCTAATTTCAGTTTTTCATATCTTTGTATTCTGGATTTTCCAGGACATTTATTATTATTTATATTTTGTTATTGCGTTATAGTTTTTCCTTATATTCCCTATCTTTCTCTTTGTGTGTGTGTGTGTGTGTGTATGTATGTATGGATGTGTGTGTGTGTGTGTGTGTGTGTGTGAATGAATAGATGACTGAATAAATAGGCATTTGTACGCTCACATATACACGCATTTTGACTTTTATTGATTAATAGATGTAAAATTTGTGTACTTAATAATTGTTGTTTCTGTTCTTCTAATGCAGCTGACAATACAAAGACAATTAATCTTTATGCCATAAGCAAGGACTGCACCGACGTTACTCATTTAGCATCACCCAGGGGGCACGTGTAGCTTGAAGATATACTACGGACGCGAGTCACACTACCCCCACAACGTTCTATGAGAGTATTCGGCCATCAGGTCCCATATTTTGATTGACTTGGACATCTTTTTTTATAATTGTTAACTTAATACCTAATAATTTTTGGTTTAGAAAAATTTATTAATCGAATCCGTGTTTCATTTTTATTTTCTTGTGTTTGTACAAAGTTCATATATGATATTTTGAATTTAAAAATATGATTTTTAAGCATAACTGGTTAAAAAAAAATTTTTGTGTGTCTTACGATTGTTGATGTATGCCCAATGAAAAGGTTGCAAATTTACATGTCACCTGAGAAAGCGTCATGCAACATTGTGATTCCGAACCCATAAAACAAGGAGATAATCAAGACGTTTTCCAGCATCGCATCATTTGTTGTACTTGTCAAGTTCTCTGTTTAGTTAGCGTTTTGTTTTGGAAGCAAAGAAATACGAGAGGGAGATTAGTTGTTTCTTTCTAGAAATCCGTCCCTTGCGAAACGCTGGTAGCCTTGTTGGTCGAATGGAATGTCCATTGTCTTTCTGATATCTTAAATTACCTGACCTTGTACACTTTGTTTCGTCTCAGGGTTGGAGTCTTTTTTTTTTTTTTTTTCTTTCTTACACACCATATTTTTTATTTGGTGAACAACATAGAAAAGGATACTTCAGAAGATGAAGATAAGTATGAATAGTCGTTTAGATGTTTTTTTTTTTTTTTTTTTCCTTCTTCTCAATGTATAGCTGAACATTTCAATGTCCACAAGTTGAGCCTTGTTATTCTGCCTATTAAGCATGTATTGTACGACAAGAATATGATAGATTATTGTTTTGGGGATGCGGATAAATGTGTGTGTGTGTGTGTGTGTGTAGGGGGAGGCAAAATAAAAATAAAACATAAAATATGATGTCTGACCGCTGTAATCAAATACCATAATGCCTTTAATGTACATTTCTTAACTGACTTATATTCAATGCTAGTAATTTTTAGTTAGTTTGTAATTGGATGTTAAATATATAGAATTGAAGGAATTTGAGAAAGTTTGACTTTAATAATAAAAAAAAATGAATTGTTTTGATTTACTCTTCACATCTTATCTGTATAAAGAAGACAGTATATAAAACAAAAATAAAAGGTGAACAAGTAAATAGTGAATTAGGAGCTACTACCGGTATATTCACTACAAAATTGTCATAGCATTCGTAAAACCAAAATTTTGGGGTGTCTCACTTTCAAACAAAATTGTTCAGTCAGAAGTGCGCTTAAGATGCAGCAACGAAACCGAAAATCATTTAATAAACATAAAGATCAAACGGTTGGACGGTAAAACTGCAATAGCAGATAAAAAAATAAATAACAAAGGTCACATAAATTTATACATAATATGCAATGACAGGTTGTGTAAAGATGTCGTCCAGGAAATCCGTAAAATCAGATAGAAAAGACTGAACCCAATAGAAATAAATTACAACATCCTGAGAGAGATATCGAACCATGCTATTTGTGCTCCCTCCTAGATTGATCCAAGTTAGACACATGTTGGATCCAGTCATTTAGGAGGGAGCTGAAATAACATGGTTTATAATATCTATCTCAGGATGTTGTATATATATATAGGATTGCTAAAAGTGTACGTTCAGTTTTTACAATGTACTTAAATGGTGAAAAATGAAAGTATTTTCTTACTAATCCAATACATATATATATACACGTATGTGTGTGTGTTTTAATCATGTAATGTTAGAAGTAAAGCAAGATCGCCATTTAAATAGGTTACTTTAAACCTCGCTGCATAATTGTATTTATATTCTGTTTTGTAACTAACTAGTTTTGCTTGAATAGGCGTTTGATTACTACAGAAGTTTAATTTAAAATGAATATGCATTGCTTCACTAGTATTTTGCTGCAGTCAACCTTGATTTTATCATAGCCATGTAAGTCATTTTATGATAATGGGAATAAGTTCTGCAATAACGTGTTTCATAGCATTGCACAATTCGTTTATTTTTACTATTTTATGTTATTAAGTTTATTCTAAAATCATTCTGATTTCAATTAAAAAAAATTTCAGATGCAAATATATGTAAATAACTGGAAACATAAAACAATGTTTTCCAAAAGCTAAAAACAAATGGTTTATTGTGATGTAGAGTATGTGGCGACATTCCAGATTATGAAATTTTATAATTGAAAATAAAACAGATTTCTAATTACATTTATTTGTTAAGGAATCCTGAAGATCCTGATTACTAAAAAAGTCTTTTTTCCTACAATGTATTATATTTTATTGGAGGTTGGATAGAGTATATAAAATACTCTAAGTACTATCATTGATATGATCACATCAATATAAACGTCTACCTTTTGAAATGAAGATCTTTATTAAACGTTTTTCTTTCTGTCCTGTGCTGTTTCTTCTCATTTTTTTCGAACTTAACTCATACCTGAAAACAGATATGTTTCAGACATACGTGCATCAAAGATTTACAGTGTCTCTTATTTTGGGTTCATATTTCATACCTTCCAATATTCACTGGCTTTCGAATTAGGGAGGCAATTTTTAAATAATCTTAAATGAACATCATATAAATTACGCTGATAATAGAATGCTCTTTTCTGTTGAGCATTCATTTGATATGTTATGTTCCAAATACACAATGAATATACATCTAATTTTAACAACTAAGGATTTTGTAAATTAATATTTTTGTTACTTTTATTAATATGATATATTTTAAACATAATTTGTTTCTTTACTTACTTATATTTTTCTTTGATCTGTAATACAGATTATCAAAATAAGCTGAATTTTGGCATTTAATAAAACCTGTAAGAAATAAACCAACTAAGTTAAACAAAATAAATAGACTAGCCTTTATATATATATATATATATAAAGGCTTTATAAAGGCTAGTCTATTTATTTTGTTTAACTTAGTTGGTTTAAAATAATTAAAAATAAAATTAAATAAAAAAATAAAAATAAATAAAATTTTATTATTCAAAGGAAATGTAATTGCTTTTCATTTTGTGTTTAAATTTAGATTTTAATATAAATAACAACTTAAATATTTAATATGGGCACTTTCCAGTTATTATAGATGTATTCTATATTCTAAATGTGTTTACATGAATGTTTGTTTGCAGTTCTTGATTGAATGGTAAACTTTCTTTTACGAATGAGGTCTAAAAAAATTTTTCTATTAACGAACAATATGTGTAAGTATGTGCTGCTGTTCCTTGTACGAGTAAACAGAACTTTTTGCTATTTTTTTTTATTTCCGATTTTTATTAAGTGCTAAAAGCAGTAAAAATAATTTTTTGTATATCCTATATTTTAAGCTACCTTTCGATATCATTTAGTTGATTTTTAGATTTTAATTTCAAATTTGAATTCAATTTTTTTTTCTAATGCTGTGCTATTTGTTTCGTTCATATATGTTCACATAGAAAGTAAAATAATTTTTTTAATTTTCACATCTACAGTTATGATTCACCATACTTTGTGTGATATAATACTGGTCCATGGATTCGTTTAAAATATCTCATTAAACAAAAAATCTTTTTTTTTAATTTTTTTTATTCGATCTTAAGCGTTCACCATACATTTTCAGTAGCGAAAATGACTTCTTGGCTACTCATTTGTTTTAATGGAAGAGCTAATACATTTCGCTAATGACAAAGATTAAGTAGCATAAAGCTTAGTGAAGAAGAGTTGCACATTTCTGGCTGCTACCTGAGAAGACACGAACCATTTGCTCGTTAAAAGGGTTTGCATCTCCATGTCAGTCGCACAGGTCTGTTCCACTCATTTAACCCGAGGGCTTTCTGACGTTGCTGCCAGACACGCCGCTGTGTTCAGTCACAGTAGAGAGAGCTTGGCTTCATTACCATACAATGGAAAGTGTCTGGAGTGAGAGGGGTTCAAAACGGCAGTGTGAAGTGAAGGAGTAATTGAACCCAAGGCCGCACCAGGGCGTCGGGCAATAGTGTAGGAAAGATGAGATGTATGTAGAGTTTAGAGTTTTTTAAGCATAGATTTGCTGTTTATTTATTGCTATTGCATTCTATATTTTATAGTATTATTAAGAAATTATATTATATTATTTTAAAAACTTCAAAATTTACAAAAAAAAAACCCCACTGAAAGCATTTACTTTGTTGGTCTTATTGAAGAATTCAATGTGTTAAAAATAATAACATATGTCACCTTACACATGAAATTTAAACAAGTAATATAAAAAAAGAAAAATTTAAAGTCAATTCCTACTTTTTTGTTCATTGTATTGCTGAAAGTCCTTTATAAATAATTTTCATTCATTGTTTTAAGTTTATCTGGCGCCATCTATTGGTACATATATTAAACTTCAATCTAAAAAAAAACTAAAATTAATTAATTAAATTTAATTACTGATTTAATATTTGAAAAAACTGTATTAACGCCCAGTGCCATCCACTACACGTTAAAAAAAATGTATTTGAACTTGAGTGGATGAATAAAAGTATTTTATGAACGATTGAAATTTTGTACGAGATATATTTAGGGAGAGTGTGAGCTAATAGAAGGAATTGCAAAAAAAAAAAAAAAAAAAAAAATCACAATTTGTTTTTACATTTAACACAATTTATAATAAAATTTATTTTATATGTTGATAATTAAAGAATAACACTGTTTCATAGCTCGATCTTCGAGAAGAAAGGAAGTAAACAGTTGAATTCGGCAGTAACTTAAAAAGTTGAACTTTTTTGCCATATTGCCACTCTTTTTTCGCAAGTTGCAATTAATTATGTAAATAATTAGCAGATATGACCCGGTGTTGCCCACCTTCATTGGAGTCATTTGTTTATTTATTTATTATTTTTTTTACTTTCACTTGTTTATATATTGCTTACATTAAAATTCAATTTTTTTTTTTTAAATTTCTCAACTATTTTTATTTTTAATTTACGTGAAGTTCAAAGCTAGTTTTGCCAGTTTTAACATACAATAGCAGCAATAGCTTTAGGAAATATGTAAACTTAAACTTGAATTTTTAATTAAATTTAACTAAAATAAGTTTAAGCTTTATTTTGGTTTTTAATTAAACTAGAAGATTGCAAATTTAAATGTAGTGAAATTCCGTAATACAGTGCAACATGTATTATAGATCATTGCACTCTTATAATTTAAATTAAATTAAATTAGTTATTTAAGCAAATGAAATTAAAAATAAATTTTTAAGTATGCATAAAATACACTATATTTGATGAAATTTTGTAATAAAATAGAATTTTGGAAAGAAATGAAATAAAATTCAATCAATTCCCTGTAAATCTCCAAATTTTTAAAATAAAATAAAAAATTTGTAACACATAATTAAAAAAAAAAAAAAATGGTGTCCGTTTTAATTTTGAATATATGATTTATTATGAATTTGATATGATTTATTATGTTACTAATTATGCTTTCATGTGAAAGTTTATTTATAAAATATTAATAATTATACTCATTATATGATTTCTTTTCAATTCCTACTATTAGTTCACACTCTCCCTATATATATCTTGTTCAAATTTTCAATCGTTCATAAAATACTTTTTATTCATCCACTCAAGTTCAAATACATTTTTTAAACTTGTAGTGGATGACACTTGATGTTAAGACAGTTTTTTCAAAGATTAATTCATTAATTAAATTTAGTTTTATATGGGAGAAAATTTTTTTCTCTTATATAAGATTTTTAGCCGGATATAAATTTAGAAATAAATACCGTCAGTGGCGAAGCATGTAGCTCGCTGGAAAAAAATTTCTTTTTCAGATTCTTTTTTCATCCTGGGTTCTAATCTGAGTCAATGAGAGAACAAAATGGAAAATGAAACATGTGAATAAATGAGTGAGAGAGATGGAAAGTGTGTATGTGAGAAAGAGATAATTTTTTCTAACTTAAAAAAAAATGAATGAAAATTATTTATAAATGATTTTCTGCAATATAGCCAAAAAAAAGTAGGAATTGACTTTAAATTTTTTTTTTTTTTTTATTATATTACTGGGTTTTTTTTTTTCTTCTTTTTTCTGAACGTAGTCGGATACTTTAATAATATCACTATCCCGTCTAATTTTTTAAACTTTATGATTTAAGAATATTTATGATTGAAAATATATATGTCAATTACGTTAATAACTATCTATTTTTCATACGAAATTCACTTTAAAATTACCAAAATAGACATGTTTTTGCATTTTTTTAGTCGAGGTATAAAATGTATCAGTATTTTTTGATTTGGCACTGTACAGGAGAACATTCTTCTGGCTGCGTCCATAATCAACCGTGGCATCATTTTTGAGTTGCGACGGAACTCCCACTGTGGTGGCACGGCGCCAGAATTATTGTGCCATGCTTGTGGTTCCTATCTTGGAAGGCTTTCGAGAAATTCGTGGCATGCTGAAATCAGGATTTTTCTTTTTCTTTTTAACCCTCCCATTTCTTTTCTATCACGCTCTCTTTTAGCCTGCTATGTTTTTCGGCCCGTGTCGTGGGTGCAAGGGTTAGGGCTTTCTTCGGAATAAATGACGTCATGTTTTTTAACTGGTACACGCCTATGACGTCAGTTTTTGTTTATGCTTGATATTTCATAATGGGGTTTTGTCAAGTTCTTTGCAAACTGAAAGGCTTTAGGTATGAAAGAAGAAATGGGCTGAATCACATTTCTGTTGTTTTTTTTAGTGGCATTTTTAGTGAATTTAACTGAATGAAATATGATCTCGCAATGTTAAACATGTAATCTTCCCTCTCGATCAGATAATTTATTTCTCTTTTCTGATCAAATATGCATTAATCATAATGAATATCAATAAATTAAGAGGTAGTTAAAAAAATTTTTTTTCTTCTCTTACTGCTCATCATCATCATCATACATGTAGAAAATCATCTTTATGTTTTAATGGCATTTACATTATTCTTTCGAGTAGGCTGAATTTACATATTTGGTGAATAATGAATTTTCATGTTAGAACTTACCATAGCACTTAAATTCACAGTAGGTATTTTGATAATCTTTAAAGAAGTATTCATTCTCTGTTGCCGAAATATATGAGAAATGCTGGCAAAAGCAATATATTTATTTTCCCATATGAGTGAATTACAATACATCGTTTTAGAAGCCCTCTATATTTATTGACCACTTACTTAACAAAGAGTAATATTTAGAATGAATCAGTGGCAATCTCTAGTGGCATTGCAATTTATAATGTACATCCTGATGAACGCTACCTGGAAAGAATAAGAGTTCGGTTTGCAGATTAGAGGTAATCGTATACAGAAAAGACATCGAAACATTTGAATCTGTTTGCTTGTCGGATTTCGAATTAAGCTACCTCAACTGCATTGCTGTCGATACGAAACACTTACACAGGATGTGACAATCGATATCGAATTTCTTCATACTAAACACAGTTACTGCAGCGTATATCATCATGGGTTCGAATCTGAATTCTCTTACACTTGTTACCAGTTACCTAGTCGGACGACAAAAACAGCTTACGAGAGGTGATAGCATAAAAAAATTTCGGAATTATTACTTAATAATTATTTTTTTCACAAGAAAAATCTGCAAGGTTAAGGGGGAGACGAATCTCTTAAGATCAACTAAAAGAAGTTTGAAAAAAAGGATCAATTTTCATTAAGAAAGGATCCAATAGGTTTTTACGCCTGTTTGGCAACTTTTCGTGGTTGGCGAATTTTTCACGGATGACGGCATTTTTCACGCTGTTGTACTGACGTAAAATAAATAAGTAAAGCATAAATCGCTAAATTGAAACCACCTAATCTTTTTTATAATAATTAAGAAAAAATTTCAATTGGTATTTTATCAGTAAAAATGCCCCGATTTATTTCTAGACACCTATATTCCTGCAGAAATCGCTAATGTTACAACCTGATGTATATTGACAATTCCTTTAGGCTACCATAGTTCTTTGCAAGGAATTCTCCACATATAGGGTGCCTAGGAGATATAGCCGTGGTAACTTTAGCAGGAATAGACTTTTCTCAGTGTAAAATTCGGAGAAAGAGTTCTTTGAATTTCACAATGGTTTTTCATCTTCTGCCCCTTGGCCTTTGTAAGGGGAAAAGACTTTGTATCAAGAATTTTATGGAAACGACTATTTAACTTGCTGTATTGAAGGAGAAGACGTTTTTATTTCTAGGATACCCTTGATAACATCCGATACGCCGTTCGAATTCAAAAAGTTGCATTTACCTGTACGACTTGCTTTTGCTGTTTATAAACAAAGCACAGGGCCAATCACTTATAATTGTGAGACTGCTTTAGCTGTGATCAGTTATATGTGACCGTGCCTTACAGTTAGATGTGGAAAACATAACATGCTTGCAAACGATGGAAAAAAAAATGTTGCTTATTGTCAGGCTCTAATTGATTAATAAATATAGTTTACACGTCAATTGTATAATTTCTTCTAGTTAAGATGCTGTTAATAAAAGTAAAATAAACCAAATTATAGCATCTTAAATCCAAATATTTATGCAGTGTTAAGTAAGCAATCTATTGATTCATTATTCACATTAAAATATATTTTAATAACATTTCATGCTAGCAATGAAAAAAATGGAGCTTTATCTCTTTGATATAAAATAGTTTAGATAATTTTATTTTTTGAAGACGGGCAACGCCAATTTATATGTGTAGTGTATATATTTATTTTTCTCTCTCTCTCACTGTGTGTGTGTGAAGATTGTTTGATGGGGTCCTTTAATTTTTTTAGCTATGTTTAGTGTTCACTGACTTAGGGCATCTATCGTGAAAGAACCAATTCTCTGGATAGCTTCTATTGCGGAGACTACTTTTGGCATCGGGGTAACTTAAAGTTATTAATACTTAGGTTGCTCCTCTTCATCGAGCTTTAAGTGTCGAAGTGTGTTTTTTCTCGACGATTTTGCTTTATTGCTTCCTTTTCTTTTTTTTTTTTTTATTGGAGTGGTGTTGACTCTAAAATCGAGAAGTGTGAAGAATTCTATTCGCCTGGTATTGTAACTGGATTATTAATTTTTTTACAAAATTGTGTGGTTGCTTGTGTACCAACGCGAGTTGATTTTTTCTTGAATGTTTTGTATTTATTTTTGTAAGTCAATGTATCAATACATTACCAAATATAATATTTTAATGTCAGCATCTTGACACGCATTTAAAAAAAAAAAAAAAAAAACAATTTAAAGTTAGAGGTGGTGGACTGTTAAAATGGATGAAATCTTCTCCTTCTAATTTCTATCATTGTTTAATAAGTTCAAATAAATTTTGTATTTGCTGAAATGAAATTAAAATAATTGATTTATTCCCCTTTATTAGTTAGTGAATTATTTACCACTGAATGAATAACACAGCTCGACGATAAAAAATTTGTCCGTGGAATTAGCTGTGCTTATTATAATTTTTTTTTTGGGGGTTATGAGAAAATGATGAAAAAATTCTATTACGTGATGTTTTACCACAAATTGCAGTCTAATTTTAAGAATTTAGTATAAAATGGAACGAGAAAGTATTACTTATACGAATTCGCGAAACATCAAAACGTAAAGGAAATAGGAAGGCGTTATCAAGGAAGATAAAATATCAACATGATAGCCTACTTTTATTGGATGTGAAATTCTTACACCATTTACTAAAGGAAGAAGTGTGAACTGATCTTTTGTGGGGGTGAAAAAAAAAGGTTATTATAAGAACTTTGAATTTTTTTTATATTATATGTATTGTTCATTTATTATTGATTGGAATTAAGAAAAATGGCATTTTAGCATCGATTGAAACTAACATTGATAGTCAAAAATTCCTAATTTCAATTAATTGTATCAAAATATGCAATCCGTTTCTGAAAAACACCTCCCGCTGTAGAAATATGTATTTAATTTTTGGAATCGGCACTGCAATTAACGTAAAAATTAAAATATTTCCCCCACCAGGACCGTGTATTCTTTTGCATTAATTGTAACACTTTTATAAGATGAATAAAAAGCATGTATATAACACGTGTATATAGCATGTATATATGCATTATAACATAAAAATCTCAATATGTCTCCACATATATATTCTTTCCAACTAATGTTTAAAATACTATGAAAATAAAACTTGATGTGCCGACATTTACATTACAATTTAAATAAAATAAAATTTTCTTTTCATATTAGAGTACATAAATTAAAGTATTTCGTATAAAAGTATGACTAACGTATTTTAAGGAAACATATATTAGCTTCGATTTTTTTTATATTATTATTTTGTACCTACTTCCTCAAAATGTGCCAGATATTCTTTATTGGGTTTATGACCTTTAAAATGACTTCTCATCGTGCAATGAAGGCAAACATAATACTATATACTAGAATGTAAATAATATATATGTTATCAATAGTAAAAATGCGTACAACTCTTTATCAAAATGCGCCTTAACACTCTGATTGGTTGTAAACGCAATATATCGATTGCGTATATCTATGCTTTACTAATAATTAATGCTAGTGATTATAAATATGAAATGTAATACATATACTTTTATATGTCGTTAGTGTTTACCACCCATAGAGCAGTTTGTAATAGAGAGCGCGTCGGTGTTGCCTGTTAGAGACAGAAGTAATCCTCACGTGACTTTCATTTTGTTGTTTAACATATGCAACTTGGCGATTTTTGGCCACAATCTTTGCTGTTGGCGCGAAGGGAGAAAAGGGTCTATTATCACAGAACACGTATTCAAAGGAATGGTTCAATTTTTTTAGCTGTAAATCAATGCAAATTAAATTTTTTTTAAATATTTGACTTTTATATTCAATTAATAAACTTTCTTGTGTAATATTTTCCATCCAAAATGGTTAAAAAAATAAAATATTCATTTACATGAGCTTTTTGTCATGTTTTATTAGAATTCATGCAAAATGATCAGAGTTATAAACACAATAAAATTTTTTGTATCTATTTATCTTTAGTAAAAACATAGTTCAATAAATGCATTTCGTGAGAAGAATAATTTCTCGTAATATGTTTACATTTTATAAATAAATGCGCGCAGGGTAAAGAAGCCAAGTGGCGATACAGCGCCAACTTTGTTCGAAAAGGAGGGTAGATGTTTGGCCCAACTTTTTGTTCCCTTGGAATAGAGGGACGTTCTACTTGATTACTACTCTGTTTTGCAGCACTTTAGTTTTTAAAAAAAGTATTTCCATGCTGTTACCGCCTGGTAGAAATATTAAAAAAGAAACAGTTCTGCAAATGTAATTTCTTTTTTTTTCCTAAATTACGTCATTCAATTGGCAGTTTCCTTTTTTTCTCCAAAAGAATCTACTAACTTTCTATCAAGTTAAAAAGTCGATTGTGTAGAAAAGGGAAGGAGAAAAAAAGTGACCGATTTCATTTCCCGTTCCTCACAGGCGAGTGCCCAACTCTTTCGAAAGTTCAATTAACTGTGGAAAAGAATTGTTAGTCATTCCTCGACGTGACTCACTGCTGGGGAAGGGAGTTTCTTGGCAGACGATTCTGTCCGAGAGGGGATTCGCTGTGTGGTTTCCGTTCTGTATGGAGGCGTTTTGTTTGACGGACGTTACCTCCATCTTCATGTGTAAGTACTTTGCGGTTTGTTTCTTTCATGTGTACTTGAGGGCGAAAAAAAAAAAAAAAAAAAAGATTTTATTTACTCTGTTGCTGGGACTATGAAGTTTTGTTTACTATGATGTTGGGACTTTGTAGTTGTCGCGTACGCGAGGCGAAATTGTATACAACTCAACTCCGGAGTTTCATGTCCTAAAAACAACTTCAGCTAATACTTTTGCTTTAACTGTAACCGTGTGAAAAATTGATGTTATTAAAGTGTGTTCGTTGTGAAAATGAGAATTATATTTCTTTTGAAAGAGTAGAAATATCTTTGAAGTTATTAAGATATTATTTACCCTTATTTTGAATGTGTTCACTTGCGATAAAAGATCCTATCTTATTTTACGAGTCAAAAGAATCTGATGATCTAGCGTTTTTGTAATTTGAAGTTAGTTATGGTTTTTGTATTACTGAATGCTGGTACAACAGTAGTTACAATATAAAATTTCATTCAATACATCGATTTCTTAAAACTTTATATCATTCAACGGTAGAAATTAGTTTTCATCTGCATGTTTCATTTGTTATCGTCCCCCCCCCCCACGTGTTTCTGAAAAGTGAACCAATCCGTTAGTCTCACTAATGTCAGTTTACTGTGCTGCCAAAAACAGTTTGTTACATTAAGGATAAATAGATCTTTGGAAGTTTAATAGTGTATGAACTGTACTAACTTATAAATCTAAGGACTATTGATTATAAAGTTTTATTTCCATGTTCATTTTTTTTCATTTTTTGCAATGTAATTCTGTATGATTTATTTTTTACTTTTTATATATAATTAAAAAATTATCAATTGTATTATTGTCAATGGGCCTGTTTATCAAGGAGTATTTATTTATTTCAAAGTTGAGTATGTACCATTTTTTTCAAAATCAATTTTTAGTGTGGTTCTTTGTTTATGATGTCCATAACAGTATATCAATACTTTCTGCATTTGAAGAATCAGTTGATATGTTCTGTAGATGTCAATGTTATTATTTATTTATTTATTTATTTATTTGAAAGATAGATCTTTTTATATAATAGTCTATAAATTGCGAAATATTTTTCAATGTCTTATATAACCAAAATCATAGCTAATGCTTATATTAAAAAAGTATCATTTGTATTGCATTTTGTATATTTGTATTAGTTGTTACCACGGCAACTGCGTACAAAAATACATGCCAAAAATGGTCCCTTTGTCTTTGAACTTTGCTATTTTCCTGCTGATCTGCTGTGAAAATAAATTGAATAATTTACATTTTGCATATAGCGAGATTTATCAACATGCTTTCAAAAAATATAAATTATTTTAGCAAATTTTTTTATTATCTAAATGTTGCATTCATATTGTAAGCTCGAATTGCAAGAAAAAATTTTAGATTTAAAAATTATCTGCACTATTAGTTGTAAAACTTTTGGCTACTGAATTTTGTCCTTCCCCGAATTAAAAAAATATATATATATCGTGGTTTATTATTAAATACCATTTAGACGGACCACGATTAGCGTGCAATGGTAAACACTCTGTTTAACGGTGGAAACGGATGAATCGATTACTTGTTAGGGGGTGCTAGTTAGATATACACGGTGCTAAGCTGTTTTGCAAGAAAAAAGCATAACAGTTACCGTGAATTCCTCTTGTTTTCCTTTTATTATCGTATAATAAAACTATTTAATTATTAAAATTATTTTTATGGCAATCAAAAATCTCTTCTAAATTATATCTGTCCCTATGACGCCGCTCTTTTTGAATCTATCCATTTTGTCTACTTGCCAATTTTCCACATTATTGATGATCGGGTTATAGGCATTTTATTTATGTAAGCAATGTATAAATCGAAGAGATTTTTAACTCAGAATTAAATATCTTGAATACTATTCTGCAAAAAAATATTAATTGCTGAAATTAATTATAATCAATAGACATGTAAGGATAAATAATAAATGTTCACTTTCTTACGATAAAAATAAAACAAATTATAGTGATTCATCAATGAAATAGGGAAGGGGGTTGATGTAAAAATTTTTTTTATTATCTGATGTACTATTTGAAAGAAACACCGCATGCCGTTGGCATTCACAAATTTGGGACCTGAATGGCCGAATGTCTAGCGCTCGGTGCCACAGGTTTCGGGTTCGAATCCCGGCAGTGCCATGGATGTTTGTAGTGGTTCGGAATCCACTTTAAGCCATAGGTCTCGGTCTCCTATGACTGTAAGAGCGTCACGGAGCCAAAGTCTACCTACGGCTTAAACTTCTACCCTACGGGTGCTCCATCACAACAGAAGCTGCTTCCTTCCCCTTCAATCATGAGTACGTATGGGCTCGTGGGCTTGACCAGCCAAGTGGGATAAGAAACAACAACAACTATTTGAAAAGATTATTAAGATATATTTGGTTTTTAATTTGGATTTAATAACGAAATTAAGGGGAAAAAAAATACTTATATAAATGCATTTTTGTAAAAGAAAATAAGATTTTTAATGGCTTTAAATATCGAAATTCCTTACTAAAAACAGAGTAATATGTATATTAATATAAAAAATAATATAAGAATTTATGGAACGCAAACTTACATTTTTTCGTTTATTTAAGGTGATTTAATTTTTATCTATCAAGAAAAATATCGTTAGATCGTCCCCTTGTAAGTTATCCTTGTGTCCATAGTTTGAGAATCAGTCTCATCGAATTATCAGCTGCCTGATGGCCAATTGGCTAGCGCTCTGACCTTTGGTGCCATAGGTTTTAAGTTCAAATCTTGGCTGTGGCATGGATGTTTGTTAATTGTTCGGATTCCACTTTAAGCTGTAGGCCCCTGTTTAATTAGTTATTGAATGTGATAATTCTTGCAGAATTGGGACTACTTCATTCTTCATTTACAATTCGAATATTCAAACTTTGATATATTCTTTTGACTATTGAATGTTAAAGTGTTTCTTATAGAATTGGTTCAGTTTAACATTCAATCAGTTTAGTTCAATTACTTTAACATTCAATCAGTTTAGTTCAATTAGTTTAACATTCAATCAGTTTAGTTCAATTCAAATCAGTTTAACATTCTTTTGACTATTGAATGTTATAGTGTTTCTTGTAGAATTGGGAATACTTCATTCTTCATTACGACTACATTTATCTTACTTTTGTATTCCTTTAAAGATTCCTGAACAATTCATTCTTCATGAAGTTCTTGATCTATTCAACATTGGCCAAATTCAATAGCCACATGAATATAGCATTCTTATAGTATTCCAATCAGTTGCTTCATATATATCTTGCGTTATTAAACATTGAAATATATTCCTGAGTTTATTCATCCGTTCTCGAATTTTCACACATGATAAGTTGAAATTTGCCGAGCAGATTTCGGCAATTTTTATATGTTATTTGTTTTGTACTATTAACTACGTTGCAGTTAACAATCTTTTTTATTTTTGCGAGCACACATTCGAGGTCTTGAATTGTCTCTTTTCTCTATGAAGAATAATCGTTTTTTGTCAAAGGCAGGTTATTATAGGATAGTTCAAGGTCTGCAATCCGTTGAAAACATCTTTTTTTGCAAGCGAATTTCCTCCTCCGGAACACTTTGGGATTTTTGAGAGCCTGCCAACCGGAGGTGGTAGGAAGCTATTTGAGGGCGATCTGCCTCCACTTAATGGGAGAAGGCATTCATTGGCCCTACCGATCTTCCTTTGATTCATTCGTGTCTTGCTGGTGCGTTGGGCCTGAGCAGGTGTTTATTTGTTGGATGGAGAGAGCGTGTGTTGTGCATCTGCAAGGTCTTACTGTTGTTGAAAGATTCATTCAGAGTTGCTAGACGGTGTCCACGTTCTTTTTTTATGAGATTTCTCAAGGATATGTGTAAGTAAGCGATTTAATTTTACGCCGAACACTACTCCTGTTATTTAGCTTTATTTTTTCCCTAAATCTGTATCAAGTCGAGATGCATAATGTAAAAGCATGAGACTTCCGCAATTTTAGTTTTTCCTTTTCATTTCTGTAGAATTCTCAGTTGCGGTGATAAATACGTGGCTGATATAGGCCACTACCTAAAATCTTAATTTTTTAAAAAAACATATAGGATGAAAAAGCCTTTCCTGAAAATTAATCTCATTTTCTACTTATCATACGCAGAGGCGTATAATCCGCTGTAAATTCAACTTCTATCTTTATACATGGCATTAAACTTAAATTGTTTGTGAAACGTCTTTGATACCACAAATATGTATTAAAAGCATATTATGAATTTGAAATAAAATAAATCAGCAAGAGAGATATGTATTTAAGAAGTATGGTAAAGACGAAAGAGTAATCTTCGCATGTGTGTGTAATCTAGACGGTGTGTAATCTTCACATGTGTTAGAGATGAAAATCTAGATTATTTATCACAATTAATTACTGATTTCGCCTACTTGTAAAGGGTTTTAATTCTTCATTCCAGACATTTTTTTTAATTCACCAGCACACGTATGTGCGTCGCATTTTGCCGATTTTCATAGATGATTGGCTCCCTTCCATCGTCCACAGCTGTTATGTTTATTTTATTAGTATTTTTTATATTTAGAAGATTGTTTTCCTTTCACAGAAAGATTTTTCAATGCTTTTTCGCAAAAAGCATTTTTAGGTGGAGGTTTTAAAGAAACCACACTCAAAGCTGTTTTTATGCGGTCCTTAAAAAAGTTCCATCAAATGCATCTTATGAATAAAAATTAATTAAAAAATGTTATTCAAAAAGAAGACAGGTGGCTGTCAAAAAAACATGCAAATTAAAAAGAACCCAACAGATGACCCTCAAGATATTATATCACCCCATTATCACGAATTTTATTATATGTGAGGTAGCATCTTCAAGTGATGAAAGTGATTTTAAACCAGTTCTCTTTATATAAAAAAAAAAAAAAAAAAAAAAATCCGCATGTTTTTGAATAATTTTAAATGCACATTTTGGAATCTGTATAAGAAATAAAGCATTTAAAAATGTTCCGGTCTGTAAATTCAATTTTTCCTTGTTTGAAAAACCCATTTCTAGCCAAATCCTGAGGTTCTAATTTACATATTTTCCATGAGGGACTTCTTACGTGGAAATAGGAACCAGTTAAAAAAAATTTTTTTTTGTGTTATTAACAATATATTTATACAGCGATTTAAAAGTTTCTGGATATTTTTTTTATACGATTACTTTTATGCTGTCTCCCCGCACAAAAAACAGGTTTGAAAATAGAGATAATACTTTGCTTGAGGCTATTTGTAACAAAACGTCCGGGAAAAAAAAAAAAAAAATAGTCCACCAGCTATATCCGGCCTCGTATAATCCACACCAGGAAATTCTAATGTTTTTTTTTTTTTTTTTTTTTTTTTTTTTTTATCATATAATGCACAAATTATAGGCAGAAATTTAAGATATATTCTATAGTTATTTGTCGGGAACAGCAATTATCGTCTTACAGCTAATTATAATACGTCCGGTGATAAAGAAATAGCGTGAAATAATCGATGGTTTTATTTAGATTCTAATGTTGCTCAATTTTTGTAGTGGTAATTCAAGACAAGAAAAAAAAGAGGGAATTAAGAGATATACCTTTGTTATTTGATTATTTTCAACTATAATTTCTCTTAGTGTAAATTTGTTAGCGTTAAAAACCAAAATCTTAAAATTTCAATTTTTTGTTTTTCTATTTCTTTTTTTCCTTTCCTTGGTCAAAATTGTGAAGTATATGAATGCGCGATGTTCTTTTAAATAATCTTGATTTTTCTTTGTGAATTTCTAATTTATTGCTAATTTTTTTATATTCTCACTCTTTGATCTTCTTTTCTGTAACAGTAATACAACATTGTGTGCTGGATTGTTATGCGTTACGTTTGTATTATATCAATTTATTATTTTTTATTATAAAAAAATAATCTAAATAATAAATAAAGTCTATAATGACTATGGCATCCATCTGCTTGCTACATTATCCAATTTTAAAGATATCTTTACCAGCATTCCTCTGGAAAGGTTTGGCGGTCTGATGGCCAATTGGCTAGCGCTCTGGTACCACAGGCTTCAGGTTCGAATCCTGACGGATATTTGTGAGGGATTCGGGATCCACTTTAAACTGTAGATCCTGGTCTAATTAGCTCAAAGTATGCACAAAATGACCGTAGAGCGTCATACCAAACTAAATCTCGAAAGACCGTAAACTCACGTCACCATGGCCTAATTGTTTTCATCCAAATTTTCAAAAACTATGTTATGATATTTATCCAAGTGTCATAACAGATTGATATCCATCCAAAAAACCTTCAAGTCGATTTTCTTGATATCAGCATTAACATTCGCAACTCGCCACAGATTAATGTCATTGACAAAAGAGAATAGAATAATTGTATCACATGTTTCTTCTTTTTAACCTTTTCGAATTTCATGTGTAATCGTGACATTAAATTATTTATAATTATTATTCAAATGAAAGAGAGAGAGAGAGAGAGAAACAAAAAAAAAAAAAGATAACCTAGCGATTTTTTTTTTTTTAATTCGGAAGCATAAACAATGTAATGAAGAAGAAGAAGAAAAAAAAAAAAAAAAAGAACCTTAAATGAATAAAATATCACTCGAAAAGAGAAGGTAAGAATAAAGAAGAAACTACTACTTACGCTGACAGTTTCGAACGTTTCAACAATCATTACTCCACAAACCCAACAATTGAAAGAGAAATAAATATAAGTGAAAAAGATTTCAAAGATATGAATTACTGCTTCGAAAGGCGAGATTCCCGGCCAATAAATAAATGGTTGTAGATCTGTAATAACACGGCAGCACGAGGGAAGTAGGTCACGTGGTTCATTCCCGCGCTTTTTTCCTCATTAGCATCTCCTCGAATGAAATTGTTCTATTAAATATTTAAAGAATGTGGAAGAACCTGAATAGACGCTTCCTCCGTCGTAGTCATCCCCCCTCCATATGCAAATTGTTGATCATGGGAGGATTGTGATGATGTGCTTATATTTAAAAATTGATGTTTTATTTTTGTACTCGAAACTGTTTTTTAAAAAAAGTGAGTGTATGGTGTAGCTCAATTGTAATTGATTACTTTTTGAAAACGCGATTTGCTTTAGATTGATTTTTTCTTCTGATTTTATATATAAAGTTTTTTATTTTTATATATTCATTTACATTTTTTTTAAACTGTCAGTCTACTAAAAATTGTGACTTAATTTTAAAATATTGAAATAATTTGCCATTTTTTTTTAAATGACAATTAATGAATATCTCGTATATGTATTTTTTTCCGATTAAATTATGATAATAATCATTTTAAACTTATCTTTTATAACAATATCAACCTTTATAAAATGTTGAGTTTTTTAATTCTTTTTATTAGATGTGAAGTTGTACTCGTTTCTTTAAAAATTAAAAAATAATAGCTATGTTTCTATAATACCTTTCACAACAACGAAGGATAACAAAATCAAGTTTTGATGAAATTTAATATAGATTTTGAAAGCTATCAACTTTGATTTTAAAGAATTTGTAATTACAAGTGAAAATTGTTTTCTCTCTCTTTCCATCTGTGGTCTCGTATTCAGCTGCAGAAAACTCACAGTCGGATATTGGAAAATTATACGATGGATTTTTAAAAATAATTTGGCTGTACGTGCATCCATATTGGGAGAAACTCAGGAAAACTCTCACGAGACGGTAGATGCATGCGATACTTTTAAACACTGGTGCTTCGCATCTTTCTACTGGTCCATGCCGGCCAACAATGCATGTTATAGAACATCTTCACGTTTCAAATCTTAGTTAACTGTAGAACACCTTCACGCCGTAAAGAGTTTTGGATCCTAATTGCCTTTAGAGTAGCTACACGCCATAAAGAGCTTTGAATTTTAGTTACTCTTAGAGCATCTTCACGCCACCAAGGGATTTTAACTCGCATTTAATCTTTAGGATAGCTGAACTCCATAAAGGGTTTCTACTTAGTTGTTGCCCTTAGATCAGCTACGCACTGTAGAGGGCTTTGAATTTTAGTTACCCTTAGAACACCTTCACGTCATAAAGGAGTTTCAACTCAGTTAATTTTTAGAACAGCTACACTTCGTAAAGGGTCTCAATTTAATCACCCTTGGAACCCCTTCATGTAATAGAGGGGTTTTTTTTAACTCTTATTTAGCCTTAATAACTATTTATTGGGATCGTTGATCAACCGAATTATAGAACGACTGTAAGAGTGTCACGAAGCCAAAGTCAGACTTCTACCTACGGGTGCTCCATCACAACAGAAGCTGCTTCCTTCCCCTTCAATCATGAGTACGTATGGGCTTGTGGGCTTGGCCAGCCAAGTGGGATAAGAAACAACAGCAACATTATAGTATTCAAATCTGTTTGTACAGTCTATTTTCGTTAAATTGCAATTCTTTTGCCTCACTGTAAAAGCTGGTGGTTTAATATCCGACTGTATTATATTGATAAAATTACTTATACATGAATTTTTAGCATTTAAATTCAAAATCAGTAGACATTGAAACACTGGGGGAAAAAAAAAATCTTAAGTTCGAATCTGAACTAATTGTGTTTATATGAATTATCTATATACAAATAGCCTTCAAAAATGACAAAGGAAAAAAGGAATCGAAAAAAGTGTTCTAATGTAATGATGTTTGTGATATATATCCTTGAAGATTTCTTTTTAAAATTTATTGTCAAGTTTTTAGTATTGTAGTTCTAGTGCAGGGAGGTACGGAGTCGCGAAGGCCATCGCACACTCACACACAATCTTCAAAATTATTACCATACATTAATTTTTATATGTAAACAAAATGAGGGAAAATAAATATAATATAAAATAAATAAAGAATTTAATATAGGCATTACGATGATGTAACAAGTTTTTTTTTTTTTTTTTAAATTATTTTGTTCGAATTTTGTATTAACCAAATGCAAAAGTTATTATTCATATTGTTTATATTAATCGATTTTTTAATATTTATACTTGAAAATGTTAATAATATGCTATAACCAGATCACTTTCCATGTTTTAATGTTTCTTAAAAAAATAAATAAATAAATAAAATCCAATCACGTGTTGTTTTTAAACGTTTGATGCATGATTAGACTGCTCTAGTGCAACTTTCATTTTTATTTTATCTTGATGTATATCAGTTGTAATACAACTAAATTTTACGAGTTTAAAGAATCAAATTTCTGTGGGAGTGTTAAGTTTCTTTTGCAAGCACTTCTGTAGACTGCTGGGTTGCACTTTGTTTTTAAGATTGCAATTTTTGAGAAATGTTTTAAATAGAAACATGAAGCTGTTTTAACAATACTATCCGCATTAGTGAGCTTCAACTTCAATTGATTCAGTGTGAACATGAACAAACAACTGCTGTTGTTCATAGTTAGAAAACTTGCACATTTTCGTAAGTGTTTAATATTTTATTTTTTCCCACAAAAACACTAGTTGTTACTGCGTGTAATGATAATATTGAAAGAAAAAAAAATACTCTTCTTTCTAATTGCCAGTTATCTAGATATCCAGAGTTGCGCCAAATAGACCGTTTCTTTTTAATGCATTTTTTTAGCTATCAAATTACTATCTTGTTTTGTAAATCAAAGTTAATGTTCATTAATTAAAAAATTTGTAGCCTACTAAGCTGTTTTAATTGTTCCTGTTATAAAAGTCATTTTATGATATAGCCACATTTATAATTTGTGACTTTCAATTTAAGAACAGAAAGTGCTCAAAACAACGTTTCTGAAAAGGGAACTGATTTTAAAAAATAGGAACTGATTTTTTTATTTCATTGTAGTAAGGGTTAGATTTAAAAATGGGTTGTAAAATAGCGCAAGGTTTTCGTTTTATTTGATTTATACTTCAGTTCCACTATGATTCAGCCTAAATTTGCCACCGATACACTATTTGCAACCAACGGTTATATCTTGTAGTTAGACGATCAATTCTTGCCAACTTGAATTTGATTCATCCTTTACTTGAAGTATTCTTTATTTACTGTTCTGTCATTTAGCTGTTTTCAACTTACATTTTCTTGATTGGAACTTCCAAATATGAGGATCGAAAATATTCTTGTATGCTTATATTTCGATATTTGAAGCTCATAAAAATATATGCAAATAGTTTGTAGGTGGGATTTCTCTAACACAATTCAGATTATCCTAAATTTGTGCGGGGAAAAAAAAAAAGAACTTTTATAAGTGTAACAATGAATGGCAGTTGTTTTCTGTGTATGATTTCCACGGCTTATTTTAATAGTATTTCCGTTAAGTTCGTTTTGAGAATTTTCGTACTTATGGACCAGGTTGTATTGGAAATGGCTATCGTCTACAACTGTTGAATTCAGGGACTGAATGGCCGAGTAGCTCTAGTGCTCGGTATCACAAGTTTCGTATTGAGTCCCGTGCCGTGGATGTTTGTAGTGGTTCAGAATTACTTTAAACCGTATGTCTCGGTCTAATAGTATTGCAGAGTGTTGTCTTGAGGTTGAGTCAGTCTTCAGCTCCTCGCTAAATTGAAGCTGCACATTACCTTTAACCATGGACCAGTAGCCTCCCACGGGGTGTATTGGACCTGGTGTAGATTTTCCTGCACCAGAGTGATAAGTAACAACATGGTTGAATTCTCTTTGAGTTACGCCGAATAAATTTGATAAAGTAAGGTAAAATTTACAAAATAATAATAAATGTGTGTAATATATGTAAATTTATGTCCCCAAATATATGTATTTATTTATTCATTAAGTTTACTCAAATAGTCCGAGTGTTTCATGTGAATGTGTTGTGCATTTCAGGTAAAAAAAGCAATGGTGCCATGAAGACGAGCTCTGTGGGGTCGAACAGCCGGTCGCCCACCCCTTCGCCCATGGAGGGCAAGCACAGCCGGTTCGCCATGCTAGGGCGCCTCTTCAAGCCCTGGAAGTGGAAGCGAAAGAAAAAGAGCGACCGCTTCGAGCAGACCTCCAGGAGTGAGTGCCTACTCTATTGATCTGTGAAAGCTATTATGTTCTACTTTCTTTTATAGTAAAATTGATACTTTTTTTAATATGATAAAAGATGAATTGCAATCGTATTTTTAATATAAAATTCGTAAAATTTACCAACTCTTTTGATCCGGCACCAGGAAGCTCAAATGCTGTTAACAGTCGCGGTGTCCGCTTCATAAACTAACAAATTCATAAAGGCTGCCTGTGACTGGTAGCTCTGGGAAAAGTATTGTTTGACAACTAAGAGCAAACTGTCGTGCTGTGAAAAAACAAAATAGCCAAGAACCTGTCGCATAAAATAGAAGGAAAGCTTTTGCAGGAAGTGTTTGAAAATGTACCTTTCCTTTAACTGAAAACAAAATTATTTTTTACTGGCTAGATTAGAAAAATATTCCATAAAATTAATGGGAATTGCTAATGCCACAGTTCTTCACCTGTCCAAAGTTTATTGAGTATTTTTTCTTAATAGGATACAAAATCAAAAAATCGGCAATTTAGGCCGAAATTTCCACATTCACTGGCATGTTAATATGCCAGTAAGAAAATGTTGATCACGCAATCAAAGCAATTCGACTTTTTATCTGTTGCATATGCTGATTTTAGCGTGCTAGGTCACAGTTCCATTAGTAGCTTTAAATAACATACGGTCGAATAAAAATTATACCATTCATACTTAGAATTCTGACTTACGTTATCTGACAACATTATCTTAAGTCAATTTTATTTTAGTCGTATAAGTAATTTATTAAAAATTTAACAAATTTGGATGCAAAATTAAGACTAAATGCGAATTGCCGTGTTCAATGTGAATTACCGTGAATAAAAAAAGTTGTTTTCTAATTTATTGAAAACTCGTGAGACTAACTTCTGTCGAAGATACACCAACCTTTGAAAGATTTCTACTCTTATTTACTATTTCTTGCTCTCACAATAACACGACTGCTTGGTTGCTATCAATACCATATAATACGTGGGCAAATTTTTGTTTTAAGAATTCCTGTATTTTTGGAATTGCAAAAAGTATATAGAGAATTTCCTAAAAAATATTCATTTTTAAAATTTCGTTGGGAAAAAAAGCTAATTACTAGCTGATGCATCATTACAATGTGGAAATGTAGGGATGCATTTATCGATATACAGAAACCCTGTCTTTCTGTTTTATTACATAAAATAAAAGAAAAAGTTGATCAATCAGTCACTTTCGCGGTTTGATCACTACAAATATTGAACAAAATACTAAAACACTAAATGAATGTAATGTCACGCATATTTTTGTAATTTTTTGTGCATCTTGTGATTTGTATAACCCTGCGCTTCTCTGCTTTTGATGTGAATATAGCATAAATCATGAACTTTTCACTCTTGAAAGAACCACCACAAAGTTGTGGCCTTTTGTTAAGTCTATTTTCCTGACATTGAAACCAGATAAGGAAATGGCAATTGATCATCAGAAAATATCCTACGTATACAAATAAGATTGTTTTCGTCAAATCGGCTAGAGAGAATTCTTTCCGAGTAATTGAGAATGAAATAGTTGTTTTGGTTAAAAAATATTTGCATAATTTGCACTGTTTTGTATGGTTATTCTTACGCTAATTGGTAGTTAGGCTAGTTGTCGACAAAATATTCTAGACTGGATTCCAACATTTTGAGAATTAGGTTAGGTGATGAATCTGGTGCGATTTTGTTTTTCGGAACAGTTTTCTTGTTGATGCCAAGTTTTCGTTTTTTTTAAGGGTAGTTATTAAGGGGATTTCATCTTTATAAAGAATTGTTCATTTTATGCGACACTCGGATTTAAATTCCTGCCTAAATTACATTAATTTTTTTGCCATTTTGATGTCTTAAATTTATATTATGATGTACAAAATGATACTTTTGTGTTACATTTAAGATGTTTCTTCATCTTTTTAACTTTTTGGGACCATATGGCGAATTAGCGTTCTGGCCGTTGGTACCACAGGCTTCAGGTTCGATTTCTGGCGGTGGCAGGGAGGTTTGTCAGTGGTTCGGAATCCATGTTAACTGTAGGTCACGGTCTAATTAGCATGAATTGTGCACAGAATGACCGTAGAGCGATAAACCAAACCTCTTAATCTTTCTATAAAATGGCCTATGGCAGCGATGTCTTTCACGGTTTCGCTAAAAATGTGTGTGACAAAAATAAATTTATTGTTAAATGCGCATAAAGAATTGCTAAGATTAAAAAGGCGACCTGAAATTATTTTAATGTCAACAGATGCATTTTCATGTTCTACACTGAAATTGAAAATTAAGTTTAAACTTTTTTTTAACTATTTTTTTATTTTAAATTTAAACTTAAAATAAAAAAAAAACTGTCTAAATTTAAATATAAAGTAGTATATAAAAAGTAGTTTAATTTTAAAATAAAATTAAATAAAAATAAGACTATTAAATAAGTTCAGATTAAGTTTAAATATAAGTAGCAACGCGAAAGTATCTTCTGATGTTAGAATATTGCAACGATTGAATTCTATTAACTCATTTACATATGCAATTATGTGCGTCACTAAAAAATGCGTTCTTCGTATTAAATCATTGCGTTCCATCAAAGTAAATGAATAAAAAAGACGCTTTCAATGATGAGTAAGTGCGGGAAGTTCGGAACAGGGCTTAATTGAATTACATCCAATCAATCGATATCGCGCTCAACAAGTGCCCTTCTCTGTTTCAGCTCTGGAAAGAAAAATCTCGATGCGTTCAACCAAAGAAGAGCTTATCAAAAAAGGGGTTCTCATGCCGGATGGAACCGATGGCAAAGCAAATGGTAAGTGCCTTTTCTTTTTCAAATATTCCCCAAGGTATATATGCATGTGTTCACATAGATTTTAGTTTTCAAACTACGAAATGCAGGCGTATTAACGTAGTTATTCTTGAATTATTACTTTTTATGCTAATGGTATACGAAGTAAATGCTTAACAATTGAGATTCAAAATTTATAAAATATAGCATGTATTTAAAATTATGAATTCTTAAACGATAATGATAAAAAGTATTACGGAAACGTTATATAAATGTCATTATCATTTGTAGAGAATGCCATTTAACATAAGAAAGGAAGAATCTACACTCTTGAATGGTAATCACCATTTTCAACGTTTTGATTAAGTAAATGAACTTCATGCATAGGGTAATGTTACTCGCGTCCGTAGCATATCTTCAAGCTACACGTGTTCCCTAGGTAGTGCTAACAGCGGTTAAGCCTTTGCTTAAAGCATAAAGAATAATTGTCTCTGTATTGCTAGCACTATGCAGCAATAGATTTAAAAAAACACTTTTATAGATTCAATAGCTGCATTCTTTCTAGGATCAGATGGCTTAGATTGTTAACTTCTAATTTTACAATCCAACTGATCTTTTAGTCCTGACTCGGTTCGAATCTAATAAATGTTTTTGTAGTTCATTAACGGTTACCACTATACTGTTTTGTAATAATCTTTACCTTTCAGAAATTGTAAAAGTTCGAGTACAAATCAATAATTTTAGTTTTATTACAATTTTAGCATCGCAAAACCATTTAAAAATGCTAAGACATCCAAGTATGTGTTTAATCGTAAGACATAGCCGGAATTAAACAATTGCCATTTTTCGCTATTGGATGTACAGGCTACCTTTTGAACATTTGTCAAAAACATGTCCTTTTCTGGATCGCATTGTGTTTGTTTCTGCAATTGCAATTGAAGCATTTGTTCCCACATCCAGTTTGTCGTGATCGAATAGACTGCTGCTTACATCGCGTATGTTTCTCACTTTGCAATCGATTTGTCAGCTTTTCACATCGAAACAGATGCGTCCACCACATTTGCTCTTCCACTGCTTAGTTTGAAAACACTGAATGATTCTGATTATCCCATACTCATGTAACGGCATTTTTAGCACATATTTAAGTCGCATCCTGTAACTTCTCATTTTATCACACCATTTACTCTCACCACATCGTAACTTTCTTTTTAAGCTTTGTGTTATTTTATTATTTAATATAAACAAAAATGATACTGTTTCATCCAAAGACAATAAATATTTTAATGAAATATTAAAATGGTTTGAAATTCTTTATATGAACAGAGATATTGCTTTTGATCAGTTAAGCACAGTGGTGTTTTATAATGTCTTTTAATAAGAGCTGTTTTTATCTACACTGAAGCAGGGAAAGCATGTCACACAGGAAATTACATTATTTTTATGCTAAGGCGCCAAAGCACTCGAAGGGCATATCATATATCAGTATCTTTGATATCATGTTCTAAATATTATTTGCTTAGTCTGCTTGAAATCCAGTGGATTATATGCCATGTCAGATGCTCTTAGCAGGTTAAGCAAGTCGATGCTTATATGCTTTTTATTGTTTTAAATAATATTGCTATGAAAGAACAAGATTAAAAATGTCTGTTAAGTCTTGATACTTTTATATTATATTTTAACTGTACTTGGATGCGTGTTCTGCCATGTAATAGCTTGTTTGAGATTATAAGCTTATCGGTAAGTTGAACTGCTTAGAAATTCTGTTACTGTCTCTTGAAAAGCAATAGTACTTGGTACTCTTTCATCGTCCAATACATTACCACGATCCAAATGAATAAAAAATGCAGGCATAGAAGAGAAATATTACCGTCTGCCGTTAGATCCACGTCAAATTTGGGTTCTGCTGGTGGTGTGTCGAAAGCTGATGCGAAAGACTCGTTCGATAAGCATACCATCTATTTTCTTTTCTTCCCTGTTCAATTTCATATTGTTTATTCTTTTGTTTCTTGATTTCTAATAATACCTCCATCTCTAAGGGAGGGGGAGAATAAAAAAGGACACATAAGGTAAAAATATAATTTTAACAAATGTAAAAAGAAAGTTAAACAGACGTTTTTATTAGTAAAATTAAAGTGTCAGTAGCAAAGCTTGTTTTCAATTTGGTTTTTATTGTTTCTATAAATGTTTTTCGTTCCATAAAGTTTAGAGGTTATAATATTTTATTGTTTGATTCTCTTTCATACATGAAATGATAGAGGAGCAAAGGAGTCTCCTACATGAACGCTGCACTAGATCGCTGAAAATAAATATTTTTTATTCCACCACTTAAATCAAGCGAATATTTGCCTTCCAAAGCAATCAATTTGTCTCGTATCTCTTGAGTTTTTAAATAACATTATATAATGCGAGTTTATGGTAATATCTCTCATAACTTTACGTTTAGAAAATAATTTTAAAAAAAATTAAAATAAAACTTATATTACAGTGGAGTGAAATTACAATTAATACTTCTGCAAATTTATCATTTAAATTGTGCATAAAGTCATCGATTATTATCAGATTTGTCCGTATGTATTCATGAAGACTTTGAATTAAATTCAATCTGGTTCTTCAAAAAAACAAGAAATTATAAGCATTACACCATTTGATTTTTTTTAATTCCTTGACTGGCTTTGCCCTACGGTTAAACACGTACTTGAATATCTTAGCATTTTTAAATGTTTTTGCGATACTAAAATTCTAATAAAACTAAAATTAATTGATTTGTAGTCGAAATTTTACAATTTCTGAAAGGTAAAACAGTATAGTGGGTACCGTTAATGAACTACTAAAACATTCACTAGATTCGAACGTAGTCGGAGCTAAAAAATCAGATGGATTGTAAAATTAGAAGAATGCAGCCATTCAATCTATAAAAGTTTTTATCTATGCGTGGAGTTTATTGACTTAATCAAAACGTTGGAAATGGAGCTTTCCGTTCAAGAGTGTAGATCTTTAAAAATAGAAGTATGATGATCCATTCAGCTTAATGATAAAAACATTTGGACAGAAACAGGATGCTGTGTTAGGAGTGATAAGCGAACATGAATAAACTGCATACTTCTCACATAAGGAGAGACATATCTAAAAGTTATCATTCACAAGAGATGCGAAAAAAGACGCATCGATTGCAATGCGAGAACCGTATGCTGTGTGAGCAGCAACAGTCGCTTCGATCGCAACGAACTGGATGTGGGCAACAAATGCTTCAATTGCATTTGCAGAAACAAACGCGATGTGGTCCAGAAAAGGACACGTTTTTACCAGAAGGTAACAACCTATACTTTCTAATACTAGTGAAAAATGGCAAAAGTCTTTAAATTATTCGAAAGTTTTAAAACTCAGGATGCAAATCTGAATAATATAAACGACTAATACGCTTATATATATGATAACGACTAAAAGGTCACGTTTTTAACCTCTTTCGTAAGAGTATTTCCTAGCGCACAAAATTTGTTGGGATTTTTCCCAACTCTTAATTCATTCTACCACGCAAAGATGTATTGTAGGGAAATGGTTTCTTAGGGTTTTCGTTTTCTATTGTAATTTATTAAAACCTTTTATTAATATTATTGAAACAATTATGAAAATTACAATAAAATTGTTATATAGGTTAAAAAAAGATTTAATTTATCTCAATTAATTCAACTATTAATTAACAACTAATTAATTAATTCAACTGTCCCCTTCCACTTCCCAACCATGAGCATTATGGGCTCAGTACTAGTCTTGCAAATATGCTATTCATTGATAAAAAGCAATGCTAAAATGTGTGTGCGCTGTTTTCTCCAGATCCTGCCAATTTGGCGATATTTCTTTGCGGAAGACCTAATTTTTTTTGGATGGTTTTCAAGAAACAAATCTTCCAAAGAACAGTAAATTATACTCAGAAATAATGTTAATGACAATAATTTTGAAGGTAATCCATTCCACTCTTTGTAGACAAACGGTATATTTATTAACGAGGGAGAAAAAGTTATCATTGAATATCTTCTGAAATCTTTAATTTCTTTACTTGATGCCATCCTGGACAGAGCGGAGGAGGTGTGCTCTGAAATTGTTTGTGCAACAAAGCTGGAAGAACGCGGTTTTTGAGGTGACTAACTGTATTTTTTTCACCCATTCGTCCTGCTATTTTGGGAATCTCTTCCTCGCCTTCCCGTTTCGCTCTTGAGTTACATCTCAATCGTCAGTGGTTGGTGTCGAGCCTTCATCAATCATTTCTGTAGGCTTGGCGCTCGTGTAAGATGGTGTTCTTTCTGTTGTAGATTCCGCTCACCAGAACCACATTCCGCAGATCAACGGGTTCGGTCCCGAAAGTGGTGCGTCAGAAGCCGAAAGGCAGCAGCAGCCTACTTCCACGTCAGTGACGTATACGTCATCGTCCTCCGCCTTGGAAACCTACAACACAGTGGTGGTCACGAATTCCGGATTACCAACCCTGCTGTCGCCGTCTCAGAATAATGGTTTGTATTCTCAATAACTCCTTCTTTAATCATCAAGTTGTCAATTTTTTGTTTTGGGCAAAATTGAACCAAGACATTTTTGTTATTTGTAGATAATACCATAAGGCGGTATCTTCAAATATAGGGGGGTTTCGAATTATTAAATTTGCATTTTGTTCATGCAATCTATGATTTTATTGATAAATTAATTTTTATGTATAGGTATTTCGTAGTTGGGTATACGAAAGTGGTTAAAAATATGGAATTTTTACTTAAAACTATCTAATGAATTGGCAAAATTGACTCGGGGCTATTTTTTTTTGTGTAAAATGCATAAGGTGATTCTTCAAAATAGGTTTTTAGGATTATTAGAATGTATATATTGTTTTTGTGAACTAGAATTTTTATTAGTAAATTAATTGTTTTGTGGCTTTTTTGGACAAAAGGGCTTTATAGGTATGAGTTTTTCATTTATGAAACCCTGTGATGAAAATGCATGGTGAAGATGGTTAGATTGATTAAAAATTAACTATTAATCAACTTTCGATCTATTCTTTATTAAAAGGTATATTTTATTATTACTGTTATAAAAATAAAATATTCATTTTTGTATATTGTATGTTTAATATTTATTATAGTATTTTTACCGGAAAGTAAAACTTCCCAACTGTATTAAAAGCTATCGAATATAACTGTCATTGACCACCTACTTTTTAATTTTGTTAAATTTTATTACGAAGAGATATTGGTGAAAAGTTGTAAAAAAATTTAGAAATTCTCAATCGCAAATTATCTGATAACGATTAAAAATAATCGTTTGGCAAATAATAAAGAAAATACTTTGAATCGCTATTTATATACAGCTAGAATTCCAGAGGTAAAAAAAGTCTATATTGAACATTTGAAACTTCAGTGTTATCTTTTTTTAATATTTCTGACATCACGCCACCAGATGGCGACTGCCGTTAAACAAAACTATAAAAAAATTATAAAATATATAACTTAGATAAATATATAATTTTTTTCTTTAAATATTATAGTTTTTAAATTTTAAAAATACGAACGAATTTCTTGATACGATTAAGAGAATTATTTGTATTATTAAACTTGGGTATAAATAAAAAGGAAAAAAACAGCTGCGTTGGAAACTTATCGCCATATAGCTAGACTATCATAATAAAAAGTTCAGTGAAATGAAGGAAAATAAAAATGTGTTTTGATAATCGATGTGCGATCCAGATTTGATAGCAAATGTGCATCTACATTGCATTCATCTACAGTTGACCTTGACCGGTGCGCTTTAATCGCCTGTCGAGTTGCTTAATCGGAAATCTGTCATCCGACCTCTCATAAACACAGCTGTTGCCTTCGGTCCATATTTTTAGGCGCACGAAAAACATGTTTGGAGTTCAAACGACTCGACTCGTTGAGACACAAATTTCTAGAGATTGCACACGTTTCATTTAACTTGTCCATAGTGCACACACACGAGAGAAGAAATATCTATTTTATTTTTATTTCATATTTACAAGATAACAAAAATGTGTAATAAAAAATACATAAAAGAATTTACGTGTTGTAACATCAATGCGTTAATATTGGATTCGATTTCTTGTTGTAACTTAGCGATAAACAGAATGGTTTCTATCGATTTTTTTTCTCTTCACATTTATACATGCAATATATATTTTGCAAACATATCAACCATAGGGGAAAAAAGTAATTTAAAAACGAATGACGTTTTTAATATTCCATGCATGATGTCTGAATATACAACAGAATTGAGATTTTGTGATAAAAAATAATCAAATAGTTCCATTTAAAAAAAACTTAAATGTTCTGCATCCATTTTTTTTTTTTTTTTTAAACTAAGTAATTCAAAAAGTTTAACTGCTAGTTTGCAGTAATCATTGAATAAACAGATTTAAAAAAAATCTTTTCTTTGTAAAATTTAAATGTTTATTTCTTTTATAAGCTGGAGCCACATCATGTTCCATTTTTAAATTCTTTTATCAATCCTTTATTGTGTTCGATTTTTAATTTTTTTTAAAGTCACAATTGGGGACATTTCAAATCACCATGACCTGTGCATTCCCGATTTGTTTTGTTTTCTATAATTGCTTATCCTTTTTTAATTTTTAAAAATAATTTATATTAAAAAATAAATACAATTCCCAGTGCAATACAGGTTGTAACTTGAGAATGAATGACTTCGTTTTATTACTTTTTAAATGTTAGGATCGTAACTAAAGGAATCTGGTATGAAGTCTTACCAGTCCATTGGAATATAAAAGCAAGTTTTATGTGTTGTGTTTAACAATCTTTTCGGAATTCAATCAAAATATTGACTGGAAGTGCTTTCGAAAAGATGTAGTTGTCGCTTAACTACTCAAACGAAAAATACCACGGGGTAACATTATCTCCCAGCATGTGATTATTATGGTCATTTCATTTTATTTGTTCCATTGGCCTTTTTCAGATGTAAGCAATAGCATTAAGGTACAAAAAAATATTGTATTATATGTCATTTCCGATTTATTACAAACTTGTTCTGTGTTGAGTCTAATGAAATCTAAAAGTATTTTTGTTGCATGTAAAGATCTCTTTATAATATTATGCCAGATTCCTTTAAAAGTTTTTAAGTTTTAATAAAAATTAGTGAAATTAATATATATATAAATTTTGAGAATTTCTAGTTTTTTTTTCTTTAATTTTATTGCTAAAATATTTTCTTATAAATCTAGAAATACGTGCTTTCTAAAATTAATCATCTTTAAATCTTATTTACTTATAACATATTGTGTAATTTCTTTAGATTGTCAATTAGATATTTTTTCCTTTTTATGGATGCAATTAATATTTAAAATCTTTAATATTCATATTTTATAATATTAAAAATTCAGAATGTGGGAATGTTGTGTACGTTTCAAAATGTTTTTTGTTTAAAAGCATGGTCCAATGGAATGAACTTTCTAATAATTCTGTATTAGAACATAAAGGTCTTTGCCTATGTCCTAAATCTTTAAATTTGGTTTTACAATTACTCTTTAAGAAGCTTATTTAAATTATAACATCAGTAAAAAAAAATTACAGATTTCAGTGTAGATATTTCAAATATTAACTTGCATCTACTTGAATGCTTTTTTGATGTTAAAATGTCAGTTCGTAAATTTTCTTCTCAATAGCTTTTTCATATTTTATTTCTAATGTACTACTAATGTTTTTCTATTCCATATCTTGTTTATATGCAACTTAAACTTTAAAATATGAATAATCTAATTTGTGTTGAAATATTTTGATATGCAGTATAAACAATTTCTCAATAAAGTCATCAACATTAAAAAGACATATATATATATTAATTTGGTGTAATGTCTTTCAGCTGTGCCTGTGATACATAATGTTTCCCTGCTGAACCTTCCAGATGTGGAGGAGGTGCCTTCACATGATGGGGAAATCGTCCTCTCTGTTCTTCCAGAACCCCCCATTTCTCTGAACGACATCGGTCCCATCCCACCCCCACCCATGTTCTCCAATCCCTCTCCACTACTCATATCTAAATTTCACTCACACACAGGTATGTTATTTTTCTGCTATCCAAAAAGATATGTTATTTTTTTTAAAAAAATATCAATATTTTTAGGGGACATTAAGTTAAATGCTGATATTACAGTATTGAATATAGTGTGGATAGTGTTTGAAATACCATATATTTATAAACAAGTTGAGCTAATATAATTTTTATTACGGTACTATTTATTAATGTTTCAGATAAAGTTAATTTTTGTATTAAATACATGTTTGCATGTTTAAAAGAAAAATATATTGTGAACATTGGTGATATCGCACATAAAATGACCACTTTTTATGAATCATAATATCTTTTAAATTTGATTAGAAGTTCTTAAATTTTTTGTCTTAATTTTTAAATTTGGTATAAAATATAGCTACTAGAATATATTTATATTTTTTATAAGGATTAAATGTACTTTCATGTTACATAGATCTGCATAATTGTTTTCATTATAAATAAATTGTGTAAGCTTGAAATATGTCTTCACAAAAATATTATTAAACATAACATAGAAATACAAATATACCAATTTTTCATTAATTAATAAGATAATAAAATTTTCTTTGTAAAATGAAGAAAACATGCTTCTTAAAGGTTTCAGCTATTTTATTTTTTTATTTTAAAGGTCTCGGCTATTTCTTTATTCATTTCATTCTTTATTATTTCAGTTCCAAATTTTTATGTAAAATTTAAATATGATTTGCGCTTCAAAATAGCACAATTCATTGTATTATCTAATAGATCAGAAGGCTTCCTTTGTTTCAATATTCCCACAGAAGTAAAACCTGTCTTCAACTAATAAAAGAAAAAAAGCCTGTAAAGGATTGCTTTATTAAATAATTGAAAGATGTATCACTTCATAGTGCTTTTGTATTATGTAATATTTAGCTTTTATCTACTATTGAATTTCTTATTGAAACATGGATGCATATTGCATTTTAAATAGTTTAGAAGCAGTAAGATTCAAGCTGAAATAGTTGCTTAGTAAAGATAGTCAACAATTACAAATTTTGCAGACTTTTATTTATTTGTTTGAGTATTTTTAAGTCATGTTAGAGTTATGTTTCCATTTCATGAAATAATGTATATTAAGAGAAAAAGCAAACTGTTTTTAAGGGAAAGATACAAATAAATAAATAAAACCTTTTTAAAGTATCATATAAATTGAAGGGAAGTTTTTGGTATTAAACATATAATACAATAACATGGCATGTTTTCATCATTTGGTAGCAAAGCTCTTCAATGTATTAACCTCTGTTGTATTCCTCAGATCCTGCTGAAGATATGAGTGACTCGGATGAGCCCTCTGCAGATATGGATATGGGCAGTCCATGTGTAGTGTATGTGACACAGCAAGAGGGGCAATTTGTAGAGGAGATCCCTGCCAAAGAACCTCACCCCATGTCTGCCATGCCCAAGAAGAGTGCCCTCAAAAAGAAGGGTGCTTTCACATGTACCGACTTTCAGAGGCTCTCGCTGCTCAGAGACAGGTACTGTGTTCATAATTGCTACTCATGAATTTATTCTTTTTAATCTCTTATTATAATATGTCAAAACCATTTCTTTATGTGAAAATAAGATTTTTTTTTTTATGAAAATATTTTTAATATAAATACAAGATTATATGTTTAAACTTATTTTTTTTTATTTAAAAAAAAATTTAACAGTACCAATCGTAAACATTTCTTTTTAAGGATATCAGGGCAAAGATTATTTAACATAAGATGTTAGGGATATGTTTTCCATTTTAAAACTTATTTATGAAAAAATTACTGTTAATTTGTAAGTAACTGTAATGATTTAATTACCAAATTGTTATTTAGATTTATATGAAGCATTTATTTATTAATTTGCGAATGGATTAAAATATATTCATTTTCTAAATACTGTAACTTTTATTTAATTTTTGAAAAATTCGATTAGAAAGTCCTAATGATATTTTAGAATGTAGAATTTAAATGTATTTTTCTTAGAATTCTGTCTTTTAATAAATATTTAGGTATTTTGAAGACATGTTATGTGCTGATTAATTGTTGTAATTTTTTTTCCTTGTGATAAATTTTCTGATGCATTTGAAAATCTTTTACTTTTAAAAATATTCCTAAGATTAAACTGGAAATTCATTGTTACGTACTCATTAACATTTGGAATATATTTGTATGAAATGTGTAAAAATTTTATATTCAATTGAAAATTATTAAATTGTTTTGTGCAGGACAAATGTTAGAGCCGAACAGTCACAGGGGGATCACGAAGACCGTCCATTACCATTGATATCTGTTAGTGCAACGGACGTTTCAGACTCGGATTCAGATTCCGAAGGTCCTATTCTTTGGAAAGATTACTGTGGGGATGATGAAGAATGTAAGCTATACTACTGTTTTATCTTAAATACTTGCATTTTATTTTTATAATTTAATGATGAATACATATTAACATTTCTTTGACAAGTGAATTTCAATTTACACTTTTAAAGTTTTATTAATGTTTTTGTTTGAATTCAATTGGATCTTATTGTCATTTTGTTTATTTATAAAAAGGGGGGCAGGGATTTGATTTTAAAAGGCAAAATCATGAAGGCTTGTTAGTGAATTTTGTGAACTTTTTTTACTGCTTTTTATTAATGTATTTCATTTTCATACTTTTTATATTAAATTTTGTTAATTTGTATATTGAATTAGCTGTTTAAAAATACATTTATGTGCAAAATATAAAAACTAATAAAACAAAATGTTACATATATTGTGTGTCTATTGCAAGAACTCTTCCTATTGCTGTGTGGTCGGGTTATAAGCTAGGTGGTATCCATTTTGAGTAAGGAGAAATATAATACTTTCAGCTTTATTTTATTGGTGCCAGTTTGTGACTGAAAGAGTAATTGCTTAGTCTTTCAGTTTTGTCACTGTTAAATGTGTCTTTGCAATCAAGTAACAATTGCTTTTCTCCAAATTTGTGAACCTTTTTTTAAATTATATGAATTTCTCATTCTGCTCATTACTGGGTATATAATATCCTAAAAACAGACATTAAATTATCTTAAACATTGAAAGTTCACACTCAATGCTTGTATCATTCTATTAATTGCATAGTTGTGGAGTTTCCTACCAATAAACAAATCGTAACTTCCTTCTCATCCACAAATTAAGAATTACAGGGTGAATTTCTCCTTGAATAGCAGAAAAATCATGTTCTAAAATATATCAAAGGATGTACTTGAATGAAGCCTTATCTATGTTACTTTAAATAGATTCCCTATGTTAGCCATTCCTTTAGTGTCCACCATCTCCAGAATAGCATGGTCGGAAGATATATTGTAGTGACACACAATATTTAGAAAGAATACGTACCAATGAAATGATATCATAAGATTATTGAATTTTTAAACAATTAACTGATTTTTAATTTTTAAATTGTTGAGATGTGCTTCCTGTATTCATTTAAAATATATAGTTTTTCTCCATCTCTTGAAGTATTTATAAAAGCAGAAAATTTTTTCCTTGCTGACATTTTTTCAACAAGTCTAAATACTTGATAACCTAACATTCATGGCCATGATAATAAAATTTCATTTAATGTTACACAAGGAGAGCAATCTTATTTATTAAATTTTTTAGTGCATGCAGAGAAAATGAATGTTAGGACCAGAGGTTTTAATAATAGTACTTTTCCTCTCTTCCTATTTACATTGCTGTGCTGAGTTTTTATGAAACACTAAACAGAAAGAGTTAAAGGCATTTTTAAATTATAGTTATCATTTTAGGTATTTATGTTTTAAATTTATTCCCAGGTAAAAGAATAGCCAAAGTAGCACGTAAAGATTCCTTGGCTCTCAAGCTGGCTCAGCGTCCAGATATCCAAGAATTGATAGATAAAAATATTTATATTGCTCATTCTGAACAAGAGAGTCAAGAAAACAAGGAAGATGTAAAGAAAAAACTGACAAGGTAGCACCTACAAGAATTAAAACCATAAAATTTATTTTCAGATTAATTTTGGAATCTGTATATTTTAAACGGGATCTTCTAATTTAGAATTCTCTATTTTACCATTAAAGCATGATGCAATTGTTTTTTAAACACATTTTACCTTTATATTGTAATTTTTAAATTAAGGTAACAAAATTTTTTTTTTACTTCTATTACTGAAAGAAATAACCAATGTATTTGAAATGTTGTTTTAAATTAAATAATATTTTTTTTAATATTGCTACCACTTTGCTTATATCTCGAATAAATAAAAATATTTAATTTTAAAGTTCTTTTATGAAAGTTTCATTAATAATTGTATTTAAATTTTGATGCTTATGCTATTTGAAAAAGAAAAAAAAATGCTTTTTATAAAAAAAAATATATATGTATCTATCAAATACTATAAAGTCAATTTAATTTAAAATTTTAAGTGCATTTGATTATATACTGAAAATTCAATATTCAGATGTCATATTTATAAAAGTTCTGGGAAACCTGTCAAAAATGTTCAGTATAGTATGGTGAAATTAAGATTTATTATGCTCTAGCATGGTACAGATTACATAAAATGGTACTTACGTATTAATGCCACCACAGTTATAGATTTGGCGGTTTTTAAGTGCCGCCAATCTACACTTAAAATTTTTGTGACAAATCATAAAATATATAAAACACTTTATTTAAAATCAAAACAATTTCAAAATTTAAAACACTTTATTTAAAAACAAAGTAGTCCATCGGATTTCGGTGGAAAATGTTCCTATATAGAGTTTAACATAGATTCAAAACAGTCTCTATTTTGTCGCATTGGCAGCTCTTTATTGGCGCATTAGCGCAACTTCTGCTGAGGTGGCGTTAATACATAAGTACCCATAAAATTAAATTTTTAATTCTTCCTTATAATGCATGGTGTAATTATGTCTTTTATAGGCGCTTGAGTTTACGTCCAACACCAGAAGAGCTTGAGCAGAGAAACATTTTGAAATGTAAACTTTCATTTTATAACTTCAGCTTCCATTTATTATTTTCTGTCTATATTTTTATTTCTTTTCATCTGTGCTTATTTTATTTATGTAGATCAATCAGCAGAGGAATTACGCAAAGAAAAAGAACAAAAAAAGAAAACTCTCATAAGAAAGGTAAAAAAGTTTTTTTTTTTCATTGAGTAGAAAATGTGTAGTATTTTTTCATCAACTTGATTAATGTTAATAAAGTTAAATACTCTAAAAGGCTTATTTGTTTTTACTTAATTAGATGCATAAACAATGCAACTTTACAAGTAGTCACATTTTAAATAAGATTATATTGTTTAAGTTTTTACACATTGTCAATTTTTTTACGAAATAGAAATTTTTATAAGAAAATAATCAAGGCTTAGCAAATTTATATAACGATAATTAGATAAACAAAATCGGTAAATATTATTTCATTGATTTTGTTATGCATGTGGTTGAATTATTTTTACTCTATATGAACTTCATTCTCAGTTTTTTTTATAAAACGCAAAATCTAAAGTTACTAATACTTGTATAAATTGCTTATATATTTCAACTCCTGGTCGTAAGTATTTATAAAAATAATACTATATAACTTAAAACTGGAAGTTAATCTATTTCCAGCAGCAGAATATAATTTTTTTTTTTTATTTCCAATGGCAAATTATGAACAGTTACAGCAAAAAAAGAACAACAGGGGGGAAAAAAAACCATATAACAACAACAACAAAACACGCTGAAACAGAGTTCATTAATCTAACAATAATGCCAAGTTGCAGATCTTTTAGCCATTTATAAAAGTGTTACCAGGTGCACCATGGGGAGGTAGATCTTCTGTGCACCCATATAAATAAAAATAGATGAATACAAATTCATGAAAGCATTTATATGCATTAATAAAACATAAATATATTAAAAAATAATTATTATGCATGAAAACATATTTAACATTTTTGTGTTTTAAAAATTTCTTATTTTGTTCTTATTTAAAATGCTTAATTTAAATTTGGCATGTTGGTGTTTCTCCTATTTATGTTGATTACTTCAAGTTCCTGAAATGATGAGCTTTGTTAAAGTTATATAAAACATGACAAATCCTTAAAATAAATTACTTATATGAATATCTATATTTCAGCTAAGCTTCCGGCCAACCATTGAAGAGCTAAAGGAAAGGAAAATCATTCGCTTCAATGATTATGTTGAAGTAACCCAAGCTCAGGATTATGACAGGCGGGCTGACAAGCCATGGACACGGCTCACTCCCAGAGATAAAGTAAGTCTATAGCTTCCTGTTTATTGGCAGAAGAAAAAAACTTTTTTGACTGTAGACACTTGAGTATGAAAAACCTGACCAAGTAACCAAATCTCAGCTCTTTTCCTGAATTTTTTTAACTAGGACCTTTACTAATGGATTTAGAAAAATTTGTGAAATTCAAAAACTTTTATTGGGCTCATTTAATGTATTTTAAAATTGTTTCCATAACAATGTATTTTTTACAGCTTTAAAGGTGTAGTGTTTTGTTGAAGATATCCTAATACTATAAATTTGATTTTTAAAAAAAAACATGTATACTATAAAAAAAGTTCTAAATTAGCAGTTATCACAGCATTATAATACAGATGAAAGCAAGTAAAAGAAATTTACATTTTAGTTTGTGATTTTAGCTACTGAGTTACTATATTTGTGTAATATATTTAATGCCCCCCATAAAAGAGTTAAAATAATAAATTTACTTAACAATGTTAATTTAGGTGTATTCTGCAGATATTAAAACAAAGAATATTTTTCATAATATAGCATTGCTGTTCAATTTAATCCTAAAATGTAGATAACCTGATAATAAATTACTTAAAAAGACTGAAAATGTGAATGACATGAATTACATGAAAATGTGTTGATCTTGTATTTTTACACTTTAAAAAGAAAAAAAAAAAATTATGCAGACATCACTTGGTATAGTTGTAAAGCATTTATATTCTTTTATAATGCATAATAAACTAATATTTTAAATGCATTTGATTTTTCTGGTACCTTTATGATAAAGCTGTGTGTTACTAACTAACCATAGCCCATCTTACATACCTGACAATGTACATTTAGGTATTTCATATTCAATTTTTAAAAGAAATTTCATAATCAACCATATCATAATAAAAGCACTCTTTTGGTTTGCATGCAAATCAAAACATTTAAATTTTATTTTCTGGATTATAGTATAAATATATATTTTTGAAATTATTTTCTAGGCTGCAATTAGGAAAGAATTAAATGAGTTTAAAAGCATGGAAATGGAAGTCCACGAAGAAAGCAGGCATTTTACTCGGTGAGACTTTTCTACCTTGATTTAACAGATCTTTTTGTGCTCTTTTATTTTTAATCCAAAGTTAAATAATTTTTATAGATTAAAAATTATATTAACTGATTATTTTTTCCTTTATGGTATTAAATTTATCTGTTTTTATCTTCTCTTGTTTGTAGTGAAACCATTTTTTAAAATGATATAAATTAATGTATTAAAATTTGGATTGCTTAAATTATTGTATATTATTATTTAATGTTGCAGATTATGCATATATCAAATTACTGTAATTTCTGCCTATATTCACCAATTATAATTTTTAATGATGCAATAAGGGGCAAAAAACCTTGTATAATTTGTTTTATACCCATTCACACATATTCTTTTAAAATATCTATCATTTCAGTTTTATTTTTGTTATTAATGTTTAAAACTAGTATGAAGTGTTTCAATTTTAAACAGCACTCTTAATTTCATAATGTGATAAATTAACAGATCATTTAAAAGAATATTTACTTAGCATATGCCTTGAAAATAAAACAAGTTAACTTATACAAAAAAATTTGTGTAAGAATTATTTCATAGATTTAAATTACTTAATTTTTAATTTTTTTTTTATAAGTTTAAAATTTTTCTAGTGTTTCGATTTTTAATTTTTATAATGATAATTATTTTTAATTTCATTTTGGGCTATTATTATTTACAAAATAGCATGTGCCTCTTGTATCTTGCCTCTTATAATAAAAGCATGTGTATTGTTCATCTGTCACATCTTCGATAAGTTGACAGGGGAAAGAAAAAAAAAAAAATTTTCTGCATATTGAGAAAAATTATTTGGACATGCTTTTCTGAAATTTTACCTGAAATATCCGATAGAATTTTAGGTTATAGGCAGGAAACTATGGTAATCTTATGAAATGCTGTTTGCATTATGTGTCGATGTTTATTGCTGTATAAAATAGTAATAAATTTAGAAATTTAAAGCACTAATTTCTTGATAATAAAAATTGTTTGATTTTTAGTTAACTTATATAATGTTGAGCTTTTATTATTAATTGCTATTTATTATTTTAAATTATATACTTTTAAATTCATTGTAACCCAAGTTCTAAATATCCTACATGTTTCAGTATTTGCCTTTCTCCTATTGCTTAAATTCTATTTTAATGATTTCTCCACACTTAGTGCTTCTTAAAAACTGTAGAAAGTTGAATTTTTCCTTATCATTGATTTGACTCCATTCAAAACTGTTGCTTAATTTAAACTTTGTTTTTAGATTATTGCTTTGTAAAAACTTTCAACATTTGCTCTTTATTGAAACTTGTCCTACAGTGTTTTCCTAGAATTTTTTTTTAAGAAGGACACTGCCTATTCTAATATTTGATCAGTTTAAAATTGAAGTTCTTATTTTTAGTTTGAATTTTTGTTTCCAAAATACAGTTGCCTCTCTTTAATCCTGCATTCGATCAACACATTTTATAATCTAGCACCGATTTAGCTTCCACTTTACTATAGGTGCATGTTTAATTTATGCATATATATTAAACACATTAAATAGGTACATGTTATATTGGCTTAACAAACCTTAAGCACTAGATAAAAAGTTATCCCTATTAAAACTATATTGGCACTCAATCATCTGCCATAGCCATGGTCCCAGATATGCTAGATTAAATAGGGGGTGCGGTTTATTTGTACTGCTGGAATTGAGTGTGATCGGGTTGAACTCACAATTTTAAGAACATGCCACTTTTATTTACATGAGCAAAAACTCAACATACATTTAAAAACATCTAATTATACATTTGTGGAAGGATTTCACTTCTGAGCTGTAAATAAGGTTACTCGGGTACACGCTGGATAGCGACATATACTTCCTCTCTGGATGAGAGTCTGTAGGTCAAATTATGCACAGGATGGTACTAACTATATCTTTAGGGGTGAGAGATTGTAAATTAAATATCCCTGAGGCAACAGCGTCGGTCTTGCTGTACTTCCTCTCTGGCTAGAGCCTGGATGCCAACTGATGATTTTTATACAACGCAAGGGGCTCTCTTGCAGTGCGTTGGAGGAATCATGGTTGCCTGGATGGAACCACGGTTACAAATTTACTTCAGAATTTTTAAAAAAAATTTATTATAAATATTGTGATTTTAATCTGATCCAAATAGTAAGATAGTTGATAAGGAAATAATGTCTTAACAAATTTGCTACTACTGATTGCTTTTTTGTATAAAGCTTTTCTTTCTATCTATTAACCTGCCAAGTTTCATTAGGTTTAGAATGTAGCACAAGAAGAGAAAAATCTTGCTTAACAATTCTTTTGCAAAATCCTCTTGAAATTCCTACTCACACTTCTGGATAACTATTTAGACTTGCATTGTTCTAAAATAATGCATGTTGGTTTTTAGATACTACAAGATTCCTGATTTTCAATAGTACACTGGGAATCTCCCTTTGGATGCTGATCATTTGTATGGAAACTTCTTTGTGTCGGTTCAATTTAATCTTATTTCTTTCCACTAATTTTATGTCTTTTTTTTTTTTTTTTTTTTCAATAAATATACGAGGTTACATCAACACAGCATAAAGAAACAAATTTTGATTTTTTTTTTTTCCCACTTATAAATGATAAACCTTCGTTGAAGATGCATGTTGATGATTTTGCCTCATATTAAGAAAAATTAGATGCTTAAATTAAAGCTAAATATGCAGACTAAGTATCATATATGTCTGAAATAAATTTTGTATACAATTTTGAAACTGTATACAATATAAAGATATTTTTCTTATAAGTAATAAATGTAAAATGTGTATATAGAAGTAAAATAAGATTTATTTTATTAACATGACACATATTACATCATTACATTTTACTCATAAATGCTTATAATAAATAAATTTTAAATATATTAACTGTTTCTTTTTTGATAAATGTATAAATTTTTCATGTTTTAAAAAAGTATTTGCTAAATTTTAAAAGAAAATACAATGTAAATAAAAATTGTTTGATCTTTTTTTAAAATGCAAATAAATACTTAATTTATTAACTCTTATTGATTAAATAATCTTTTAAAATACTATTTATATAATACTCTAATTTTCCTACTGATCATGGACCTTGTTATAACAGTGTTTTTCTTAAACTGTTGAGTCTAATCCTAAACAGGAAAGGATATTATGTATTCATAAAGTTATTAACCCATCCCAAATAGTCAGATTACAGCAAATAATTAAAATATAAAAGAAAACTTAAAATCACATGAATTTTATTTTGGTACTTGTTTATTCTGCTATTAATACAAGTTACTAAATAAAGATATATAAATAAATTTTTCTTTCTCCTTATAATTGCTAAACACCATTCATTGAGTATGAACATTAATTTCTTAGCTCATATTGAGAAAAATATAATATGAAGTAAAAATTAAATATATAGATATAAAAATATTTTTACACATAAAATTGTGTGTAATTGATATTTTTCTTGCAAATAAATATTCATTAATATGTTTAGTTAGTTTTTAAGAATTTGAGAAAATATTTTTATTAATTCATGTATTAAAATGGTTTTGAAACTAATTTGTCAAATATATATTATTTATTAGTAAAAATTCTGTTTATATACTATAATTTAAAATAAAAATTGTGATATTTATAGTATGACCCCCAATTGTATGGTGAAAAGTGTTAAGCGGGCTAGTCGGATGGATTCAAAAAGTGGCATCAAGGGAGAAAATGTCATTTAGGAGTGATTTTAATTGCAACGAAAATCATTAAAAAAAAATTTTTAATCAAATTTTAGATGACATATTAAAAGAAATATTAGGTTAAATAACATTCTGCACTTAAGTTATACTTTCATTCAAAATTGCTTTACATTGAATCTATCTGGTGAGCACCACTTGCAAATCATCAATTTGTTGATAATAAGTTGTCGACAAGTCAAATGTTTACCATTCCATGCAAACCATGGTCAGACTATACTTGGCGAGTTCAAATTTTAATTGAAAATTAATATGTTAAAAAATTATTTCTTTTGCATGCTTCAACATTCTTGATTTAATATGTTCTATTCTATTTTTCAGGTTCCATAGACCTTAAACTAGCAAATGCCAGCTGCTTTTTTTTAGATGACTCTTGTTGTTTATGCTTAGAATCGGATCTTTTTCTTTTGTTCTTTCACTGCTGGCTGGGCCTGCAAAACATTGCAAGTTTTTCGGAAATCTGTGCAAATTGAAAAACTGATGTCCGATCTAGAAGATTCAGTTCCCTTTGCAAGTAAAATTGAAGTGTGTTTTTGACTTTGTTCTATGATTCAGGACTTATTTCAAGTTTTCTAAACTTCGACAACTGTTTTTGGCAACAGACTATCTATGTAGAAATATTTATAAAAAAATATTTTTATGAAAAAAAAAAATTGTAGGGACTATTTTTTAAATGTGTGCTAGTTTCTCATTCATCAAAGATGTATAGTTAAAAAAAAAAAAAAAAAAAAAAAAAAAAAAAAAGTTTTAAACTTTGTATTATGCGTCAATAATGTTTATTTTGAATATTGTATATCTGTTTGACAAAATTTAAGATCTGGGATTTTAAGTTTTGTACACATGAATATATATATATATATATATTTTTTCTTTCTGTAAATACCAGCATTCCTCAGTCATCATTAAAGGAAAAAACTGTGAAATTGGATGCTTTGTATACATATATATATATTTTAAAATGCATTTCATGCACCCATTCTTCTGTAGATCATACTGTAGATATATTCATGAATGAATGTTTTGAATAGTGTTGTTTATTGCACTGTGCCTGTTAGCTTTATCAATCCAATGTTATTGAGTACAATATGCTGACGTATTTTTGAAGCTGTTTAAAAGTTTGTTCGATTTTATTTCTATTGCAGTTTTTTCCTCAATTATAACTAGATTGACAGTGCACCATTTATACAATATGAATTCAAATTTTTAAAGTCTTCTATCATGTTTTTTCTAAAATTTATGTACACTATTCAGTATTAAATTGGCTGTGGCGATTCTGTAATGACTGTGATAATTTTTCAATATTTTTTATCTACAGCTGGAGTACCTTTCATCTTATATATATATATTGTGTACATATCACACTATATATTTCATGTGTTTGAGTTCCTGTTGTGCAGTGAACGTTATGAAATAATAAAGCCTATAAATTCGGTGTTGTCTTCTTTATGTGGAAATCATGTGACATCGGCAATTAAACACTTGAAAAGTGTTCGATTGCTGACACAGAGTGAAGGAAGACAAATGCCATTCTCTTGAATGCATTGATTTTTGTTTACGAAATATTCCTTGAGCAATAAAACTATTTGCTTTTAAAAAATACTGTCATTTTATCAATTTCTTTTTTTTTTTTTTTTCTCCCTGTGGATTAAATAAAAATTCTTGTTATTAAAACAATATTATGCAACTCTTTAACAAGAAAGCATTTTAATTTATTAAAATGTTAAAATTACGAATACAGAATTTTTTCCTGGGGTAGGACATGTTTAAAAAAAATATAAATTCATAAGCATATTAAAATGTACACATTAGACTATAAATAAATTGCATTGAATAACGCTTTCATGTTATATCCAGACTAATTTATAGAAATTTACATTACATAACAATTTAAATTAAGAATTTTATTAATTTATCAAACCATGAAGTTTTTGAATTTTTCCTTAATTTCAAAAATTATTTTTCTAATTTTTCTTAATAGTTTAAATGAATTTTCTTTAAAAGACATGCATTATTAGGGGGAAAGTTAATTGCCTTTTAAGTTATTTAAATAAATATAAGGTTCAGTTGCAAGGTCAATGCAGTTCAGTTTTAAAATCTTTTTAGATTATTTTTTACATGCATTATGTGTGCTTTTTACTACCTTACAATTTATCAGGCAAACCATGCAGAAATATTTCTGTTTAAATTTTGCATGCCATTAAATCTTCTCAATTCTGTTAAAATTAAATTAAGGAAACAATATACATATGTTTTATGATAATTATACTCCTTTTTTTTTTTTTTTTTCTTTTGATCTTGCTTTTTTGTATTTGAATTCGGGTTGTCAAGCCTTGTTTTTTTTTTTCTTAAATTTATTAATACTCAATTTTAAATATTTTATATTTACATTGACCGAGAAAAGATGTTTGTTATTGTGTGTAAAAAATTAAATGCTAGTTTACCACCCATTAAAAAAAAAAAATTTACTGACGGTCAAATTAATCAAAATTCAATCTTCATTGAGTCAATAAATATACATTGCAGATGGAAGGGAAAATTCCTTCATTGCGAAAACGATCTTGAATCGATCCTTGATTATGTCAAAATAGTCTAATTATCCCAGTTTGAATTAATTTTCTTTATCTTTGAGTTGGGGAAAAAACTTCTCTAGATCACATTTTCTAAAGCTAGTCTTCGAAAGAAATTTCTTGGATCCTTTTAATTGTACTTTCCATGTTTCATTTAATAAGATAATAGAAATGCCATTAATAAAGTGCTGACAAAAGCGTACTTCATATTTTATTTCTCGGTGCAATTGTCTCGTCTTATTTCATTAATTGCATCATGCGAAGGGTTTTAATTGCCTAAGATTATTCCCTCATTTAAAATTTCATTGATGCTCCAAACATTCTGTTTATCAGTAACTATTCTAAAATTATGTTTAATATTCTACAATTAATAGCGGTATGATGAACTGTTGATAATACAGGTTTCAGGTTCGAATACTGGCGCGGACATAGATGTTGGTGGTTCAAAATCCACATTAGGCTAATTAGACCTAGACCTATAATTTAAAGTGTGCATAAAATGGCTGTAGAGTGATAAACTAAACCAAATGTACAATTATTTAAAATAATTTGGCATCTTTGTACGTGCCCTCAATTCCTTTCCAGATTGTTGGATTGATAATCTAATTCGACCTACATAAATAAATTATTAATCTGCTCCCATAAAAAAAAAAAAAAAAAAAAATCCCATTCTTATTGGCATATTATAAATTGATGGGGTTATATAAAAATGTAAGCACTGCTTAGGACTTAAAATACAAAAGCAGTTAGATGAGACACTTGCATAAGTGAAAATCAAATATAATTTTCTCTGTATACCCGTCTTAGACCTAGTTGAGGATTGCCAGATTTGATGTTTACCAAAAAACTGAAGAACTTTGCTGCTTCTTCGGGATAGTTTAAAAATGTGACTTTTTCGAATCATTCCTATTCCTGCTTGTTTGGCCTTTGTTTAGGTGGTGTTTTCCTACGAAGATTTTCACATCTATCCATGTGTAAAAGACATTTGACACACAAGTCGTATAACAAGCAAAATTTTAAGTCTAACTTGATTTATATCCAGTTTAGAGATTTATTTCAAAGTGGCTAGGTACCGAGGAATTGCACGAAAGTATGTATCTTGAGGTAAAGGGGTTAATTTTTTTTAAAGAAAAGTATAAATAATTGTTAAAGGAAAATTAGTCTGAATAACTATTTATGAAAATTTTGTTACAAATATTCTACTCCCTTTGGCCTATAATAGTAGTAAAAAAAAAGATACCAAAATTTATTATAACAAAAAACTAGATTAAATTAAACAATATTTTTTATTTTGGATACTCGGATAGTTTCTGAATTTCGTAGTTGCATTTTAAACTTGTAGTTGCTACCCTTGACTGCAAACCATTGCTTTCCCTATATGAGAGTTTAAAATGGATGCTGATTTCTACGGTTTATGGATTAGCTTTTTCAAAATGCGGAATAATGTGGACTTCAATGGCGGGAGCTGCTCATTTTATGGTGCCGCTTCTGCTAAGAAGAATGTCTAAATTTTTCTCTATAATCTTGCATTAACGTCCCCAGTTTTTTTTTTTTTTTTTTGTTTCTTAGAATCCACATTAGCATAAGACTTGCTTGAAAAATTATTTTCAAAAGCATGTTCTTGGTAAGGATATTAGGTGAACCTAAAAACAAGTAATATAAAAAAAAAATTGTAAAGTCAATTCCTACTTTTTTTTCAATATGTTGCAGAAAGTCCTTTATAAATAATTTTCATTCATTTTTTTAAGTTTATCTGGCGCCATCTATTGGTAGATACATGCAACTTAAATCTAAAAAAAAAACTAAAATTAATGAATTAAATTTAATTAATATTTGAAAAAACTGCATTAACATAAAGTTTCATCCACTGCAAGTTAAAAAAAAATGTATTTGAACTTCAGTGGATGAATAAAAAGTATTTTATGAACGATTGAAAATTTGAACAAGATATATATAGGGAGAGTGTGAGCTAATAGAAGGAATTTAATAAAAAGATGTGTCAAAACAAAGGACAGATGTCACGAATCGTTGATTTTGATTGAAGGATTCGCAACTTTACGCTACAACCTAACTTGTAGATGCATTCGCCAATAATTGCCGTATAAATATTTATGTGCTACTATTATAGGTCATATAGAGGTTAAAAAAAAATTTTAATTTCAAGGTAACATCCAGAAAAGCTATAGATGAAAGATCATGCCACCAGATGGCGTTAGGCACAAAATGATTTTTTTTTAAAAAAAAAAAAATGACTACACACCAGATAAAAGAATAGTGATTTCAGTTTTAAAATAATTGGTATGCTTTTAAGTTGGATTAGAGCTTGCATTCATTTTTATATAGAGACAAAGGACATTTAACATCATTTTCTTTGGAGAATATTGTATTCTAATTGGCTGAAGTGCATGTGTGGTATAAATTGAATTCCTTTTCCACAAAAATGGTAGGAACATGAATTTTAAAATTATCGATAAACTCATTATTTAAGATAATTATTCAACTTAATAATGCACATCGCTACATTTCTCACTAACGACGACTTTCGGAGTTGAATTGTGTTATGTGGATTTAAATCAATACCATTCTTTCGAATTTATTAATAAAGATTTTCTCCGGGTATTAAAATCCGACTTCATCGAACGGCAGCCAATTGGAATCCTGAATGCGTAAATCGGGCCATATCTGACAGGCTGGCATTCCACGTTGGGCAATGCCAGCCTACGCGCCATCATATGGACAAATAAACTGCGATTTGTTTATGTATAGTTTACAAAGGATACATTCTTGTAAAAGTGTGACATTTTTTTAATTACAAATGTCAGTAATTATTGTGCAAAATATTTGAAATCTGACATGTCGTGTTTCATGTACAGCAATGGCCATGCTAAATAATTTAAACAGCTTATTTAAAAAAAATTATGATTTAGAAAACAGTGACTTAATCTATATCGCGTCGGTTTTACGAGCTATGGGAGATGTCAATACTGGATATAGGCGCATTAAATCTATACAACATAATGATGACAAAGATTTGCTTAAATTATGTACTTTTAAACATTTGCTTATAATTTGGAAGCTTATTCTTTTTTGATACTATTTTTAACATTTGCTCATATTTTTATTCTTTAATATATTTTGTAACATTTGCTTACGGTGGGGGAAAAAAAACCGACCAAAAATTCAATTGTCAAATCACAAAATTCAAACACTGAAAACTATATAATGGGATGCACTGTTTTATCTAATATACACAGTCCAGTTACATTAATGTGACCCTTGTCAAAAGCCAGAATATACACTCTCGTATATTTTGGCTTTAAGGGGAAGTGGAATTCTTTATATACACTCCACTGCAATGTACTGCCACCTGCCTTTTGTGATGAGTTATTTCACGTTGACGTCGAAAGTAGGTGGTGGTCACATTAATGTGACTGGACTGTGTACATATGTAGTATTGCCGTTTTTGCAGCTGGATTATACCTGGATGTGGTTGATGTCTAAGCCGAAAACCCGATATTCATGTAGGGTGCACGAAATTTACTATCTCTCCGGTGAGAGTTTGTAGACAAACTTATACACAGGGTTGTGCAAAATACATTTTCTACATACATTCATTACAAACTAAACTTTTCTCAGTGGTTGCGCTATATGTCTTCTCGGGTGAGAGTCTCGAGGCTCTCTGGTCATTTCTCCTGAGCGCCACAAGGGGCGCTCTTGTAGTGCGCAGAAGGAAGCAAGATTACAATGGTTATTTTATTCAGAAATGCTGTACAAAGAGAATATTTAATATATCTGTTATTACCAACTTCAAAGGAAAAAATTCATAGGCCTTTTAATTAATAAAAATATATTACATATTTTATTTGATCGAAAAATAGCTGCTATTGCATATTGCAGTTAAAAATAGAATGTTGTCTCGTATAAATAAAGTATTAAATTTGCTACGCGTGTGGTAACAAAAAAGCACTAAGTACTTAACAAAAATGTATATATATATTTTTTAATAGTAGATTAAGAATGAAAACATTTTCCAGTCAACAGACAATTCAAAAAAAATTCAGAACAAGCGACTTTAAAAAATATAAATAATACACATCTTTTTACTTTTGGAATCCTCAGAGTTAATCGCTAAGCCCTTGGTACAAAAAAAAAAAAAAAAAAAAATGGGCAAAATGCTCATTAAAGTATTTTTAACTGCTTCCGTGGAGCACCGAACTCCGTAATGACGAAATAGGAAGCGATGCAAATTATGGCATTTTCGTCATAATTTAGAGACAGTGTTGGCTCTTCCATTCAGAAAGCGGCGGATTGGTTTCGGTCGTTGACTCGCGGGGCGACGACTTGACGCATTTCGGATTTTAATTTACTTCCATCGCCGATTTGCTTTCGGGTCATTAACAAGTGTCAATAATTTTGCGCGGATTTGCGAAATGAATTAACAGCGAACTATTCGCTGAGGTTAAAAGATGAGTTTAGTTAAGGGGGGAAAATTTTGCTACTAGTATATGTGAAACGAAATCTATCGATTCTTTAAAATAAATAATTAATTCAATTCCAAAAAATAAAAAGTTGAACAGGAAATTGAAATATTTATGCTTTTCTGAGCATGAGAATGGACGTTTTACTCAGATTTATGAAAACCCAATAAATCACGGCAAAAGAAAATGCCACATTTTTTAAAAAAGTTTTAAAGGCAAGGATTGTGATATTAATATAAGAAATAAAAACGTTATATTTGAACCGTAACCAGTATTTTTTTAATAAATAATTAGTTCGATTTTAAAATTTCAAAGACAAAAAAAAAAAAAAAAAAAAAAAAATTGTTGAGAAAGTAATACGTGTGCCTTTCTGAGTATTAAAATGAATATTTTGCTCAGATTTTAAAAATCCGAATAAATCAACATCGAAAGTAAATGTTAAATATTTTAATAAGTCGTAAGGGCAAAGATTGTGATATTAATATACGAAATAAAAATGTTAAAATTCAATCATAATTTACTGAATTTTTAAAATAAATAATCAGTTTGATTTTAAAAGGAAAACAAAAATTATCGAGACAGTAAATGCGTGTGCTTTGACAATAAGTTACCGCCTTATAAATTGCCGAACAACTAGTTTGAATTTTTCTGGTTGTCTAATGCCATCTGTTGGTACAAAAATGATCTATTTCAGAGTTATTTTGTTATTATTTGAAAAAAAAAACAGTAAACCTATTTATTGGAGTCCTTTCGGTGCAAACGGAATTTCTTTAAATCTTTGTTAGTTTCCGAATCATTAATTTCCAAAGTTTGTCCTGATTTTTAGATCACTTTTCTCTTTATATATATATATAGATATATATACGAAATAGAAACATCTAACAATGTCTCATATATCCCAGTTTTTTCTCATAAAGATTTTGTACATTAAAACATTTCAAATCACTTAAATATATTCACGTGAAAAAATCCCCTCAAGCTACTTATTTTCTACCCAAACATTACAACACACCTGGGTGCTTGTCTCATAAAACAAAGCGCTGATTGATTGGTTAATTTGTTGGCACGAAAGAAAATTCACTTGTCTTAGCGGCATCTGTCAAAATGTCAGAGAGGAAGGGATCAGCGGTAAACGTTACGTGAAAACAAATGAGCATTTCGGACAGAAAGCACAATGGACTTCAAATCTGCTCCTTTTGTTTCCTTGCTTGAATGGGGGGGAGAAAGAGCATTTTGGTACACACAATTATTCTAAAATCACCCATGATGAGAATTTTGATTTCGTTTCCATGATATCCATGTGACAAGAATATATATATGTGTATTCTTATTTTGTGGAAAAATTCATTATTAATACAAATAAACGAAAGAAATTCAGGCGAATCGAGTTAATAAATTGAGTGTATAGCGGAAACTGCGAATCGCTCTCTTTATTTATATATAGTATAAGTCGAAATTCGATGTGGTCATGAATTTATTATTTATCTTTGAATTTTTTTATGAATGAAAACGCATACTAATGATTACAGAATGCAATTGGATCAATTTATGTTTTAGAAATATAATCACAGTAAGTGTAAGTCATTCTCCTCCTTCTATTTGTAAGCAGGAGAATGATTTACACTTTGAGCTTGTTGCTTTACGCTTAAGTTAGCAAGGCCACACAACCTGATATCAGGTGTAGTAGAAAAATTTCTTTATGCTCTTTATTATTATTTTTTTCCATTCCTGAACAACTTTCAGGCTGTACGCATTAAATTTCAGCCCTACTTGCAATGTGTGGAATTAAAAAAAAAAAAACTTTTTTTATGTAGAAAGCATAAAGTAGTAATAAAATAGAGCACTATTCTGTATTTCCAGTTTGGAACAAATATGATCCTCACGTGATCATATACCTCACGTGACAATTGCAGTCTGCATTTTTCACTGTCAGAAGTGATGTGATGGCTGGTCACTTTCACGATGACTCTGGCACTCATTTGTACGGGTCTGGTCACTTTGTTGATTTGAGTTACAGAGGAAAATGAGCTTATATTGCACTGTGGAGTAGACTACACTCATTTAGGATTAGTTTTAGTCATGTATTTCAGGGTTATGTAATTAAACATGTGCGATGATGGCTTGGCGATTTTTGGCAATAATTTTTAATGTTGGCTATTACTACTCTATGCTGTTGACGCCAAGAGAGGAAAAATCTTCTATCATACAACAATTTTCAGAAGGAAAGGTTCATCTATTTAGCTGTAAATAATTATGAATATAATTTTTCTAAATAGTTAGCATTTATATTCTATTCATAAATTTCCCCCCTAAATGATTCAAAATTAAAATATTCCTTTATATGAACTTTTTGTCATGTTTTATTATGCTTCATACACGATGATCAAAGTTATAAGCAAAATAGCATTTTTTGTATCTACTTATTCTTAGTAAGCACATAGTTCAATAAATGTACGTCTGGAGAAGAATTTCACGCATTTCTCGGAATGTTCAGAATAATTTCATAACATGTTTATTATTTCTTAATAAATGCGCGCAGGGAAAAAAAGTCATTGAGCGAACAATTCTAAAAAGAAAAAGACGGGAAATATTTGCCTTCATTTTTCCTCGCTATAGTTTAGTACTACTATATTATTGAAAGTTTTCTGTTGGATCTCCTATAAAAAGGACTAAAAGGATGTAAAAAGCCAACCCTCTCCCCCTCTACAGATATTAATGTTTGATGTTTTTAACAAATTGTGGTGGTAAAAGGGACTAACACTGATCGGCGCCATGATACTTCCATTGTTGTAAAATGAAGATTAAACTTAGCCGTTTCCAGTAATAAAAAAATAACGGGAATATTTTATTTTCTATTACCAATACTATTAAATTGTTATTTTCTACTAAAATTATAGATATATCACCGTTGAACAAGAAGTAAAAGGCAGGCAGAAACCTGTTTTCTTCCGGACAAAAAAAAAAATTGTTGTGCTGGATTACCAGCAAATATAGTATTAAGATAAGGATGATGTTGAAGATTACTGGAGCTCACTGGCCCCGTCAGGGACCTCATCTCCGGTGGTGGCAAACATAAAAGAACGAAAACATTGGAAATTCCCAGAAGATAAAGGTAGTCTGTGAGAATTAAAAAAGTATAAAAATTCAAAATTAAATTTAGGTAGGAGGTTAGAGCAGAATATTCCTAGGTCTTTTAAAATTAGAGTGTGGTTCATAGTGTTCATTCTCTTCCATGGCCAGATGTTAGTGGTGGTTGTCAATATTATTGAAGAATATTTCTAAAAGCTTTTCCCAGTACTTTTTGACAGGTAGCAGAGAGATAGATCTTTGAATATCATCATTTCTCATGAGCCAGCTGGCATTCGTTGTCTAGTGGTCCTATTTTGTGGAACTTCCAAGATTTTAGTATTATGCTTAGTGACATAGGTCCATACCGGCCAAGCATAGATCAGGAAAGGACGAAGCGTAGAGGTGAAGATATTAAGATAGCACATCGCAGAACGTTAATTAGTCAGAAGCCTGAATGGGCATGAGATCAAGGTTCTAATTGGCTGATGTTCTGCAACGTATGATCTTAATATCTAGTGAGAAACCAGCTTTACACTGTACTGCAATCGCTTTCAACTTGAATTTCAAAAAACTTCTCTACCCAGTCCTTTGCAGAACGTCGAAAACCCGATTTTTTTTGCCATGGTCGAATACTTTACTTTTTGGTATAAACCATTTATATTTGGTACATCATTGGTGATAAAACTCATTTTTTGTTTTATCCGCTCAGTTCCCGGTGTGAATCCAGTTTTATCTAGGTGCATTACGAATAGGAACAAACACGCAGAAGGAACGGCTTATGAGCAGTAAGCATTCTCCTGTAACTTCTAGCGGCCTAATGGCCATTTGACTAGCGCTCTGGTCTTTGGTATCACAGGCTTCAGAGGCAGTGGCAGCGGCATGGATGTTTGTGAGTGGTTCAGAATCCACGTTAAACTGTAGGTCCTGGTCTGTTTAGCCTTCGTGTGCACAAGTTGACCGTAGAGCGACAAATCAAACCAAACCAAACCTGTAACTTCTTTAACCCGAAAGACTTTCCGTATTGTAGATTTATTATATCCATCTTTGCCATAAATGATAATACTTTCACATCGATTGTCGAGTTTTCAAGGGAAAACTCAACGCAGTATCCCTTAGGATGCTTAAGATACAAAAATTCCATTATAAGCCTCCTTGAATTTTCTAAATTACAGAAAATAAAATTTTTTTTTGTTTTTTACGATGCATGAAAATCTATCATATCATATTTTACCACATCGTGTGCTTCAAGAAGTAACTAATGTGAATGTTGGAAAAAATATTCATAAAAATGAATATTTCTATAAAGAATGGTTTTTTTTTTGTCAAACTCTTAATCTCCGAAAAATAAAAGAGGGAACAACTTTTAACTGCAACCGACATTCATCAATCTACACTGGTGGTCAAAATTAAGAGATGGAAAGCATTTTCGCACATTTCTCTAAAAATACCGCACAAAACCTGGACAGTTGATTGCCATATATGGTCACTGTAGTGCTATTGGCCCTGAGATAAGTTTACGTATTCTTGTGGGCGTTGCTAAGGCAGCAGGAGGTATAAAAGTCCGCATTGAGCTGTTCATCTCATTCGGTTCCAGTTCACCGTTCAGCATGATTTCCAATCAGTGATCAGTAAACAAAGGGTTGGAGGGTTTGTTTACGTTTTTGCAATAGTAAAAGGCATCGACAACTGGTCGTTCCAGTTTTGGTAGCAGAGGGTAGCTGACGTGTTTTTCGTCCGCTCGCGCCTGCTATGTGTTCTATGGAGACTGACGAACTTATTGAGAGGAACGGACCTCTTCAGGTCCCTCCCTTCCAATTCTCATGTGTGGCTCTCTAATCTCACAGACGAAGAAAGATGCACAAGAATATCTGACGTTCTTAAGAAAAGAGACGTCGCACAACACCTATATGATGCCTTCGCCGCAGCACTGACCTGCCATTCTCCTGATGATGATGATCTCAAAAGAATAGCGATCCTACACGATGAACTTCACAACGTTATGATAGAGGTAAACAATCTTGAGCTTTGCCCATTGCAATCTTGTTTAAAGCATAAAATTGATAACAATGGTAAAAATTCTAATAGTTCTAAATCGCAAATAAAGCGCAATGCTGCGCACTTAAATGTTAATGGAAATGATAATGACGGATTCAAAAAACCCTCTAAAAAATTAACTGCTAAGGTTAATTATGTTAAAAATACTCAACAATTTGTTGAGATTAAAAATAACTTTGAAAAGCTGAATGTTGACGAGTTGGAAGACCAGGGCACTGATACTGTTCAGATTACCAAGAGAATGCCACCTATCATGGTGAAGCCCACTGATAACCTGAATGCTATGCTTGCTAAATTTGATAAAACTTTTGAAAGCAAGGTTACGATAAAAATAGCAGGCGAAATGATAAAGATGTTTCCGCTTGATGAGAACCAGCATAGGGCCATAACAAAATACCTGACTGAAAATTCCATTGAATTCTTCGTTATTACGCCGAAATTTCAACGTCCTCTAAAGGTCGTCATCAAAGGTCTTTATGTAAAAACCCTCGACAATGATATTAAGGAAGCATTAGTCAACTTAGGTTACTCTGTTGACAAAGTAACTCAACTGCAAAGAACTAAAACTAGACAGCCGCTACCGATATGGCAGGTTACCCTAACCAGAGAACAGAAAAGTCAGGAAATATTTAAACTTGAACGTTTATTGTATTTCACGGTGAAAGTTGAAAAATTTAATTTGAGGCCTATGACGTTACAATGTTTCAAATGTAACAATTTCCACCATAGTGCGAACAACTGCGGGTTTAAACCCAGGTGCATAAAATGTGGTAAGGAACATTCTCATAAGGAATGTCCCATAGAAGGGAAACTTGAGGTTCCTATTTGTATTAATTGTAATGCTACTGGTCACATAGCAGCTTGGAGGGGCTGCCCTAAATTTCCCAAAATTAATATTAATGCTAATAGACAGGCCGCTTTTGCTAAAGCTACTCCTCCCAGACAAGTAAATCCTAACATCAGTTTTGCTTCAATGCTTAAACCTACTGTTAATGATACTACTGCTGCTCCACCTCCAACTAATGTAAATCAAAACCAACCTAGTTCACTACCTGGCATTGAAGATCTCCAATTATTTCAAAACGCTGTTATTCTCATGAAGGAATTCATCTCTCTTTTCACGGAAATTAAAAATTTGCCTAATTTAATTAACCAAATCAATTCTACTAATAATAAAGCCGACAAGCTTCAAATCTTTGCTAATTGTATGTGCTCAAAACCATCTAACAATGCCCCATAATGACTAGGTTTGTTTCAGGATTTACTATATGCTATTGGAATGCCTGTAATATTTGGTACAAGATGTTTGAGTTTAATAACTTCCTACAGACATATGAGCCCGACATTGTGCTACTCCAGGAGACTCACTTAAAAATTCTCAGACTCCTTACATCTCAGGTTATTCATTTTACAGAGACGACGGACCGCAAAATCCTGTATCAGGCGGAACGGGCATTTTCATCAAAAACAATATTCCTCATACGCATATTCCTACGCCAACTCTCCTAGGTATTAAAACTACTGTTATTTCTCTCAGTTTCCCAAATCTCCCTTCTCTAACCATTGCCTCTGTTTATGTTCCAAACCGCATAGCCTCACCTAATCTAATTAATGACATTAATGTGCTTCTCTCTCTGAACAATAGCTCCATTCTAGCTGGCGATTATAACGCTCATAACACCCATTGGGGATGTAGATCAACTAACAACACTGGCAGGGTTCTTGCTTCATTGGCTCGAAGCAATGATTTAGACATTTTAGCCCCATTAACACCCACTCGACTTGGCACCAATTCTGCTTCAATTATTGACCTTGCTGTAACTAACAACTTTCACTTCTCTCACTCCATAAACTCTATTGACGAACTTTCCTCTGATCATAATCCGGTCATTCTTAAATACAATTTTACCTATCCCACAATTCCAATTCCTAATAGAGTAAGAACTATCTGGTCTAAATTCTCTAACACCCTTGATAAAAATCTTGTTTATAATATTAATACTATTAATTCTTCTCAAGATATCGAAAATGAAGTAACTGATTTCACTAACACTATTATTTATGCTCATAACTCTTCCTCTAAACACATTACTTCTACTAATAGTAACTATTTACCTCCTCACGTAAAAATTTTAATGACTCAAAGAAACCGCGCACGTAAAACCTGGCAAATTTACAGAGACCCACAAAGTAAAACAAACTATAATCGCGCTCAAGCACTTGTCCGTAGAGCTATATCTGAATATAAACAAACCTCTTGGAATAATCATCTACAAACCGTTAACTGCCAAGATGGTACTTTTTGGAAACTTCCGAAGGGTTTTAAAAGGAAAAAATGCACCATTCATACCCTGAAAACTATCAATTGCACAGCTACAACTAATACTCAAAAAGCCGAAATTTTGGCAGGCAGCCTTCAGGAGCAGTTTCAAGAAAGTAATGTTCATGATCTTCTTAATAGTAAAGCTGTCTCTGACTCAATCATTCATTTTAACTCTACTAATTTTACTCCTCAGGTAGCTAATACTAAAGCTTCGACAGTGATCGATATCATTACTGATTTAAAAATTAACAAAACGCCTGGCATAGATACTATCACTAATAAAATGCTTCAAAATCTCCCATTAAAAGCTATATTCAAAATTTGCCAAATTGCTGACGCAATCATTTTTCATTCATACTTCCCCACTGGCTGGAAAAGAGCCAGAGTGTTGCCTATTTACAAAAAAGGAAAAGACCCTACTTCCCCTTCCAGTTACAGGCCAATCTCTCAACTTTCCTCACTCAGCAAAATTATTGAAAGAATTATCTTAAACTATCTCAAAATAGAAACTAGTCAGAAAAATTTACTCACCCCTCAGCAATTTGGCTTTACTGAGAAGTTACCCACAACTCACCAGCTACTCAATAAAACTGAAACTGTTTCCGAAGGTTTTTCCTGGAAGTTAGACACTGCTGTTGTTTTTCTCGACGTAGCTAAAGCATTTGATAGAGTTTGGGTGAATGGATTAATTCACAAATTAATTATTTTCAATTTCTCTCCCTTTTTGATTAAAATCATTCAAAATTATCTCTCTAACAGAACTTTTGTGGTTTCTATAGACAATACTGACTCTTCTGTTAAAAATATTCAGGCTGGTGTTCCCCAAGGTTCTATCCTTGGCCCTTTTCTATACAATCTTTATATCAATGATATCCCGCAAATTTATAATGTTAAAATTAGTCTCTTCGCAGATGACACTGCTTTACTCACCCAAGGTCGCAAGCATCAGATTATCAGCAAAAATCTTCAAAATTACATTAATCAACTTGAATCATGGCTCATTAAATGGAAAATCCAATTAAATATTGAAAAAACTGAAGCAGTACTGTTTACGCATAAAAGGGTTTTTAATACTCCCACCATAAAAATTTATAATAATCATATCACTTGGACTGGGCAGGCTAAATATTTGGGTGTTATTCTCGATCGCAAATTAACTTATGCTCCTCATGTTAACTACCTCAGGGATAAATTTAATACTTGCATTCGCATTTTGTACCCACTAATCTGTAGAAATTCTGCTATGTCTCTGGAAAATAAAAAACTCATATATCTTGCTTACTTGCGTCCAATAATTGCATATGCGAGTCCTGTTTGGGGATCAACGGCTCGGTCAAATTTTGAGGTCATCCAAAGGTTAGAAAATAAAATCATTCGAATGATTACAAATTCGCGCTGGTTCTTCAGAAACGAGGATATCAGACATGCACTTTCAATTCCTAGTTTTAGACAATTTGTACACAAAATCGCGAAAAATTTCTATAATTCCATTCCTAATATAAACAACTCTGTTCTAAAAGATCTTGGGAATTACGAGTACGACATTTCTCTTTTTAAAAACCGCAAACGACCTCGCGCTGTTCTGAACATTACTCAATAGCATTGATATCCTCCTTTCTGGATCACCCCGCAGCTGCTCCATTGATTTGCTTTCTTCCCACTGGTTTTATTTGTTTACTACAAAGCACTCTGCACCTCTTTTCCCCCCTCCCTGCTGCTGTTTGAATAGTCGAAACGTTTTCGTTTCCCTCCAGGCTCTGATCTTCCATCACTCACATGCAACTGACCTTGTACGATTCACAGATTTTCCCCGTCATTACCATTTCATTCTCTCTTAACAAACTGTTCTGGAACGTTTTTGTAATTTTTAACTACTTTCAATTTGTAATTCTTCAAATTCCTCTTTTAACTTTTCTTTAATTATTAAAATATAATTTACTTTTTTCTTTTATTTTTATTTATTTTTATTACTTTTTTAAATACTTTATTGAAAAAAAAAAAAAAAAACTTTTCTTCTCTCACATTTATAATTTTCTATTTTAATTGTTTATTACTAATGCAATGGGCTTAAAGTTGTAACTTTTTTCATATTTTAAGAAGGAGTTAACGGTTACCTAAAAACCAAGGAGCTCCGTCAACCTACAAATCGTCGAAGGTTGCAGCTTTTAGTGCATTTTTTGAATAATCTTGTTGTTTCTTGCTGAATTTTAGGTGAAGTGAGTGAACATCATCGTTTAGACGAAGGTATGAGGTGGAGAATTGTGGGTAGACTTGAGGCAGGCCAGTCCCAAGCTCAAGTTGCTAGGGAATTGGATATAACACCAAGCGTCATTTCCAATTTGTAGAGTCAATTTAAAACTAGTGGGACGGTATGCAGACGACCAGGACAAGGTCGCCCGAGGGCTACAACGGCCAATGAAGACCGGTATTTGTTCCTTTCAGCTAAGCGCCAGAGGACGGCTACAGCCACTCAATTGTCTAGTAGCCTCGCGTCTGCTACAGGAACATCAATTTCGAGTAAGACAGTTTCCAGAAGACTCCATGAAAAAGGGCTGTATGCCAGGAAGCCTGCTATTTGCATCCCACTCCCTCCCTCCCACAAAAGAGCGCGTGCAGAATGGTGCAGACAACATCAAAATTGGACACAGCTTCGATGGGCTAATGCTCTCTTCACCGATGAGTCCAGATTCTGTCTACAACCTGATTCTGGACGGTTATTGATATGGAATGAACCTGGAACCCGATACCATCCTAGCAACATTATCGAAAGGGACCATTATGCTGGTGGAGGAGTCATGGTTTGCGCAGGGATCATGCAAGATACCCGCACACCGCTCCATGTGTTTGACAATGGTTCCGTGAATACCCAGAGGTACAGGCAGGAAGTCCTAGAGCCCTATGTGCGTCTTTTCAGGGGCGCTGTTGGCCCAGAGTTCATTTCTATGGATGACAATGCGCGACCACATAGGGCTCTTATGGTTGATGAGTATCTGGAAAGCGAGGATATTCAACGAATGGATTGGCCAGCCAAATCCTCTGACCTGAATCCTATTGAACGTGCTTGGGATGCTCTTGGGGGAGCTATTGCGATGCGCCAACCTCCCCCCAGAACCATTCTGGAGTTAAAAATTGCTCTGGTGGAAGAATGGGAGGGTCTTCCACAAGCCTTCCTTAACTCCCTCATTAACAACATGCATACTCGTTGTGCATGCTGTCTGTCTGTCAGGAGTGACCATACACCATACTAGAGGCAACGCACACTGTACAAGCCTCACTTTTATTGTCATCTTTTATCCTTAAGTTCAGACTACATTGGATTTATTGGCAATAGGTCATGCCAGTGAATGGCACTTTCCTATTTGTTTTGCATACTTTATTATCATGGAATAAGCTATATCCCTACCAAATTTCATTTATTTATATTCAGTATTTTTTGAGATATTTGGAAAAAATGTCTTCCATCTCTAATTTTTTGTCCACTAGTGAAATTCCCGCGTAGCATTTTCATGAAACTTTGCTGAAAGACCTGTGCCAATATAATAAATGATCGCCACACTCTCGTTAGTGTTGCCATAAAGGGAAGGTTAAATATTTGTAAAGTAGAACATTGCAAATTTTGGGGATGAAAGTTTAATGCATGCAAATTGTTTTTTGGGAGATATAAAATGCGAGATATAAATGCGCAAAAATTTCGAAAATACTTTTCATTTTGTTTATGCTCGGTATTATTAATATAAAAGTTTTCCATCAGTTTCACGTTTCTTGGGTTTAAAGCGCAAAATTATAGTTTCAGGCACCAACAAAATTTTACTATTTTTTGTATTAAAATACAGTGAGATTTATTAATGATAATTTGCATATTAAAAATTTTTTTTTTATATTCTTTTGTATAAAGCATGATAAAAAAATATGGAAAATTGTTTCATAAATAATAATATAAAAAAATCGCATAATTAATCATATAAATTAAATAAAGTAAAATAAAAATAATCATATAAAGTTTTTTTTTTTTGTAATTATTATAACTTTTATTGCAAACAGGAATGAATCATCACTAAATAAATGTAAATAACAGCATCAGAAAAATCAAATTATGAATTAATTTAAGTCATTCAAAAAAGTTGGGGCCTGATGGCTGAGTGGCTAGCGCTCTGGCACTCGGTGCCACAGGTTTCAAGTTCGAGTCCCGGTGGTTCCATGGATGTTTGTAGTGGTTCGGAATTCATTTTAAGCTTTTTAGTTTCCGGTTTAATAGGAAAGTAGAGCGTTGTGAGGGTAGTGTTACTCGTGCCCGTAACAAATTTTCAAGCTAGAAGTGCCTCCTGGGAAATGCTAAATGAGTAATAGCTGTGCAGCACTTGCTTCTGGCATAAAGATTAACTGTCTTTGTATTGCCAGCTGCATTAGAACAACATAAAACATTTATATTTCGTATATCATTGGTGATAAAATTCATTCTTTGTTTTATCAGATCAGTTCTCGGTGTGAATCCAGCTTTATCCAAGTGCATTACGAATTAGAACTAGCACGCAGCTGGAGCGGCTTATGAACAATAAGTACTCTCCTGCAACTTCTTAAACCGAAAGACTTTCCGAATCATAGATTTATTATATCCATCCTTATCCTAAATGATGATACTTTCACATTGACTGTCAAGTTTTCGAGGGGAAATTCAACGCACCCCCCTCAAAGCATTACCCCCCCACACACACACCAGATATAAAAATTCGATTATAAGCTTCCTTCAATTTTCTAAGTTACAGAAAATAAAATTAATTTTTATGTTCTGTAATTTATAATATATAAAAACCTATTTATATTATATAAAAATATAATTTATATTATATAAAATTTTTATATTATACAAAAATCTATAACTATCATTTTTTACTAACCCTTGCGCTTCAAGAAGTAACCAATGTAAAGGTAGGAAAAAATCTTCATAAAAATGAATATTTTTTATAAAGAACGATTTTCTTGTCAAACTCTTAATCTCCGAAAAATAAAAGAGGGAACAACTTTTAACTGCAACCGACATTCATCAATCTAATTCCCGCGTAGCATTTTCATGACACTTTGCTGGAAGACCTTCTGCGCAAATATAATAAATGATCGCCACACTCTCGTTAGTGTTGCCATGAAAGGAAGGTTAAATATTTGTAAAGTAGAACATTGCAAATTTTAGGGATGGAAGTTTAATGCATGCAAATTGTTTTTTGGGAGATATGAAATGCATAGTAATGCGAAAATTTTGAAAAATACTTTTCATTCTGTTTATCCTCGGTGTTATTAGTATAAAAGGTTTTTTTTTTCTATCAGTTTCAGGTGTTTTGGGTTTAAAGAGTAAAGTTATGGTTTCAGGCTCAAACAAAATTTTACTATTTTCTGTAATAAACTCTTGTAAGATTTATTAATAATAATAATAAGAAGAAGAATATTGCAAAGTAGTAAAAAAAGTATTTCTTTTCTATATTCTTTTGTATAACGTATAATAAAATATCTGGAAAGTTGTTTAATAAGTAATTATATAAAATAATTATATAAGTAATCATATAAATAAAATATAATAAAATGATCATATATTGTGTTACTTTTGTAATTAGAGCCCTTTTATTGCAAACATGAATGAATTCTCACTAAATAAATGCAAATAACATTAAATAACTGTAACTGATAGCATCAGAAAAATGAAATTATGAATTAATGCAAGGCGTTAAAAAAAATTGGGGCCTTATGGCTGAGTGACTAGCGCTCTGACGTTCGGTACCACAGGTTTCGGATTCGAGTCCCGGCTGTACCATGGATGTTTCTAGTGGTTCGGAATCAACTTTAAACCGTAGGTCCGGTCTACTATGACTACTACCACTATTACACCACACTACATCACTGTGCTATTATTATTAAATTTAAAAAAAAATAAGCGTCTTTTAAGTATTATTTTGTCTTATTGAAAATATGAATGATTTCAATCTACTTTAATGATGCCACAGTAATAGTTTTATGGCATATCTAGGAACCGTAGAAGACTGTTTTATATCGCTGACCTCCATTTCCTCAGTTTGGAAGAGATGCATCCATTAGGGTTAGTTCTTGGAATTTTTCATGCAGTTATGTTAATTCTTATGCAGCTGGCAATCACTTAGGCAGTTGTATTTGATGCCTTAAGGCAAGCACTGCACAGACGTTACTCACTTACCACTAACCAGGAGGTGCGTGTAGCTTGAAGATAAGCTACGGACGCGGAGTAACAATACCTCCGCAACTCTCTACGATCTTGTTAGAACGGGAGCTACGGCTTAAAGCGGATTCCGAACCACAACAAACATCCATGGCACCATTGGTATTTGAACCCGAAACCTATGGTATCGATCGCCAGAGCGCAACCACTCGGCCATCAGACCCCTTAATTGTTAGAACATAATCATAAGATATTGACTTAAGAATACATAAAATTTCGCTTTTTGTTTTGAATGAATAATATTTTCTCTGGGAAAATTTTTAGGCTTAGTTATTTTTATACAACTTAATTGTTAATTTTTTAAGAACAATTACCAAAAGGAACAATTCGTAGTTCAAAATTTTCTTTTGACAGAAAGTGTATTTTTAGAACTCCATAATTAATAACTCTACGAAACGACGACATAGTTCTACTAGCTGTCCTGTGCTCAAAAACTAACAGTACTACTTGCGAGAAAAAAAAAAGTCATACCCCGCATTGCAACTTTGTTCATTACTCACTTCAACAGGACCATTAATTTTACCTCAAACTGCCGTTAATACCATAAAAACACTAATATATTTGTGGATATAACAAAAGTCATTTTTAATCTTGCAGGTAATCTATTATGAAATATTAAACTCCGTATGTCCCGCAAACGAATATTTCAAGGGTTTTTTTAGAGGTAACTCGGTGAAATTTACTTATAATACTACTGCGTACGTGCCTTTTTATTTTTGTGGTTCTCAGCTCAAAATATTCTTGAATCTTTTACCCTTTCGTCTTCTTAACAGTAACAACAGCAAAATATTGTTACTTTTTCCTAATATTTTATTTATTATGCTAAATGTCCAAGTAGCTTTCATTAACATTTTATTCAATTTACTTTTTTTAATATATGACTAACAATTCAAGACATTATATATATTTTTTAAAAATTACGGTTAGTAATTGCAAATAATCAGTTGAATTAAGACCAGTATACTGTAGCATTTTTTTTCCATCACGAGAAGAGTTTTGGCATTTCATTCCCAGGAGAGAGGAATGTATGTTATTTGGCAAATATATGATAAATCCTTCACTCAAATTTGACAGCAGACGAGCTTTATTATGGGTAGTTGTATTACAGGTAATTAGTGTTTTGTACTAATGAGAACAACCCATCACACAAATAAGATAGTAGATATTCGGTATCATGTATAATGAGGAAATTAGCTCGACCTTCTGTGTGACCTTCACAGGTCGAAGCAACTACAGATTGAATATGAACTGGGCCATGAGTTGTTGCATCGTGATGTGTGATAACCCACGAGTTGAGAAATGTCTACTCCAATGAGAAGTGAGAGAAGCAGACTTTGACGGATTGTCTTAAAAAGATTTTTTTGGTGAAGAAGAAAGAGAGAGAGAGAGTTCTGCGACGAATCGACCAGAAGTGTTTTTCTTTTTTCCTCTGAAATAACTTAATAGGCCGAAGTTTCCGTCTTTTTCCAAAGGGAACCCCTTGTAGTTTCGTGTATCACGGCGTGTTATAATTAAGGTCTGCCGCAGTCCGCGTATTTTGATTCGTCGTTGACTTAAGAACTTTTTATTTCTTTGTATAATAATTCTGAGTTCATTATTTGTATATATGTTCACTTGGCATGTCCTAGTTGTCATAATTAATTTGGATCAACCATCACATCGTCCAAAGAACGTGGAATTAATAACCAAGAAAAAGCATTCTTGGATCATAAAATTTTCCACTTTGAATAATAGTTTAAGCCCAGCTCGTGTACTAGTGGTATTGTGAGCAGGAAGGCTGAGTTTCAAATCCGTTGATACCTTTCGTTGCAGTAATTTATTACTGAAACGAGATAATTTGATAGAGGTTATGGCAATATGTATAAAGTATCTAACAATGATACTGTAACGTCTAGACCTATAACGGCTTCAAGAAGATGGCCGAATTTCAAGATCATGGGAACACTTTAATTTTTATTATTAAGCGATATATATATATATATATATATATACAAATACAGAATTCTGGATGCTCTGGATTAAGTGCAGTTAACACCAAGGTCAGATATTTTCAGAATTCTCGAGTCTATGTCGAATCTAAAAATACGTGATCTGCGGCAGACCTTACTTATCAGACGGTGTGATACACGAAACCAAGAGGCTCACTTTGAAAACAGTCGGAAAAACCTGGACTGTGGAGTCATTTGGGAGAAAAAAAAAACACTTTCGCTCGACTCGTCAACACTCCTTTCACCAAAACCCTCTTTTTAAGACAATCATCAAAAGACGGGGGCGGGAGAGTCAGCTTCCCTCACTTCTCATTGAGTCGACACTTCCTCAACCAATAGTCTATCCCCCATCACGATACAACAACTCATAGCGTAGTCCATATTCAATCTGTAATTATTTCGACTTATGATAGTCGCAGACAATCGCTAATTTCATGAAGTCTCATTATACATGATACCGAATATCTGCTATGAGATTTGAGTGACAGGTTGTTCTCCTGAGTACAAAATACTCATTGCATGTAATATAACTATCCACAATACTGCTTGTCTGCTGTCAAATTTGATGGATGGGTTGTTGTTATGTACTTGTCAAATAACATACATTCTTCTCTCCTGGGAATGAAATGCGAAAATTCTTCCTGTGAGAAAAAAAAAAGTTACATTACCCACATAAGTACCTGGAGGTACCTATAAAAGTTTTTCTGTTGTCGTCTATTGTGAACTATTCATGGAACACGAGGACTACAGATATTTAAAACAAGTAATATAAAAAAAAAGTTTTTAAAGTCAATTCCTACTTTTTTTTCACTCTATTGCAGAAAGTCCTTTATAAATAATTTTCATTCATTTTTTTAAGTTTAACTGGCGCCATCTATTGGTAGATATATGCAACTTAAATCTAAAAAAAACTAAAATTAATGAATTAAATTGAATTATTAAATTAATATTTGAAAAAACTGTATTAACATCCAGTGTCATCCACTGCAAGTTTGAAAAAATGTATTTGAACTTGAGTGGAGAATTGAAAAGTATTTTATGAACGATTGAGAGTTTGAACAAGATATATATAGGGAGAGTGTGAGCTAATAGAAGGAATTGAAAAAATAAATCCACAGTTCATCAATTTAAGTGATGTTCTGGTAGCTTTCCGTTTCAGAAGCGTGCGCGATGGTTTCCCGCCAACCTTCCATCTATCTCCATCGAGCAAGAGTTGATGACTTTATTAAGAGGCAATCGCGCTTCAGATTAATGAAGTCTCAGTTGCTGAGCCTCAGTCACCGAGCGTTTTCACGATTGGCGGCAACACGGATGCTTGATGGACGATTCTGAAGAATCTCGGACTTAAACGAGTCGTCGCGAGGAAAGCAATATGCAGATTAAATTTCGGACCCATAATTATGCGGAGATGGTTTGTAACACAGATTGCTGCAATTTTCTGCTTATAATTTGCAGATTAAACGCTGAAAATAGGCGCATTATGTGCTTGAGGTGAGGATTGATTCTATTATATTAGAGTACAAATTATTGTGGATATGTTCTATTATTATTATTATTAAGGTGCGGATATATTCTATTATTATTATTATTATGAGGATGTATTTTATTATTGATTTTTATTAAGGTCAAGATATATTCTATTATTGATTATTATTAAGATGAGGATATATTCTATTATTGATTATTATTAAGATGAGGATATATTCTATTATTGATTATTATTAAGATGAAGATATATTCTATTATCTATTATTATTAAAATGAAGATATGTTCTATTATTGATTACACTAGTATGCATATATATTCATTTATTGATTACTATTAAAATACAGATTTCTGTTATTGATTATACTAGGATCCAGATATATTCTATTAGTACCATTAGGATGAGGATATATTCTGTTATTGAATCTACTAGGATGCAGATATATTCTATTATTGATCATTATTAGGTGGAAGATATATTCTATTATTGATTACTATTAGGATACAGATTTCTGTTATTGATTATACTAGGATCCAGATATATTCTATTATTAATACTATTAGGGTGAGGATATATACTGTTATTGAATATACTAGGATGCAGATATATTCTATTATTGATCATTATTAAGGTAAAGATATATTCTATTATTGATTATTATTAGGGGGAAGATATATTATGTTATTTATTACTATTAGGGTGAAGATATATTATGTTATTGGCTATACTAGGATGCAGATATATTCTATTATTGATTATTATTAAGGTAAAGATATATTCAATTATTGATTATTATTAGGGGGAAGATATATTATGTTATTGATTACTATTAAGGTGAAGATATATTTTGTTATTGGTTATACTAGGGTGCGGATTACTACAGATATGTTCTATTACCATCTTATTGAAGTGTGGGTATATTCTATTAATGATTATATAAGGGTGCCGATTACTGAGAATATTTTCTATTTTAATTGTTAGGGGTGAATAAAATATTAATTATATTTGGGTGTGAATTATTGTAGATATATTTTATTATTATAATTATAAGGACAGGAATACTATTATTATTATTATTATTATAAAGGTGCTGATATATTTTTTATAATTATTAGTCCCCTTCCCCTTCAATCATGAACACGTATGGGCTCGTGGGCTTGGCCAGCCAAGTGGGATAAGAAACAACAACAACAACAACATAATTATTAGGGTGTGAATTTTTGCAGATATATTCTATTATTGATAATAAGCTGCTCAGTGGCAACCAGTATAAGGGCTGAGGTTCAAATCACCTGATGGCATTTTTATAGTTCCTACTATCAAAAACGAGGAGACTCAACGGCGAGTGTGACAGTGTGTGTAAAACCTGCCGGATCGATATTCTGGTTGTCTACTGCGAGTTTTGTGGCTTCTTCTTCTGTCGGTGAGCTGTTTGTGGTCTATCTGAGGCCCACGGTTATTCCGTCGTCGACGTTTTAACTGGTAGGACTACAGACCCTAAGGGGCGGATTTGGGTAAAAGAAAGCAGAGTTCGATTGCCGATAGTGTGGAGAAATGACAAGTCACCAATCTGACGTATTTAAACAGAGTGGAGAGAAAGGTATTTTCGAAGGGGTTTTAATTACTATAAAAATCAGCTTATTTTTTAAATAAATAAAAATGTAAGTTACATATATCAAAAGAAAAAAAAGTAGATGGAAAAATTTCACGATTTAAAAAAACAATTTTTTTTTTCGTCTTATATACAGATTTTGCACTTTTTAAAAATTTTTTTAAACAATAAACTCTCTCTCCTCTTATATTCGGAAACATACATTAAATAAAAATTTAAAACATTGGCATCATTTGATAGCGAATAATCCGAATTGTAACGAATGCTATTTTGTAAATATTTACCTTTTCTCGAAGACAACTTAATTTTCTCTCTGTCATTTCTCATTTCTGAAGATGAATTTGGCGATGAAGTGACCTTTTGACGCTAACATTGAAAAGACATTAAGAATTCTTGAAAAAAAAAAAAAAAAAAAATCACGAACTATTCCGTTCTTGGTGACTTTTCCACTTTAATAGTTACCATCCATAGTTAATGGACGCGATTAATAATGAAGAATGCATAATGAATGAGGTTTTCGAATGAGTTTTCCGAGCTCCCCGCGCAAATATAGATGTCGTTTCATGAATTACTAAACAGATGGGGGAAAAAGGGCTTTTTTGTTCTTTCCTCTGACATTCACCGCATAACCTGCGATTCTTTCTACATTAATTAAATGCGCGTTTATTGTGCAGATATGGGCCATCTCGGGATCAATTTTTCTTTAGGTAAATGTTTATGAATAAGCCGGAATGCCTTCATTCCATTTTGATGGCCATTTAATTATACTAAATGTCGTTTTGATGCATTCAGACATTTTGAACGAGGCCGAATGTCTTGTAGCGCGTTAGGTTTTTGATATCGAGTAGTTTGGTTTAAAACCCGACAATTGAAGTCGAAAAGAAAATTCCTATGTTTAAGCTTGGAAGGAGGGGGGAGACCAACCAAGAATGTATAATTATCTATCTTTAAATGTTCTAAATATTGTACTACTGTGTCCAAAAATTAACACCAATTTTTAATTTAAAATTCCCGGGGGCTTACGGAATATCAATTTTTTTTCTTTTTTACGTTGCTGGCACTGTCCTTGACATTTGTGTGACATTTCACGTCAAATTATTCTTAGTGTTTAAGTTACGCTTGGCTTTGTGAGACGCAAAAACTGTTTGGTTGGAGATTTTTTAATTGTCTGAATTAATTGAGCAAAGATCTTGCCTTCAATTTTGTTTGCGGAAAAGTATAGAATGTCGCAGAAGGCATTCCAATATCGGAAAGAAATGTTTAGAAGTGGTATAAACAGTTCGAAGAAGGCAGAGAACACGCTGAAGACGAAGAGCTCTCTTGTCGACCATCAACCTCAACCGACGAAGCTCACAACCAAAAACATTAAAGATTTGGTGCTTGAAAACCGTCGAATTACAATTAGAGACCTTGCTGAGGATGTTGGAATTTCAAAAGGATCGGTCAATTCCATTCCGGCCTCAAGTGCGTCAAATCTCGATTGGTATCGAAAACACTGAATGTGCCAGCTCACACTGCATTGATTCTTCGTGAATTTTTTGCCAAAAATGAAACCTATATCGTTCCACAACCATCGTATTCACTCTTTCTATTCCCTAAATTCAAAAGACCACTCCGGGGACACCGTTTTGAATCGACTGAAGATATTCAACGTGCATCGCCGCGCCCTTTGAAGGCCTTCCCTGCCGATGACTCTTTAGCATGCATTGAGGATTGGAAAAAAGTTGGCATAAGTGCATTGTGTCCGGAGGGGATTACTTTGATGGCGATGAAATAAATTTGGAAGAATAAATAAAGAGTTTTTGAAAAAAAAATTCTTCTTACTTTTTGGGCACAGTAGTATGTCTCTAATTGTGCGTGCCTAAATATAGCTGTGAGGCTCCAATCTGTGCCTCAAGTACCTCAACCCAACCACACCCAGTTACAATGTGGTTACCTTACTTGTAGATGAAAAAAAAAAAAAAAAAAAAACGTATTTTGAACTTTACTGAGTCAGAATACCAAAACTTTAAGCTACAAAAAATAAATAAAAACAGAATAACAACTAAATAAATAATAAATAAAATAAGCAACGTAAACCGACATTTGTTGAAAGTCAGATTCTCAACCGGATAGGAAGTATATTTCGCACAGCTTGCGCATAGCTGAGTTTCGGGCTTTCTTCTTCAATAATTATCTGTCTTTAAATGTACTAAATACTGTACGTCTTTATTTGTGTGTGTGTGTAAATAAAGTTGTGAGTTCTCCAATCTGTGCCTCAAGTATCTCAACCCAACCGCATCCAGTTACAATGTGGTTACCCAACGTGCACATTTAAAAAAAAAGGCAAGATTCAAAGTTCACTGAATCAGAATACCAAAAATGTAAGCCACAAATAAAATAAATACGAATAAATAAATAAAAACCGAATAACAACTGAATAAATAATAAATAAAATAAACAATAAAACTGAAAATTTCTATGCGTTCATACCCCATCACATAATTTGAAGCGGCCGAAAGTTACGAGGGCGGAAATTGAATAATATTGGAAAATTTCAGCTACTATCACAAAAATTTCACGTGCAAAATGTAGATCCAAGTTGGGAAAACTGAGTTCATCTTAATAAGTTTGGAATGAACAATACAATAATTTCAGGCTTGCTTATATACATTTTCTGAAAAGTATTTAGATAATTAAAAAAATCTTTAGAAAAGCTTAGCGAAAAAGTTTTAACACCCAATGTCTTCATGTGAATCACAAGATTTAAAAAAAAATTAAGGTACAAATCTAGAATCATGTAGCCTTTGTGCCAAATACATGGCTAGGATGCCAAGTAACCCTAGTAATGAATGCACCAGGTAGTTTTCGCGATAAAACGATGTTACGCCAAAATCCAACACTAGAATGCCAAGTCGCCAAGTAAACAAACAAAATGGCTGTCTAAGTTAAGGGACTTTGAAAATGCTAACAATTAAATAAAATAAATAATACAAACCGACATTTAGTGTCGTTTTGATCCATTATGTCTAAGCCTGGGGTGGACCACTCATTTAACAAAAAATGAACAAATTTCTAAGTTCAGTGAATTAAAATACCAAAAATTTAAACCGTAAAAAATAAATACAAATAAATAAATAACAATTCAATAAATAATAAATAAAATAAATATTATAATTCGACATTTATTGCCGTTTCATCCATTCACAGATTTCGTGTCTAAGTTTGGGGTGGTCCGTGCATTTAAAAAAGAATAAACCTATTTCGAATTCATTGAATAAGACTACCGAATATTTAAAATACAAAAAAATAAATAAATAAAAACAGAAGGACAAATAAATAAATAAATAAAAACAGAAGGACAAATAAATAAATAAATAAAAACAGAAGGACAAATAAATAAATAATAAATAAAATAGATATTACAAACCGACATTTATTGTCGTTTCGATCCATCTACAGATTTCGTGTCTATGTCTCAGGTGAAACCCGCATTAAAAAAAATAATGAACACATTTCGAATTTCACTAAATCAGAATATCGAATATTTAAGATACAAAAAAAAAAAAAAATACAAATTAATAAATAAAATTCGAATAACAACTAGATGCATAATAACCAGACATTTATTGTCGTTTGATGCATTCACAGGTTTCTGTTCACAGGTTTTTTCCATTCCCAGGTTTGTGTCTAAGCCTGGGGTGGATCCCGCATTTAAAAAATAAACAACATATTTCGAAGTTCACTGAATCAGAATACCAAAAATTTTAAGCCACAAAAAATCAATGCAAAATAAATAAATAAAAACAGAACAACAACTGAATGCATACTAAATACAATAAGCAATCCAAATGCACATTTATTGTTCTGACCCCTTCACAGACTCTGAATCGCATCAAACTGGCTGGACGAAGTATTCAATAATATTGGAAAAAAAATTTCACGAACAAAACGAAGATTTAAATCGGGAAACTCTGTTCATTTTAGTAAATCTGGAAATTGTCCAGCGCAATTAAATCGCCTTGAAAAATTCTTCCTCAAAATTGTCTGGCTAATGAGTTCGCAATTAGCTTTTTCTGTTTTGTTAGCGGAACCTAGTTAGTGAGATCTGTCTTCCTTCCGTATCCGCCGCTATTTGCCAATTAAAACTTTCTGTAGGAGGGTGGGGGGTGGTTCCGGGTTCATCACACCCCAGACAAATTTTAATGAGAAGAAAAATGGACAGGATCATGTGCTTTGTTTAATAGCCCTGTTTGATTGAATATTATTCGTGATGGTTTTGATTAATTAATTTATTACGATGCTGCTTCTCAAACAAAAACAAGTAATATAAATTTTTTTTTTTAAAGCCAATTCCAACTTTTTTTTCACTCCATTGCAGAAAGTCCTTTATAAATAATTTTCATTCATTTTTTTAAAGTTTATCTGGCGCCATCTATTGGTAGATATAAGCAACTTAAATCTAAAAAAAAACTAAAATGAATGAATTAAATTTAATTACTGAATTAATATTTGAAAAAACTGTATTAACATCAAGTGTCATCCACTGCAAGTTCAAAAAAATGTATTTGAACTTGAGTGGATGAATAAAAAGTATTTTATGAACGATTGAAAATTTGAACAAGATATATATAGGGAGAGTGTGAGCTAATAGAAGGAATTAAATGAAAGCAAAATATGCTTAATCAAATAAAAAATAAATTAATAAATAAAAGGATAAAATAGAATAACTTTCCGAGGTATATATACGTATATGCGTTTATTAAATTGATTGTTGACAGGAGATAATTTGACAAAAATATTTTTTGAAAGCCAAAACAGTCGCACGTTTATATGCCATGTTAATTTTTGTTATTATTGAAGTTTGCAAGAAATCATCGTGTGCCACGAAGTATTACACGAGGTTTTCAGAAGTAAGTAGAAAAAAATGCTAAATAATAAAAACAACAAATAAATATTAAACAAAAAGAAGAAAAAAAATGAAATCTGCTCGGCAAATTTCAACTCATGTGTTAACATTGGAGAACGGATGGATAAACTCAGGAATATGCCAATGTTTGATAATGCACGAGATATATGAAGCAATTGATTGGAATACTATAAGAATGATCAAATTCAATAGCCACATGAATATAGTAATGTTGAATAGATCAAGAACTTATGAAGAATGAATTGTTCAAGGATCTCTGAAAGAATATGCAAAAGTAAGATAAATGTCGTCGCAAATGAAGAATGAAATATTCCAAATGCTACAAGAAACGTTATCACATTCAATAGCCAAAAGAATTTATCGAAGTTTGAAAATTCTTGCCCTAAATGAAGAATGAAGTATTCCAAATACAATAAGAAGCACTATACAGATCAATAGGCAACGGGAAATGCCAAAAGGGATAAATATGAAACTTCAAGAAGAAGGAATTCAACAACGTACTACGAGTACTTGTAGCCATGGGAAATAGAAATGTTTAAAATCCCAAGGCAAAACATGAAAAGTGATTCAAAACCGTACTAAAAAACTACAAATAAAATACTACTACTACAAACAAAATCCAAATTCGCAAGAAAATTCCAAAAGACTAACGTTATTCAGGAAGCATTTCAAGAGTTAAGGGGCCTAAAGTACCATTTTCCACCAAAATATGGAATGGAGTTTTATTTGCTTGGCCCTCATTTTCGGATAACGTCACGAACCCCTAACCAGGACATGTTCACACATGATAATAAGAACATCAAATCGATGATAAATAATAAAAACATCAAATAAATGTGGGATTTGTTGGTGTCGTAATCACCAGATAGCGACACTTGCTTGTCTTTAACAGAGCCTGTTTACAACGTGGGGGTGTTTTGAACTTTGAACTCTGACCCCACGAGAAGGGAACAGGTCCCCATGGAGGAGAGAAGAAAGCCCCGCAGATGGGCGCGAAAGAGAACGCTGGGAGACGGCGAAACTGCAACGGGCTGCGTCAAGCAGCGAGAGAAAATGACTATTATGTAATAATTATTAATGTAAATATTGATGTATATATAACCGTGCTTAATTAAATATGTATTGTTGAGAGAAAACCAACGCTTCGTTGATGTGTTTGGAAATACACCCCTAGACACCCACTGCAAAAGTCAGCTTTGGTTAGACTGGTAGAGAAGTCTAACAAAACTGTAGGTTCGGCCGGAATGAATCTATTGAAACCGGTGTAACCCTACAGAAATTGGGGTTTCGGCCGGGATGCATCTTCTTGCAAGCGGCTAAATCTACATAAATGCTAAATAATAAAAACATCAAATAGATGGTAAATGTAACAGTACGCGTTACATTCGTCTTCATTGGCACAACAACCTCATGGTGTGCCAAGGTCATCTGCCTACTGTCTTTGAGAAAGCAGATGTTTTCTTTTATGGGGTAGGGCGGTCAGCTCTACGCCCAATTCTCTAAAGTCACATTAGACTGGTACCTACGGTTTAAAGTGGATTCCGAACCACTACACACATTCATGATACCACCGTGACTCGAACTCAAAATCTATGGCACCGAGAGCAAGAATACACGACATAACAAAAGAGAAATAAAATAAGAGAGATATAGAGTAATCATTTAAGTAACATCTAAATAACAATTAACAAATTTACAAAACGATGTAAAAACAGGCTAGTTAATAAAAAATTGACAAAAATTTGTGTTATGCTTAACCAAGACGTAAACTGTCCGACATGTTAGCGCGTGGAGATTTGGATGTCACCAAGTCAAACGGATTGAAATGCAGCAGTATAATACGGGAGAAAAGTAATTTCCGTGGGATTTTAATAGAGATAAAAATAATTCTAATTTTTAATAATTTCAGCTTTAAATTACAAAAAAAAAAAAAAAATGAAAAATTTTCCAAAATTTCTTTTAAAAAATTAAAAATTTTTTTTGTAATAATTATTTTGCACCTCATATGTTTATTTTTCTGCTCTAATAAATGATTGATTGGTTGTTTACGTTCTTAAGCCGGATGTTTATTTTTTGCCGGATTTGTCGTTATTTACTCATGGAAAGTAAGATTAATTCATTGATTATCATTACTTTTAATTTATATGTTAATCAATTGAAATTAATAAAACGATTTATTTTCAAGGACAAATATTCTGAAAAATATCTGTGATTCTTCTATTCATAGAGGATTATAAAAAAAAATAATTCAGATAGCAATGAAAAATTGAGCAAAAGAAAATTGGTCGACAAAAATCTGCTGGCCATTGCTTGTTTACGAAAGCTGAGATCGGAGACAGTGGTTCATGGATGGTTCAACTCCGCAAAGAGGTGATGCGATGAGATGAGAACTTGTCAAAAGAACTGTTTTGGGGGCTCATAGATCACTGTCGGGAAGAAAATAATGTTTCTTGTAATTTTTTCGCAGAAAACTGTTGAAAAGAGTGGGGAGGGAACATCTTCTAAGTGAATACACTTCTCTTCGTCAACAAATACTGACCCAGGAGTTACTTTTCAGAGACAGCAAAGACTTTTCTATTCATTTCTCAGAAATTGATTTAGTTGGAATCCTGTTTTCCTTTCATGATGAACAGAAACTTAAACATGAGTAGGGAAAAAATGTTCCTTTTTTAAAGTTTAGGACGTCTATAATAATATAATAAAAGAATTATCCTGAAATATTTCAATTTTAGAAGAAAAAAAAACCTTAGGGATGCATATGTCCCTTTTGCATCGCCCCCGGGTATGTCATTGTAAGTGAAGGTCTCGTTGTTGCTGTTGTTTCTTATCCCACTTGGTAGACATCTGGACCAAGAACACGAACGAGTGTGGTCTCATGGATGGAGGGAAAGGGGCTTCTTCGGTTGGAGCCCCGTAAGTAGAAGTCTCACTTGGCTCCGTGACGCTCTACAATCGTATGAGACCGGGACCTATGGCTTAAGGTGGATTCCGAACAGTAGCCAAACAAAATCATTGCATAAAGCATGCAAAATACATAGAAAGTGTAAAAAAAAATAAGAAGCCAATTTTCATTAATAAAAAGGATTGTATCTATATTGCCCAATGTATTTAATAATTAACATATCAATATTAAATTATAAGCAAGTTTAATAAATATCAGTAATAATGTCCAATAGGGTGGTCGTAAGACAGAGGACAATAGAGAGATATTGATCCTGGTTTTGCCAATGCAGCGGATAGTAAATATCAATAAATTCACTTGTTCTTGGTCATTTTTAAGGTTTGTAATTAAAGTAGTAATGCAGCTTTACCGTCGAAATAACAAGTGGGCTGAAAAGCTCATCGGCTGACACACAGATGGCGTTACTAGTGTTAAATTCATATAATTTTTAGTTAGCCCTAACCTTCAAAAGACACTTGTATAAATTTGAAAGCTGTTGCACTATTAGTATGTGAGTTATAGCATTTTTAGTGAAGTTATAGCATTTTTAGTTTTCCTCACACGCAGTCCACTCGGCTGACTATCGATTGGACACCGGTGTGAAATGATGGAGCCATGGTTCATCCATTGTCCCATATCGGAAGCAAAAATTCGGGTTTATTACGATTGAACAGCTCCAAACACTGCTTAGAATCATCCATTCGTTGTTGTTTTGGGTCGATTGTGAGCTCGCGCGTCACCCACTTTGAACAGATCTTTCGCATATCCAAATATTCATTCGCGATGTGTCCCAACACGTTCCTTTGATATCTTTAGAGTCTCAGCTATCTTAATCAATTTCACTTTACGGTCATCAGAAATTATTTTGTGGACTTTTTTGATGTTTTCGTCGTAACAGCCTCTTTGGGGCGTCCACTACGTGCATCGTCCTCGGTGCTCGTTTCGCCTCGTTTAAATTTAGCAAACCACTTCTCTACGGTTGATTTTCTTGGGACAAAGTCCGAATAATGTTTATCAAGCCAAGCCTTGGCTCCAATAGTATTTTTTTCGCCAAAAAGCAATGCTTTATTAACACACGAAATTCCTTTTTATCCATTTTTTCAAACTAACAAAAGTTGCTTCACTAAAACTGCTATAACTCACATACTAATAGTGCAACAGCTGTCAGATTTATACACGTGTCTTTTGAAGGTTAGGGATAACTAAAAATCATATGGATTTAATACTAGTACCACCATCTATGTGTCAACCTACGAACTGTTCAGCCCACCCGTTACATTATTTTAGTAATGTATGACACGGGGAGGGGCGATGGAAATTGAAATTGAAAATTGGGTTGCAAACACTAAAATGTTAAGAAACGCTGCTTTAAGCGTTTCCTATTTTATTGTTCTAACAATGCCTCCAAAGGAAACGCAAGGCGAATGGCCAAATCTACATTCATTTTCCCTGCATTCATTCTTGTCATTACTACACTCTTGTCACGTTACATTCGCCTTTCTTACGAAATACAGGGCCATTAAATACCCAGGAATCGCTGGGTAAACAGCTGGCCATTATCAGAAGACTGAACTAAACAATAATAAAGATACTACAACAGCTATTGATTTAACATGGTTGAATAGATAAGAATAGTTTTTTTTTCTGTTAAGAAGCACTGAATCATCAAGACAACTAGTTATCCCTTTACCATAGATTTCCCTGAAGGTAAAATTTAGTTTTTAGAAATACATTATGTTATTGTTAAGAAATCAATTAATCTTGTTGATAAGCTTTTGATTTAAGCCTTTGTATAACATATTAATAATCTATTTTATATAGTTCCCCATGAAAATAGTATTAATTCATATAAGAATACGTCAGCTGAAGCCCTTTAATAGAATTGAATAAATGATTTATTATAACTATCTCAAGTTAAAATCTTAATTATGTTTAGAATGTTTGACAATTCGTCCGCCAATATTGGCGTTCTATAGCCAACTTGGCTGTTCTTTAAATTTGCATAGTTTACTTCTTATAGTTCACTGCACAAAAACTGGAATAATTTTATTAAGATTATGTCTGTTCAAATCCTTTAATACAATTGAGTGGTTTTCATAGTTCTTGATTTGCTATAACTATCTCAGACTAAAATCATAGTTATCTTTAGAAAGTTTGCCAAACTAACGTCAATATTTGACGTCTATTGTCAACTTAGCTGTTCTCTAAATCTTTGAGTAGTTTACATCTTATAGTTCACTGCACAAAAACAGGATTAATTCTGCTAAGATTACGTGTGTTGAAGCCATTTAATAAAATTGAATAAATATCGTATTTCTATTACTATCTCAGGCTAAAATCTTAAGCATATTTAGAAAGTTTGTCAATCCGATCGCCAATATTAGCGTTCTATTGCCAACTTGGCTTGACTTAACGTTTTGTGTACTTTACCTCTTATAGTTAACTGCACAAAAACAGTATTGATTCTATTGAGATTACGTCTGTTGAAGCCATTTAATAAAATTGAGTGAATGTTGTAGTTCTTAGTTTATTAAATCTATGTCAGGCTAAAATCCTAATTATATTTAGAAAATTCGCCAAACAGATCGCCAACATTGGCGTTTGTTGCTAACTTCATTACACTTTAAGATTTGTATACGTATATTTGGAATATTTTTACAAAATGAAAGTAATTTTCTCATCAAATTAATAATATAATTTAATCAAGCAGTAGTTATGAAATTACGAATTAATTAAAAAATGAATTTAAATATCCCCAAGAAGCTTTCGTAACGATTTTCGCTGTTTTTTTTATGCGTGTTCGTCAATTGCTCTTGAAAATTTATCTTTTACATGTGAATGCAGTATTCATTCTCCTACTAAGTTCTCCTCAGTTTGATAGCAGCCTGGTGGCCAAGTGGCTAGCGCTCTGGTCTTTGGTATCCCAGGCTTCAGGTTCGAATCCTGGCGGTGGCATGGATGTTTGTGAGTGGTTCGGAATCCACGTTAAACTGTAGGTCCCGGTCTGCTTAGCCCAAAAGAGTGCATAAGAGGACCGTAGAGCGACAAACCAAAACCAAACCAAAAACCTCAGTTTGGTAACAGTCCTAAATTGTTTCTGTCCACACTGTTCAATTCGCCCAAATGCAAATATTTGCTGTAAGACACAAATTTTAAATAACAAATATACAAATTTAGAGTTGCCTAAAAATGAATATCTAATATTGGACGAACAATCGATGTCTAATCCATGTTAAGTTATTCATAATGGTTTTACTTCAGTAAGCTGTGAAAAATTCTTTGAAAGGTCAAATGAGTTATATCAATTAGACAACGACATGATTACAACTAGAATGAGGCTTTCAATTAAATCTTCAAATCGCATCTCTTTTCAAAATAAACCTTTATTTCAGAGTATTAATGCAGTTCCCAAACTGTGAATTAGTGCCGCAACGAACGTTAATGAAATCGTTAATTTCTATAACATTTTGTAACATAAACATATTTATTTTACTTTTTCTAATTCATATGGAGTTGAAAGAGTTTAATTTATTCACACAGACGAAAAATCTGATTCTACAAGGTAGTAAATATATTTTTTATTGAAATTTCAGCATTCGAAAACTTAACTTATTAATTATACACAAATACAATTTTTTTTCTGTTTTATAAAAAGATACAACAAGAAAATCTTATAGAAACGATTCTGTTATTAAGAACGACTTAGATTTGATGCCTTACAATTGCAGTATCTTTGTGATTAAAATATACGATTATTTTTGCTTGTATTCAACTATTCTGTAATAAATTATCTATTATATAAGTAATTTTTATAGGAATTTTTTAAGAAAATTTAAACTTAAAAGTTATCTTTAAGTAAAAGCAAATACTACACTTTTAAAAGTTGTAAAATATACTCTGTTAGTGCCTTTTTTAAAGATATGTGATTAAATAGAAGTCATTTAATTTATTTTACAAATTTCCTAAATCCATTAGTAAAGATCGTAGTTAATTAATGAACGATAAAAAATCAATAAATAATTATCTTCGTTAGGTTAATGGGAGAGGCCAGTAAGTCGGGAAATTTTTCAAAAATCAAGTCGGGAAATTTTTTGTCCAATTCCCGACTCCGGCTCGCAAGCATAATATGCTGCCATTGTGTTCCTTCATACACTTTATTGATTATAACCACACCCCTTTGCAATATCCTCTGAGCAATATTATTTGCTGAATTAAATATTATTAGCTGAATATAATATTATGAATTAGTACTAATTTGATACTTCATATCAAACTAAACTTAATAAGAGAATCGTATTCTTCTTCTTCTTCGCCTATCCCCAAAGTCGAGCGGGGCTAGACTAGATAGATGAATCCAAATACCTGAAGAAAGGATTCATTCATTAAGATTATGGTAGTAGAAGCACTTTAATAGAATTTTATAAATGTCGTAGTTCTTTGCTTATTAAATATTTCCCCGGGCTAAAATTTTATTTATATTTACAAAGTTTCTCAATCTGTTCGCCAATATTGGCGTCTGTTGCCAACTTGGCTGTACTCTAAGTCTTTAAAGTTTGCGTCGTATAGTTAGTTCACTGCACAAAAACATGATTAATTCTATTAAGATTACTTTTGTTGAATTATGTATTTCTTGGTTTGTTAAAATTGCCTCTGGCTAAAGTCCTAATTATATTTACAAAATTCACCAAACCGATCGCCAATATTGCCAGCTTCATTATAGTTTAAGCCTATGTATATTTGAATATATATTTGAAATATTTTTACAAGAGGAAAGCATCAAATTTATGAAGGTATTTAAAATATTAAAGTATTAGAGAGGCACGAAAATGAATTTCCAATATTGAACTATCAGTCGATACCTAATCATAAGTTGTATAAATTATTTTGTTAGGTGCAATAATTTTTACAGTTATACGAGTTCAATAAAAATGATTGAATTTTCTTCACAAATTTTCTAAATTTATTTGTAAAGATCGTAATTACTAAATTAACGATAAAAAATCAATAAATAGTTATTTTCGTTAGTTTACTGTGAGCAGTCATTTAGAAGTTGGGAAATTTTTTGTTATTTCCCGACTCCTCGCTCACAAGCCTAATATGCTTCCATTGTGTTCCCTTCATACACATTATAGTTTATAACCATACCCCTTTGCAATATCCTCTGAACAATATTATTTGCTGAATTAAGTATTATTAACTAAATATAATATTATGAATTAGTTCTAACTTGATAATTCATATCAAACTAAACTAATAAGAGAATTATAAATTTGTACCAAGAAAAATAAAATACTTTGTAACTTTATATGTTGTCAATGAAAAGTGTAATGATTTGATGTAAGATGTAAAGGAATTTAAAAACAAATATTCAGTAGAATTTAGTTTGCTTGTATTTTATATGCAAATGTAAACATTTGTATAAATTATGAATTTGAGAACTGTTTGTATAAAAACTAAGGAAATTTAAACAATGGTTTCTACACTTGTTACCTATACCATGAAAATAACTTAAACAAATAAAAAAATTTATATTATTCTACATTTTGTGAATAGATATTAAACTGCATAGAAACAATAACAGTTATTTTTCAGAAAAATAAAATCATAATTATTGTGTTACTAAATCTTGAAAGAAAATGTTAAAAACTAGAATTATGACTCCTAAAAAGATTATACATTTGGTAAACATATCTTATTTGAGAGCATGAATTCTTGTAGAAATATTCCATTCAATAAATCTGTAAAAAACATATAAAAATATAATTCGTACTTCATAATCATTTACTACAGAAAGTCCTTTTCTACCACAGACACTATGTTAAAAAATAAAACCTTAATTTACCGGAAAAAATATTGTTCTGAAATATAAAACAAGTGCTAGTGTAACATGTTTTAAATAAAATTAAATTAAAAGAAAAATACATTGTGTTCACACACAAGACAAATTAAACACAAGAGCATTCAATGAGGAAAGAAAATTAATTTATTGTACTAGAAAAAACTTTTAGAAAATATAGTTCAATAAAATAATTCTTGCAAAAATATTCGAATGAATAATTGTCACATTCTTTGCGTATTTGCCTAGAAAAGCTAATCGAAGTCCATTTCTTCAGAATAATGTTCCAGCCTGCTAGACGATATGTCCCTTTTTCCTTGTATTCTTCACGCTTGATGAGACGTTGTCTCATTCTTTGTGTAGTTGTCTAACAAAGCTAATCGAAGTCCATTTCTTCGAATAATGTTCTAGCCTGCTAGACGATATGTCCCTTTTTCCTTGTATTCTTCACGCTTGACGAGACTTTGTCTCATTCTTTGTGTAGTTGTCTAACAAAGCTAATCGAAGTCCATTTCTTCGGAATAATGTTCTAGCCTGCTAGACGATATGTCCCTTTTTCCTTGTATTCTTCACGCTTGACGAGACTTTGTCTCATTCTTTTTGTGTAGTTGTCTAACAAAGCTAATCGAAGTCCATTTCTTCGGAATAATGTTCTAGCCTGCTAGACGATATGTCCCTTTTTCCTTGTATTCTTCACGCTTGACGAGTATTCTTCACTTTGTCTCATTCTTTGTGTAGTTGTCTAACAAAGCTAATCGAAGTCCATTTCTTCGGAATAATGTTCTAGCCTGCTAGACGATATGTCCCTTTTCCTTGTATTCTTCACGCTTGACGAGACTTTGTCTCATTCTATGTGTAGTTGTCTAACAAAGCTAATCGAAGTCCATTTCTTCGGAATAATGTTCTAGCCTGCTAGACGATATGTCCCTTTTTCCTTGTATTCTTCACGCTTGACGAGACTTTGTCTCATTCTTTGTGTAGTTGTCTAACAAAGCTTCGAAGTCCATTTCTTCGTAATGTTCTAGCCTGCTATTATGCCCTTTTTTTCCCTTGTATTGTTCAACGAGACTTTGTCTTATTCTATGTGTATTTGTCTAGCAAAGCTAATGGAAGTCCATTTCTTCGGAATAATGTTCTAGCTTGCTTGACGATATATCCCTTTTTCCTTGTATTGTTCTCGCTTGACGAGACTTTGTCTCATTCTAGGTGTATTTGTCTAGCAGAGCTAATAGAAGTCCATTTCTTTGGAGTAATTCTCCAACCTGCTAGACGATATGTCACTTTTTCCTCGTATTATTCTCCCTTGACGAGACTTTGTCTCATTCTAGGTGTATTTGTCTAGCAGATCTAATAGAAGTCCATTTCTTCGGAGTGATTCTCCAGCCTGCTAGACGATGTGTCACTTTTTCTTCGTATAGTTCTCGCTTGACGAGAGTTTGTCTCATTTTGTGTGTATTTGTCTAGCAGAGCTAATGGAAGTCCATTTCTTCGAAATAATGTTCCAGCCTGCTAGACGATATGTCACTTTGTTGCTAGATCATATGTCCCTTTTTCCTTGTATTGTTCTCTCTTGACGAGACTTGCCGCATTCTCTGTGTATTTGTCTAGCAGAGCTAATCGAAGTCCATTTCTTCGGAATAATGTTCCAGCCTGCTAGAAGATATGTCCCCTTTTCCTTGTATTCTTCACGCTTGACGAGACTTTGTCTCATTCTTTGTGTAGTTGTCTAACAAAGCGAATCGAAGTCCATTTCTTCGGAATAATGTTCTAGCCTGCTAGACGATATGTCCCCTTTTCCTTGTATTCTTCACGCTTGACGAGACTTTGTCTCATTCTTTGTGTAGTTGTCTAACAAAGCTAATCGAAGTCCATTTCTTCGGAATAATGTTCTAGCCTGCTAGACGATATGTCCCTTTTTCCTTGTATTCTTCACGCTTGACGAGACTTTGTCTCATTCTTTGTGTAGTTGTCTAACAAAGCTAATCGAAGTCCATTTCTTCGGAATAATGTTCTAGCCTGCTAGACGATATGTCCCTTTTTCCTTGTATTCTTCACGCTTGACGAGACTTTGTCTCATTCTTTGTGTAGTTGTCTAACAAAGCTAATCGAAGTCCATTTCTTCGGAATAATGTTCTAGCCTGCTAGACGATATGTCCCTTTTTCCTTGTATTCTTCACGCTTGACGAGACTTTGTCTCATTCTTTGTGTAGTTGTCTAACAAAGCTAATCGAAGTCCATTTCTTCGGAATAATGTTCTAGCCTGCTAGACGATATGTCCCTTTTTATCCTTGTATTCTTCACGCTTGACGAGACTTTGTCTCATTCTTTGTGTAAACAAAGCTAATCGAAGTCCATTTCTTCGGAATAATGTTCTAGCCTGCTAGACGATATGTCCCTTTTTCCTTGTATTCTTCACGCTTGACGAGACTTTGTCTCATTCTTTGTGTAGTTGTCTAACAAAGCTAATCGAAGTCCATTTCTTCAGAATAATGTTCCAGCCTGCTAGACGATATGTCCCTTTTTTCCTTGTATTCTTCACGCTTGACGAGACTTTGTCTCATTCTTTGTGTAGTTGTCTAACAAAGCTAATCGAAGTCCATTTCTTCTTCGGAATAATGTTCTAGCCTGCTAGACGATATGTCCCTTTTTTCCTTGTATTCTTCACGCTTGACGAGACTTTGTCTCATTCTTTGTGTAGTTGTCTAACAAAGCTAATCGAAGTCCATTTCTTCGGGAATAATGTTCTAGCCTGCTAGACGATATGTCCCTTTTTCCTTGTATTCTTCACGCTTGACGAGACTTTGTCTCATTCTTTGTGTAGTTGTCTAACAAAGCTAATCGAAGTCCATTTCTTCGGAATAATGTTCTAGCCTGCTAGACGATATGTCCCTTTTTCCTTGTATTCTTCACGCTTGACGAGACTTTGTCTCATTCTATGTGTAGTTGTCTAACAAAGCTAATCGAAGTCCATTTCTTCGGAATAATGTTCTAGCCTGCTAGACGATATGTCCCTTTTTTCCTTGTATTCTTCACGCTTGACGAGACTTTGTCTCATTCTTTGTGTAGTTGTCTAACAAAGCTAATCGAAGTCCATTTCTTCGGAATAATGTTCTAGCCTGCTAGATGATATGCCCCTTTTCCCTTGTATTGTTCACGGTTGACGAGACTTTGTCTTATTCTATGTGTATTTGTCTAGCAAAGCTAATGGAAGTCCATTTCTTCGGAATAATGTTCTAGCTTGCTTGACGATATATCCCTTTTTCCTTGTATTGTTCTCGCTTGACGAGACTTTGTCTCATTCTAGGTGTATTTGTCTAGCAGAGCTAATAGAAGTCCATTTCTTTGGAGTAATTCTCCAACCTGCTAGACGATATGTCACTTTTTCCTCGTATTATTCTCCTTGACGAGACTTTGTCTCATTCTAGGTGTATTTGTCTAGCAGATCTAATAGAAGTCCATTTCTTCGGAGTGATTCTCCAGCCTGCTAGACGATGTGTCACTTTTTCTTCGTATAGTTCTCGCTTGACGAGAGTTTGTCTCATTTTGTGTGTATTTGTCTAGCAGAGCTAATGGAAGTCCATTTCTTCGAAATAATGTTCCAGCCTGCTAGACGATATGTCACTTTGTTGCTAGATCATATGTCCCTTTTTCCTTGTATTGTTCTCTCTTGACGAGACTTGCCGCATTCTCTGTGTATTTGTCTAGCAGAGCTAATCGAAGTCCATTTCTTCGGAATAATGTTCCAGCCTGCTAGAAGATATGTCCCTTTTTCCTTGCATTGTTCTCGCATGACGAGACTTTATCGCATTATCGGATATAGAAAATTCAGTTTTTTTGCCTTTATATCTTCTTCATTGTTTAAAGATTTCCACTTATTTGAGATGACAGTTTTATTTTTTTCAAATTCCAGCTATTGATTTTCAGTTGCAGTGTCTTTTATTGAAGAACTGTGTATTTATATGTTGAAAAATGCTTAAATTTGACTTGTCAAGATGGATTAATGTTCATAAAATGATATTTGAAAACTTAATTAATATGTCTTTAAATTAAAAGCCATTCTTACGTCTTTGAGGAATACCTAGCTTTGATTTTAGCCTTCCAGAAGAGACTGTATGAATTGGTCCAGTAGTGTCCTTAGGCTTTCCTGTCTTAAACTTTCTAATAAATTTTTTAAAACTTTCAACCTTTTTAGAGATTTTCGATTGCGAAATTTGAACTGGAGTATGATTCAAGAAAACATTTTGATCTTGAATCTTGTAATCCATAGCATCCAACATACCAACATCCAACATAATATTTTCTAGCTCCATAACATCCAACAAAACTTCCTTGTCTCTAGGAATCAGATTGGGCTTTGCATCTCCAATAACATGACATAAGTCGTTGTGGTTATCGTTGTTTAATGGGGGTGTCATTATAGCAGAATCATCAATTAAATCATTTTCATAAATGTCACAAATATTTTTTTCATCTTCAACTGAATTATCCAATAAGGTGCTGACATGATCAATTTTCAAATCAATGTCTTTATTAATATCTAATAAGACGCTATCATCATCATTATAATTAATGGCGATAATTTCATCAGCTGTAGTTTCTAGAAAGTCGTTGGTCTCAATGCACAAATTATCCAATGTAGTACATTCTAAGTCAGAAACGTGATCAAATAAGATGTTATCATTGCAAGTATTCAAAATAATTTCTGCATCAGTAGCAGTTTCAAACAATACGTTGTCGTCAAGAGTTTCCAAAACAGTTTGCTCAACAGACTTTGTTTCTATAATCTGGCCTCCTTCTGAAGTAGAAGTGCTCTTAAAGTGTCTAATAGATTCTGACACAAACACAGTTCCGATGTTAAGAACTAAAGACAAGACGTCGTCGTGAAAACCGAAATCCATCTTGAAGTCAGTGATACTGATTCGAACCACTAAATAGTAAGTCTTTCGCTTTAAAACTCCATGTTTTTAAAGAAATCCCAAACTATGTAATACAAATTCGCAAAAAGCAATCAATAGTTCACTTTCAAAACTTAAAATGAATTGCAATAGTTTTATCAACAGTTGGTAAGAACCATTGTTTCAGTCACTAACGTTTTCGATTATTGGAATCATTGTTCGGAAAATAATAAACTATCCATTCTTTCATTCTAATAATATTTGCAATAGAGTACAAACCAACAATATAACTACATTATTGAGCTGGAAAGGGGCATCTATATGTTAAGCCAGGTATGGGCATGTATATATATATACAATCGAATTGCCTTTGTATTTTTCTATTCTACTATCAAATAGTGTTTAAATTACAAACTGATCAACGTATAATATGCCAATAACAAATTGAATTTTTTTTATGGGCACAGATTAAAAATCTTGACTTCCTTTTGTAAACAAGTAAGAGATGTTATAGTTAAAAGGAAATGGAGTAGATTAAGAATGCACATCCTCGTACCCCTATAAACACACATATGTATATATGTATAGGGGTAGGTATACATCTCGCACCAGTGTCGTGAATCCGAAGGCACTGTTTTGGAAAACGTATAAACATAGTGACTGCCTTATGTCTGAGCGACTAGTGATCTGGCGCTCCAAGCCACAAGTTTTGGGTTCCAGTCCCGGCGGTGGCCTCGATGTTTGTAGTCATTCGGTCTTCATTTTAAATCGTAGGTCCCGGTCTAATATAACTGTAGTGCAGACAACCCTACCCTCTAAAAAGATAACATCTCTCTTCTCGTAATTTACCATTAGGCCCACCATGGGGTTGTTGCGCCAATGATGATGAGGATGATGACGATATTTAGTATTAATGAAAACTTCTTGAAAAACTTCCAGATGGTCGGTTAATTTTTCCAAGGATGTTTTTTTCTTAAATGTAAGTTAGTATATATAAAATTGTTAAAAAATAGTAAGTGCTTAGTTTGCTATTTAAAATTTTACCGTGTTTATTAGACATAAAAATTACACGCAATAATCACATTGGATATAAGAATAAACGCGACAAACTTTTGCAGCCGCACAGATACGAGCTATGAGGGCCAAATTTGATTAAAAACAAAGTTTCTCAAAAATATAAACAACGCTCCTAAATAATGCAAACAAACGAGGGAAAAAGAGAGAACGCATTTCCTCTCCCTGGCCCTGTAATTAAAACAACCGAACAGTTAAGCGCACAAATTAATAACCAAACAGCGTTGGGCGCGTAATCCTCAATTTAGTGCATCGTGTAATGTGCTCAATTTACTGGAAAATTATCAACGCTTATAATGGAAAGAAAATGGTAACGAGTTTCTCTTAATTTGATGGGGCGGTAAAAATGTCTGGACACCATTTGACACAAAAAAGTGAACTAATTGGTGAAACTTTTTCTTGTTCTCTTTATTATAGCACACGTCGTTTTAATATAGCACGGTCTTTAGGTTCGCGAAAAGTTTATGAACCCAAGGTCATTAAATCTCTGTTGTAAAGGGAAAAAAAATTATTACGTTTACCAAGAACTCCAATTGGCTACAGGTTTTATATCCATGGTGGCAAATTAAATTTTATTTTAAAAATTGTAATTTTGCTTAAAATTGTTTGCCATCGTAGCTAGAAATTCTGAAGTATTGCTGAAGAATTCCTTTATTTAAATGTTTCACATGTACTTATTTTAACCTGAAATTCTGAAATATTGCTGAAGAATTCGTTTATTTAAATGTTTCACATGTACTTGTTTTTCAAAACTACTGAAGATCCATCGTAAACTATGCAACCCTGTTGACGTCAGTGTCTTATTTTATTGGCAAAAGTAGAACTGAGCCAAACTCGTTTTGGCGATAATCTTTATTTGGTCGCTTGGTGGCTCTTTTGGGAGTACTTTTGCTCTCTAAGGTCAGCAATAGTATTGCGTCGCATCGACATGCCGTATTCTCGAGAGTGCAAATTTTTTAAAAGCATGTTAAATACATATAAACAAAATTGATAAAAATAAATACAACAATCTAAAATTAAAATAAGTTTTCTGTGTTTTAATATAATGAAAAGTATATTTGTACTAAAAAAAAAAAAAAAAAAAAAAAAAAAAAACAACTATAGATTAAAATTTAAAAAAATAAATGATTACAATTCAAATTATTGCAATTAAATGTAAAACTAAATTAAATTTATCATAAAAGAACTTCAAAATGCAAATAAAACAGTAGTAGTATTATATTGTAGAGAGAAGATAGAATATTTTAAGGTTTTACATTTAAATTGAAATTATCTTGCATTTTTATGTATAAAATACAGATATTTGATAATATTAAATAAACCAAAGAAAATTTTTGTCCTCTTTATAATTTATGTAAATAACCCCGAAAATATTGATTTGAAAAAAAATTATTTATAAAATAGCATAAAAGTTAGTTTCATTATATATAAAGCAATCTGTTAGTTTATTGTGTATTCTCGTGAAAGCAAATATGTTTTCCTATATATGTTTTTCATTGTCATCTTATTAAAATTTATTTTTAAAATATGTTTTATAATTATTCAAATATAACATGAAGCTTGCAATTAACTAATGAGGATGTAATTTATAACATTTAAACAAATTAAAACTCATAAAATTGCTAAAAAAAAAAAAAAAAAAAATAAAAAAAAAAAAAAAGTTCACTTTATTTATTAAACCCTAAAGCTTAACATTTGTAATTTGAAAAAATGCACGGCCATTATGCTTTTTTAGTAGATAAGTACTATATTCAATTTGATAAGCTTTTGTTTGGAAAAAAAAATATTCTTGAAGATTGAAAATGAAAATATAAGAAAAAAATTTTGACAATTTATACAGTATAATTATGGATTCAAATAAGAACATGATCAGAAATATGGCAATTCTTTTACTTTTCATAATTTTTATCATAAAAAATTATATTTCATATATAATTAAATAGGCTTATCCGTGCTGTAATTCACGGTTAAATAGAAAAAAATTTAGAGAAAAAAAAATCGGAAATTTTAATTTCTCTTTTGCATAATTTTTAAATAATAAGAAATGAAGCACAAGTTCTCTCACTTATCTTTAGTTACGTACATCAAAAGTTAATATCTATATATATATATATATATATAGTTCTACGAATTATAAAAACAAGTTATATATGTTTTATTACATACTCATAAAATATGAGAAGAAAATCCATTTTTAATTCACAGGCACATTTCAGAAAATTTTCACAACGGCTCTCAAAATTACCATGCATAGATTTTGTTTAAATAACAATAAAAAAGGGCGATTAAATAGTTTTATACAAACATCATACATAGAATAAGTTAAGTAATCTTGCGATTCAATATTATTAGCCATTTCTAATAGTAATATAAAGTAAGTAAATATTTAAATGTGAGATCAAACAGACAAAAAAGTTGCAGAATGTTAGGATCAAATGAGAGAGCATATAGATATATATTTTTTCGTATTTATGATTTTATTTTATTTTTTTTTTTTTTTATTTATTTATGTATGTATATATATATATATATATATATCTTCTAGATGTATTTGTGCGATAAAACTTTGATAAATATCAAATTGGATTTTTTCATAGTAAATCCTCAATGTAAAATAAATTTCATTGCCCTTTTTTTTTCCCCCTCAAGCTAAACTGTTGCTCCTGTAGCATGTTTTTCACACTAATAACAATGAAATGGCCAACGGCTTACATTACTGACTTATTGTAATAGGTCCCCTTTATTGGGCTGTTATAAAATTGGAGATCTGAGACCATCCACAGCAGCTAAAAGTTATAGGGAGGCTGGTTTGTTATTGTGTTCCTTTGTAATTTTTTATTACTACGTCCGGTCCATTCAACTGGTTCCTAGAACGGGAAATTTCTTCTGCATAGTGTTTTTGAACGGGAACGGGAAATTTCTTCTACATACTTACTGCATAGTGTTCTGATATTTGACCCTTTATTTTTAGCTGTTTTAAATTCAAGGTTTTTTTTTATCATTTTAAATTTTCCTATTTTGATTTTTTTTTTTTTTTTTTTTTTTTTTTTTTTTTTTTTTTTTTTTTTTTTTTCTCAATAAATGTTTTTAAATCGTTCCTGCATCTTCAATCACATTAACTTATTCCCATAAGAGTAGAAGTTCTTTTAGCACTGGCACTCTAGATGTTCTTTAGCTTATTCAACGTCGTCTGTGAAATGGAATCAAGAAAAAACTTGCTTGTGTAACAATTTGAATTATTAGAAAATCGAATTTTTGTAAAATTTTCGTATAGTACTTGTGGGTTATAGTTTATTTTATTTCGTTTTATGGTCTTACAGTCCTTAGTATAATCTTTTATAATTCTGACTGCTCTTAATTGTCCAGTTTCTTAAACAACTTAGCAATCAACCTAATTCAAATCAAATAATAAAAAATAAAAATAATAAAAAAAATTAATAAATTATTTTTAAATAAAATAAAAAAAAAAAAAAAACTTTTCAAATCAAATAAAACTGCTTACAATCTGAAATTATCCATTATCGTACAATTTCTTTTTTATTATTTGCAAATTTGTTCTTCTAAAATGTTCAATTGTATACGGCACATCTTGACACCTTTTATGCAGGAATCAAGCAATATTGAGCAAGAAAAGTACACATATATCTTCTCAGCCATTCTAATTTTAACAATTTCTATTGTAGTTCTTCCAGAGCATTACATATCGCTAAATGCAGAACTTGAAGGGAAAAATAATACCTTGAATAAGTCATAGAATAATTCGAAATCATCCAAATTTATATTTATATAATTTTTAATGTGATAAAAACATTAACATTAACATTATTAATCCTTGGAAAAAGTATTTCAAATATTTAGATTCAGATTTTAATTTAGTACTTTTTATTTTTTTTCTTGGACCAACATCTCACATGGAAAAAGCATTTTGAATATACTAAAAATAAATTTCGCTTGAATTTTAGAATTTTTCTCTTATCAATATACATGAATAGGAGCAATAAATTTCTTTTGCATGCAGCTGTTCTACGACCTATAAGTACTTACGAATGACTTATGCCCCTAAGTCAAACTTAAAGATCATTAAAGCTTTTCAAAATATCACTCTCAGACGAATCACTGCAGCTAAATGTTATATGAGGAATTCGTAAATACAGCAAGCCATTAATATTCCTCCCCTTAAATACTTCCTTAAGCCCGTTTCTGAAAAATTCTTTAATTCTATTGATAACCACAAGAACTTAACAATCCAGGAAATTAAAATTTGGGATCCTAATATTAATATTAAAAGATAGCCAAATATTTTAATTTAGTATTTTTTCTTTTTTTTTTGTTTGTTCTATTTTAATAATTTGGTTTTTTTTTTAAATTTTATTTAAATTTTCTATTATTGTGGACAGTTTACCTAATAGTCAACAACTATTATTATTATTTACCAAACATAAAAAAATTTATACAAATTAATAGCCTAAAATTTTAAAAAATGCCTTATCTTATTAAATCTAACGCTTCACAATTTATGAGTTTCTTTTGTAATTTGAAAAAATGCACTTATTATCCTTTTTTAATAAATAAGTACTATATTCAGTTTGGTAAGCTTTTGTTTAGAAAAAAATATCTTTGAAGATTGAAAAACAAATTATACGAACAATTTCAATTATGGATTCAAATAAGAACAGAAATATGAAATTCTTTCTTCTTAAGAATATTTATAGTTATTCTTATCGCTGTAAATAAATCTAAATTATCAGAAGAATTACTTTCAATAAGGAAAAAATTCTTTAGATTAGATCTTTCTTTAGATTTTATAATTCTCAAAAAAGAATAGACAGAATTTTTTTTTTTTTTTTATATGTTAACATATTTTCAAAACAATATATTTTTGTTTAATTTATTTATTAGATAAATATTTGTCCAACAGAAAAGTAAATTATCTTATTTACGAAACTTTTCAAAATAGACAGTTTGACCGAGGCCTTCTAAAAACTGGACCCTTCTCTTATTTGTCGCGATGATCCGGTTCTAAGCAAAACTAGTGTTATTACCCATACAGAGACATATATATATATATATATATATATATACTCGGTGTGTATAAGTGTATAATCAGAAAATCTCACTAGATAATTAAGGTACAGTCACCCCCCCCCCCCCCCTTTCCTCCAAAAAAGGAGACACTCTTAATAATTTTTGCAAATATCATTATATCTTCATATAAATGGTATTGCTAGAAACAGCACGAGGGGAACTAAGTTATGGTGCAACGCAGTTGATTAACAAAATTAATTAACATGGTTAATTAGCCTCTAACTCGCTTTTTAACTCGAAATTTCATTACGGAAACCAAGATTTTTCACGCAATCGATACAGTATTAGAAATTAGTATTTGTTAATTTTTTTATAGAGATCTGATTAAAAGTTTTGGAGATATAGGGGTTCAAGAACTGACTTTCCTAATAATATATGAAAATTTCGTTTAATGAACGATAGCTTTGGTTCAAATTAATAATGTTTTTTTAATTTTTAAGGCAATCGAAAGAAAAAAATTTTTCAAAATTAGAAATATTAAATACCGTTACTCACTTAGCACTACCCAGGGGGTGGGTGTAACTTGAAGATAAGCCACGGACGGTGAGTAACAATGCCCCCGCAACGCTCTACGATCCTATTAGACCGGGACCTACGGTTTAAAGTGGATTCCGAACCACTACAAATATCCCTGGCACCGCCGGGACTCGAACCCGAAACCTGTGGTACCGATCGCCAGAGCGCTAGCCACTCGACCATTCAGGCCCTCTTTGATTTAATATAAAATTAGTTATATTAAAAAATGATCAAGTGTTTTCTAATTATAGTTTAAAAGTATTAAAATGATCCTTAAAACTGTAGCTATTTCTAGCTATTTTGCACAGATATAAGTAGTATAATTTAATTTTTTATAATATGCGCATAATTGATTTTCTAATACATATTTCACAATATTTTCGTGCTTTTTTTTTCCCAATAATATGCATATTTATTTCTGCTTAGTATATACTTATTTAGATATGATCTGGCATTGCCAGCTATAATAAACATTATAAGGCATTTAATTTATTAAGTTGTGTTGCAAAGAAACAAAGGATTATAGTTCCACAAAATTAAAAAAAAAAAAAAAAAAAAAAAGTCAACATATAATATATAAATTCTACACAGTATCATTTACGCAATTTTTTTTTCACTGCAAATCAGCGACAATTTTATTCCACTTACGTATATACGAGTAGTCCATCCACGAATAATAAGTTGGTTTATAAACAAAAGTAAATGTAAAAGTAATTCCGTTAAGAATGGGTTCGGTCAGGGCCCGGATTTCCCAATAGGTTAACTAGGCTTCAGCCTAGGGCCTCAAGATCAAGAGGGGTCTACATTCAAGTTGTTAGCAAAATTAAAATTACACTATTCTAAAAACGGTAAACACTAAAACACTGAATCGAGAATAAGGAGAAATTCTACACATATGACTAATAAACAAACATACAAATGACGAGGTTGTCTTCATTAAGTATTTTGTGCATCGAAAATGAAGCCTTCAGAAAAATAGATTTTGATGAACTTATAGAAGAATTCTGTGTGAAAAAGTTTAGAAAGAAATTCTTCTAATCTACTATTTCGAATTAATGTATACTTGGATTGAATCAGTTCTTAAATAAAATAACTATTAACATAAAATTTAATATGATATACAATTTGATATTTTCTTTTTTGTGATCTGGATTTTGTTTGAATAAAGTTCCATTTTTGATTTAGTTTAAAACTTAAAATTCATAACAATTCATACTTAAACTTTAAGTTCGAATTATTATGAAATAAATTTATCTGAATTGAATTTGCTTTGATCTTCAATGTATTGAATATATTTTATTTAATTTGATAGAAAATAGGATCATTTTTATTGCATATTTTATTTTCGTGGCCAAAGATTTTTATTATTTGAATTTTGTTTCTTTATAAATGTTGTGCGTTATGTTTGATTAGTTATTGTTATAAGTACTCTATAGGGTGCTGAGAATAAATGTCCAAATAAGTGTTCTCGACTTTTTTTTTTTGTGCCACATTTTTTATAAAGATTAGTACCAATCACAACATGTTTCATTTAACATATTTATATGTATCACAGTAATGATGTATTTTATTATCTCTTATGTAATTTACAAACTTAAAAATGGGAGATGAAAGGGCCTCCTAAGTGAAATAGCCTGGGGCCTCTTTTCATCTAAATCCGGCCCTGGATTCGGTTAATAATAGTAAAATGGTTAATAATAAATTAAGGAAATTCTTTTTGTTAAATATCAAAAATTGTAATCCTTTAAAAATATAAGCATATTTTACTGGATTTGAACTATAACAATTTCAGTAAAATAGACAATATATATATATATATATATATATTTAGATATATAATAAAGTATATGGCATTGGAAATTTGAAAGAGAAGAATTTTCTTTACTCGCCATTAATGCAACGTTTTATGTTACTTAAAATTTCACCATAAAACTTTTACATTAAAAACTTCATATTATGCATACATACATTTAATGATAAAGATGAACGACTTGCATTATAAAACTAAAATTCAGTAAAGGATGTGTTACTTGTTTTGGCATTTTTTCTTCCATTTGTAAGTTGTCTTACAACAAATTTATCTAAAGATGCAACGCATGATATCTATACATATTTAGGATGTTACAATTATTTTATTTTTAAAAAGTATTTTTTTTTAATTCATTGATTTCCTGTAACAACTTGTTTCGCTCCTATTAATGTGTATAAATAATCTGTGTTCTTCTTTGATATACAAATGCAATGCCTTTTGATATTTGTGTTTTTCAATTTCGTAGATGCAAGTTATGAACATTCATGCACAATTTCTTTCTATCATTTCAGGTTTTTGAGGGCCCTAAATATGAAACACTTATCATATAACGTTTCAATTTTAAGTACGTTATCATGGTTTTGTTTGACGGTGTTTCTACGATGCACATGATAAATTACGTGTAGCGAAGACCGCTATCGCTCTTGCTATGCAAAATTCATCATGTTTCTAGTTCATATCTTGTTGTTTCTCCTTTGATCCTTATATTGATATGTTAAGTTCTTTATATCAAAATACTCTCATATAGGAGGGCACAAAAAGTTTCAATAAAATATATTTGTTCAGATTTTCTATGCTAATAAATTTGTCTTATAGTGGCAATCCAAAATTTCTATAATGCTTTACAGAGTATTTTCAAGTCTCAATAATTATATATAGTAATATGCTTGCATTTTAATGTATTTGATAATATTGTTTTATTAAAAAAATGATTTTTTTTTTTTTAAATATTAACAGGAAATATTTTTAGTACCTTACTATATATTTTTAATATTGTTTTAGATTTTATTATAAAACTAACTTAATAAAACTAATTAACTTCTTATATTTTTTTAATTCTTATATATTTTGAATTAAAAATGTCGAGCTTCCATTATACCCTTTCTCTCTCATTTAAATTTATTCGTTCCCTTGTACCAAGCACATGTGAGAGTTAAGAGAATTGTGAAATCAATCGTAAATCGTACCTTATTATATAATAATATGATATATATTAAATAGATATCTTATTTAGATAATTTAAAATCTGTATAATAATATTAATAATATGTAATAGGGAACAGATACATATTTATATATTATTATATATAATTGTTTCAGAGGGCACTCAACATAATTAATTAAAATTAATATCATTTTAAACAATCATTTTCATTATCTTAATACTTATTTCATGGACGATAAATGTGGAGGGGATATAATCAGCAAAAGTAAACAAAATGAACAAGGACATACAAATAATATCCTTTGCCATAATGAATACTTATTTTGATACTTCAACTATTCTACAATTCATTATATAAGAAATATTTCCTTGAGAAAAAATTAAAACATTGACATTATTCATATACAAATTTAATTATGATAACACAATCAATAAAAATGAAATTTGCACTTTTTGGGAAAAAGGTGTTCATCTGGTAGTCTCAAACTATTTGTTGTTCAATCGAATTCATTGTAAAACACGACGAACAGTAGCTAATACAAAATGCAAATGAACGACGAACAGGAAATGCAATATCATATTTAGTTCAAAACGCGAATATTGCCAAATATAGTACACTTATTTTCCTTCCATGATGTCACCGAAATACTGCGATGTGATTGGAGGCTCCTCTGTTAACAAGATTAAAATTGAAACTTCTGTTATGATCCAAACAGAAATTAGCGATCATTTGATTTTGTAAAAGACTTTCCAGGTCACTAAAATTTTGGTAAAACTTAAGTAAACAATACAAGACAATTGATCAGTAGACAATACAATATGTTAGTAATATTTTTTATTAGGAGATTCTAAATCTCATTAATCAAATTGGTAATATTTTTTGATTGGAAAACACTAATATACCATAATGATGTTGAGGATATTTAATTAAAATGGTGATATTTTTTGATTGGAAGAAGTATTAATAAATTATTTCCTGATAAATAGCTGGGAATTCTGTTTAATAGAGATGAAATGGATAGAATACTAGTTTTAAAATAAAGTGTTAAACAAGATTAAACTTGATACTTCCGTTATGATTCAAAAACAATTTGGTAATTAATGGTAATGTTTCAAAATCCAACATGCTATCTGTTATTGTTTAACGACACTAAGTTAAATTGATGCTTGAGTTTAATAAAATTCCTTATAAGAAAAACTTTGCTCGAACTACAAATGTGAAAAAATTCACCATTCTAGATAAAGAAAAATATAACAATTAAACAAAATTTGCTTTTTGAGAATACACTTATAATAAAAGACATCTTTAGCCTTAAGTTTTAGCTTTTTTTTTTTGCTGAACATCAGTGGAGATCGTGTTCCACTTATTTAAATCTAGAACAGCTCACCGACTAGAGATCGCTTTTTTACAGCTAATTGCCCTGAATTTGTGTGTATATAAGAAACGCAGAAAATTTTCACCAGATAGTTATAATGTCAGTGCAAAACTCTTTAATAATGTTTCCACGATCACTACTGAACTTTTCACATTGGAAAGCTCTGACTGCATTAGACGTCACCAAAAGACTGAGTCCTACTGCACTCTAGCTTTGCATATTACTACTGGCCACAAGTTGCGCTATTCTTTGTATTTACAACTATATTAAATTTAATGATTATTTTAGAAGTCTTGATGGAGTATTACACCATATATAGGAGAGTGCACAGCATATGTTCGTCATGAAAAAAATTTATCAATCTATGCACACCGGCTTCAAATGATTTAATTTATAATTCATAATGTATATATAATTTACAATGTCTGGATTTTATTTAATTAGTGTAGAATTTAATCTTCTATATCATTTTGTTTTTGAAAATCTTCAATAATCTATGTAGAGTTTAATGCGTTAAAATAATTTTAATTTGCCAGAAATTTCTCAATGATATTTTTACTAATACGGATCTATGTTATGAGTGCATTGCTCACAATTTAGAATTTGTAAAGTTTTTTCAATTATAGAAAACTGCGATAAATTATAAAAATGTGAATTATCTGGAAATTTAAAAATTCTCACCATTGAAAATCGAACTTTACCACCTTTTCGAGAAGGACCAATGAAACAGCGTAGTTCTGTTAGCTATCGCATGAAAAATAACAAGCTTCCAAGTGAAACAGATTCAAATACATGGTGTAATAGGGAATAAAGGTAATTTTGAAGGGGGTTTTAATTACAGTAAAAAAAAAAACCTAAATTTTTTATCATTAAAATTTTACATTGCAGTATGTCAAAAGACAGTTATATGAAAAATAATCCTCAATAACTGTGAAATATTTCCTTTACAGAATATTTGTTGCTCCATTTTGCTTTAATAGCCCTCCTAATATATAATTGATTCCTCTATTTCCGTCTTTATGTCGAATGCTTTCCTTTTTGCAGAATTGCTGGCAGACGTATATTATCATATTCATGTATGAACACTCAAGTTATAATAAAAACCCAACTTTATTACATAAAAACGGGCATTCTATTAATATTACATCTGCTGATGCCTCTTTATAGAATTGAGTGAATATTGTAGTTCTTTGTTACAATTTCCGTGAGCTAAAATCTTAATCATATTTAAAATGTTCGCCAAATCGAGCTCCAATATTGGTGTTTGTTGATAACTTGATTATAAACTTTTGATTTAAGCCTTTGTTTAATATATTAATAATCTATCTTTTATAGCTCACCATGAAAATAAAATTAATTAATTTATGATTACGTCAGTTAAAACTCTTTAATCGAATTGAATAAATGTTGTAATTCTTGGTTTTTTATTATTATCTCAGGCTAAAATCTTAATTATGTTTAGAAAGATTGTCAATCAGGTTCGCCAATATTGGCGTTCTATTGCCAACTTACTGTTCTTTTAGTCTTTGTGTAGTTTACCGCTTATAATTCACTGCGTAAAAACAGTTTTAATTCTATTAAGATTAAGTGTGTTGAAGCCATTTAATAGAACTGAGTGAATGTTGTAACTCTTAGTTTGTTTAGAATATCTAAAGCTAAAATTCTAGTTATATTTAGAAAGTTCGCCAAACTAATCGTCAATATTTGCATTCTATAGCCAACTTGACTGTACTTTACCTCTTATAGTTCACTACACAAAAACAGGATTAATTCTGTTAAGATTATATGTGTTGAAGCCATTTATTAGAATTGAATAAATGTTGTAGTTCTTGATTTTCTATTACTATCTCAGAATAAAATCTTAATTATATTTAGAAAGTTCATTAAGCCGATCGATAATATTGGCGTTCTATTGCCAACTTGGCTGTTCTTTAAGTCTTTGTAAAGTTTACCTCTTATAGTTCACTGCACAAAAACATGATTAATTCTATTGAGATTACGTCTGGTGCAGCCATTTAATAGAAATAAGTGAATGTTGTAGTTCTAGGTGTGTTAAAATTGTCTCAGGCTAAAATCCGAATTACATTTACAAAATTCATCAAACCATCGCCAATATTGCCGTTTGTTGCCAAATTCATTGTAGTATACGCCTTTGTATAGCATATATTTAGAATATTTTTACAAAAGAAAAGCATCTTCCCCAGCAAAGTAATGAAGTTATTTAAACAAGGAATAATTATGAAATTATCAATTAATTAAAAAAAAAAAATTTGAATACTCACATGCTTTCGTAAAAATTTTCACTGCTTTTATTTTTATAAAATTTTAAACTGTTTTAAATTAAAAAGATGTGCTGTTTTTTATCTGTGTGTTCATCCATTGCTGTTGAAAACCTTATCTTTTGCATGCGAACGTCCGATGGCCCGATTGCCAAGTAGCTAGCGTTCTGGAACTCGGTACTACAGGTTTCGAGTTCTAGTGTCGACGGTGCCATGGATGTATGTAGTGGTTCTGAATCCGTTCTAAGCCGTATTTCTAGGTTTAATAGGATCATAGAGTGTTGTTGTGGGTAGTGTTACTGCATCCGTAGCATATCTTCAAGTTTCACGTGCCCCCGGAAGTGCTAAACGAGTAACAGCAGTGCAGGCCTTGCTTATGGCATATGGTATAACTGACTCTTTAATTGCCAGCTACATTAGAACAACAACATGCGAATCTAATGATCATAGTAAGACTGATACCAGTAACATCGTCCACACTTTTAAATTGGCCAAAGCGCAAATGTTTGCTGTAGCCCACACATTTAAAAAAATTTAAATAACAAAAGTATCAGAGATGCCTAAAAATGAATCTCCAACATTCAACGATGAATCGATACTTAATCCATATGAAGTTATTAATGATGGTAATGCTTCAGCACGCCATGAAAAAGGCTTTGAATTCTCAAAAGAACCATATCTATTAGACAGCGTAAAGATTACAACCAGAATGAGGCTTTTAATTAAATCTTCAAATCGATCTCTCTCCAAAATAAAATTTTGTTTTATGCTATTAATACAGGAGTTCCCAAAATGTAAATCAGTGCTGTAACAAACGTTAACGATATGGTTAATTTCTTTAAAATATTGTAACTTTAATGTACTTATTTAACTTTTTCAAATTCATATCGCATTGAAACAGTTTAATTTATTTACATGATGGATCAGCAATGAAAGTAGATCTTGCAGAAACGATTCTATTATTAAGAATGAATTAAATTTCATGTTTTACAATCAGAGCATCTTTGGAATTAAAATGTGCAATTTTCTTTCACAGCTATTCTAGAATACATTACGTACTAATGAAATATAAATTATGTTCTGTTAAGTTAAATTACTAATTGTTTCTTTATGAAAATTTGGCAAGAAAACTTAAATTAAAAGCTTATATTTAAGTAAAAGCAAATGCTACACTTATAAAAATTTTACGAAATACTCTGTTAGTGCAAACACTTTTTAAAAGATGATTGAGTTCAATAAATTTCCTAAATTTTCTAAATCCATTAGTAAAGATCTTAGTTAAAAATTAAAGATAAATAATTATTTTCGTTAGTTTACTGTAAACAGTCAGTCAGAAGTTAGGAAATGTTTGGCCAATTCCCGACTCCTGGTTCACAAGCCTAATATGGTTCAATTGTGTCCCTTCATACAATTTATTGATTATAACCATACCCCTTTGCAATATCCTCTGAACAATATTATTTGCTAATTAACTATTATTAGCTCAAAATAATATTATGAATTAATTCTAACTTGATAATTTATAACAAACTAAACTAATAAGAGAATTATAAACTTGTTCCATGAAAAAAAAATACTTTGTAACTTTATATGTTGTCAATGAAAAGTGTAATGATTTGATGTAAGATGTAAAGGAATTAAGAAAAATATTCAGTAATACTTAGTTTGCTTGCTTTTTATATACATTTATACTTAAAATACATTTCACTGAAGGTTATACTTGCATGAATTATTAATCTTACAACTGTTTGTAAATTCATCATTAGACAAATCCCTGCACTATAATATTTGAATCAAAAATCAAATTAAAATTCATGGTTTAATGTTGATATAAAAACTCATGAAATTTCAACAAAGATTTATAGTCTTGTTATCTAAACCATGAAAATATCTTATTTAGAAAGCAAATTTATATTCCTATGTATTTTTTAAATATATATTAAACTGCATTGAAACAATACTAGTTATATTGAGATAAATAAAAGCATAGCTGAAGTGTTAATAAATCTTGTAAGTAAATGCCTAATATTTTAATTACTATACCTTCTGCAAATATAATAGTTGGTAAAGATATGTTATTAGAGAATATGAATTCTTGTAGAAATATTCTATTTTATATATCTGTAAAAAAATATAAATAAATATAATTCGCACTTCACAATCATTTACTACAGAAAGTTCTCTTCTACCACAGACCCTACTTTAAAATTAAAATTTATTTCACCGAAAAAATATTGTTCTGAAAGATAACATATGTGCTAGTGTAACATATTTTAAATAAAATAAAATTAAAAGAAAAATACATTATGTTCTCACACAAGACAAGTTAAACACAAGATCATTCAGTGAGGAAAGAAAATTAATTTATTGTACTAGAAAAAACTTTTAAAAAATATAGATCACTAAAATAATTGTTGCAAAAATATTCGAAAGAATAATTGTTACATTTTTTGTGTAGTTGACTAGAGCTAATCGAAGTCCATTTCTTCGGAATAATGTTCCAGCCTGCTAGACGATATGTCACTTTTTCCTTGTATTGTTCTCTCTTGACGAAACTTTGTCTCATTCTATGTGTATTCGTCTAGCAGAGCTAATCGAAGTCCATTTCTTCGGAATAATGTTCCAGCCTGCTAGACGATATGTCACTTTTTCCTTGTATTGTTCTCTCTTGACGAAACTTTGTCTCATTCTATGTGTATTCGTCTAGCAGAGCTAATCGAAGTCCATTTCTTCGGAATAATGTTCCAGCCTGCTAAACGATATGCCACTTTTTCCTTGTATTGTTCTCTCTTGACGAGAGTTTGTCTCATTTTATGTATAGTTGTCTTGCAGAGCTAATTGAAGTCCATTTCTTCGGAATAATGTTCCAGCCTGCTAGACGATATGTCACTTTTTCCTTGTATTGTTCTCTCTTGACGAGACTTTGTCTCATTCTATGTGTATTCGTCTAGCAGAGCTAATCGAAGTCCATTTCTTCGGAATAATGTTCCAGCCTGCTAAACGATATGCCACTTTTTCCTTGTATTGTTCTCTCTTGACGAGAGTTTGTCTCCTTTTATGTATAGTTCTCTTGCAGAGCTAATTGAAGTCCATTTCTTCGGAATAATGTTCCAGCCTGCTAGACGATATGTCACTTTTTCCTTGTATTGTTCTCTCTTGACGAGACTTTGTCTCATTCTATGTGTATTCGTCTAGCAGAGCTAATCGAAGTCCATTTCTTTGGAATAATGTTCCAGCCTGCTAAACGATATGCCACTTTTTTTCCTTGTATTGTTCTCTCTTGACGAGAGTTTGTCTCATTTTATGTATAGTTCTCTTGCAGAGCTAATTGAAGTCCATTTCTTCGGAATAATGTTCCAGCCTGCTAGACGATATGTCACTTTTTCCTTGTATTGTTCTCTCTTGACGAGACTTTGTCTCATTCTATGTGTATTCGTCTAGCAGAGCTAATCGAAGTCCATTTCTTTGGAATAATGTTCCAGCCTGCTAAACGATATGCCACTTTTTTCCAGCCTCCTTGTATTGTTCTCTCTTGACGAGAGTTTGTCTCATTTTATGTATAGTTCTCTTGCAGAGCTTTGTTGAAGTCCATTTCTTCGGAATAATGTTCCAGCCTGCTAGACGATATGTCACTTTTTCCTTGTATTGTTCTCTCTTGACGAGACTTTGTCTCATTCTATGTGTATTCGTCTAGCAGAGCTAATCGAAGTCCATTTCTTCGGAATAATGTTCCAGCCTGCTAAACGATATGCCACTTTTTCCTTGTATTGTTCTCTCTTGACGAGAGTTTGTCTCATTTTATGTATAGTTCTCTTGCAGAGCTAATTGAAGTCCATTTCTTCGGAATAATGTTCCAGCCTGCTAGACGATATGCTCCTTTTTTCTTGTATTGTTCTCGCTTGACGAGACTTTGTCTCATTCTATGTGTAGTTGTATAGCAAAGCTAATCGAAGTCCATTTCTTCTGAATAATGTTCTAGCCTGCTAGACGATATATCACTTTGTCCTTGCATTGTTCTCGCTTGACGAGACTTTGTATCATTATCGGATATACAAAATTCAGTTTTTTGGCTTTTATATCTTCATCATTGTCCAAAGATTTCCACTTATTTGGGCTGAAAGTTTTATTTTTTTCAAATTCCAGTTATTGTGTTTCAGTTGCTTTGTCTTTTCTTTAAGAACTGTGTATTTATATGATGAAAAATGCTGAAATTTGACTTGCCAAGATGTATTAATGTTCATAAAATGATATTTGAAAATTTAATTAATCTGTCTTTAAATTAAAAGCCATTCTTACGGCTCTGAGGTATACCTAGCTTTGACTTTAGCCTTCCAGAGGATACTGTACGAATTTGAACTGTTGTTTCCTTAGGTTTTCCTATCTTAAACTTTCTAATAAATTTTTTGAAATTTTCAACCTTTCTAGAGATTTTCGATTGCGTAACTTGAACTGGAGTGTGATCCAAGAAAACATTTTGATCTTGAATCTTGTAATCCATAGCATCCAACATACCAACATTGAACATAATATTGTCTAGCTCCGTAACATCCAACAAAACTTCCTTGTTTCCAGAAATCAAAGTGGGCTTTGCATCACCAATGTCATGATATAAGTCGTTGTTGTTATCGCTGTTTAATTTTGGTGTTATTATAACAGAAGCATCAATTAAATCATTGTCATAAATGTCACAAGTATTTTTTTCATCGTCAACTGAAGTTTCCAGTAAGGTGCTGTCATGATCAATTTTAAAATCAATGTCTTTATTAATATCTAATAAGAAGTTATCATTATAATTAATGGCGATAATTTCATCAGCTGTAGTTTCTAGAAAGTCGTTGGTCTCAATGCACAAATTATCCAATGTAGTACATTCTAAGTCAGAAACGTGATCAAATAAGATGTTATCATTGCAAGTATTCAAAATAATTTCTGCATCAGTAGCAGTTTCAAACAATACGTTGTCGTCAAGAGTTTCCAAAACAGTTTGCTCAACAGACTTTGTTTCTATAATCTGGCCTCCTTCTGAAGTAGAAGTGCTCTTAAAGTGTCTAATAGATTCTGACACAAACACAGTTCCGATGTTAAGAACTAAAGACAAGACGTCGTCGTGAAAACCGAAATCCATCTTGAAGTCAGTGATACTGATTCGAACCACTAAATAGTAAGTCTTTCGCTTTAAAACTCTATGTTTTAAAATAAATCTCTAAGAATATACTCAAAATTCGCAAAAAAGCAGTCAATCATACACTTTCAAATCATAAAATGAATTGTAACAATTTATAAACAGTTGGTAAAAATCATTGTTTCATTCACTATCATTTTCGATTGTTGGAATCTTTGTTTGGAGAATAATAAATTATTCATTCTTTCCTTCTAATATTATTTGTAATAGAGTACATACCAACAATATGAACTACATTGTTCAGCTGGAAATGGGCATCTATATGTTAAGCCAGATATGGGCATTTATATATATATATATATATATATCATTGAATTGCTTTTGTAATTTTCTATTCTACTATCAAGCAGTGTTTAACTTACAAACTCTTCAATGGATAATATGCCAATAACAAATTGAATTTTTTTGTGTGAGCAGATCAGATGTCTTGATTTCCTTTTGTAAACAGGAAAGAGATGGTATAGTTCCAAGAAAATGGAGTAGATTAAGAATGTAAATCATCTTACCCCTATATAATATGTATATATACCTAACTCGCACTAGAGTCATGCACCGAAGCCACTGTTTTGAAAAACGTATAAACACAGTGAGGGCCTATATATATATATAAATATTAATATTATTATTTTTTGCTGCAGATAGGCTTCTTCTTATGACAGCTAAAAAAAAGCAACGAAATCTTTCTAATTAATTTTTATTGTCTATACACACGTATTGTGTGGCCTGATGGCCGATTGACTAGTGTTCGGTGCCACAGGTTTTGGGTTCCAGTCCCGACGTTGCCATGGATGTTTGCAGTGGTTCCGAATCCAATTTAAACTGTTTGTCGCAGTCTAATAGGGTTGTTGGGCGTAGGGCTGACAACTCTACCCCCTAAGACAAACATCGCTCGTCTCATTACCTACCAGTGTGTAAACGGCCTTGGCCAACCATGGGGCTGTTGCGCCAATGATGAGGGTGATCGTGATAATACTTAAAATAAATGAAAACTGCTTGCAAAATTACCAGATAATCGGCTTCTTTTTGAAAGAAAGTTAAATTTTTTTATTTTTTTAAGATAGTATATATATATATATATAAATATTAAAAAATAGAAAGTGCTAAATTTACTATTTAAAATTCGACCGTGTTTATTAGATATAAAAATTACAAATAGTAATCACGGCAAACTTTTGCAGCCAGACAGATGTCAGCTATGAGGGGCTAAATGTGATTAAAAACAAAGTTTCAGAAAAATATAAGCAAGGCTCTTCAATAATGCAAACAAACGAGGGAAAAAGAGAGAACGCATTTCCTCTCCCTGGCCCTGCAATTAAAACAACCGAACAGTTAAGCACACAAATTAATAACCCAACAGCGTTGGGCACGGAATCCTCAATTTACTGCATCATGTAATGTGCGCAATTTACTGGAAAATTACCAACGCTTATAATAAAGAAAAAAATGGTAACGAGTTTCTCTTAATTTGATGGCGGTAAAAATGTCTGGACACCATTTGACATATAAAAGGGATTAATTGGGGAAACTTTTTTCTCTTTATTACATCACACGTCTCTTTAATATAACACGGTCTTTAGGATCGCGAAAAGTTTATCAATCCACGATCATTAAGTCCCTGGTGTAAAGGAGAAAAAATTATTATGTTTTAAAACACCTCCATTTTGCTACAGGTTTGGTAGTGATGGCGGTAAATTAAATTTTATTTTAAAAAATGAAAAAAAAAAAAATTGTAACTTTTAAATTTGTTTCATAGCATATCACAACTTGAAATTCTGAAGTATTATTGAAAAATTCATTTATTTAAATGTTTCGCATGCATTTATTTTTATAAGTTGTTGTTTCTTATACCACTTTAATATTATTATTTACCACTTTAACTTAATATGATTATTATTTACTACTTTACAAAATATGATTATTATTTACACTTTACCAAATATGATTATTATTTACACTTCACCACTTTAATATGATTATTATTTACCATTTTACCACTTTAATATGATTGTTATTTCTTATACCACTTTGATAGACAGCAACATCTAGACCAAGCCCACGAACCGTGTGGTCTTATGGTTGAAGGGAAAGGGGGCATCTTCTTTTGTGATGGAACCCCAGTAGGTAGAAGTTTGATTTGGCTCCGTGACGCTGACTTTTTTTACTGGGTAGGGTTGTCAGGATAATGGTTGCCCAATTCCCAACGCTCTACAGTCATATTTGACTGTGAACCTACTGCTTAAAGTGGATTCCGAACCACTACAAACATCTATGGCAACGCTGGGTCTCGATACCGAAACCTGTGGCATAGAGCTCCAGGAACCTTGTCTACTTTTATAAGTATGATAATTAATCCTTAACATCATTTCGAAATTTCCCAACGTGTTTTCATAATTTGAATTTTATTTGTCGTAATGTGAAGTTATGTGAAGGCATGCACAAAAATTTATATACACATTCCAAAAAGTAAATATGTTGTTGTTGTGAAAAGTTGTTGTTTTCAAATACAAGCATATATATTTAAATTTGTGCTTAATAAGTGTACTTGAGTTTATAGAAAATTGTAGGAAAAAAAACTTTTTGAAAAATTTAACAGGGGCAGAATCAAAATTTTTTTTGTAAGTAATGCATGTATTTCTATTTTGTAGGTAGGATTTTTAAATAGATATGAAATTTATCATTATCAATCCATCATGTATTGTTAAACTCTAAAGTGTATTTCGGTAATGCTGTTTTATAAATTTAGTAAAAATAACAAAAACCATGCTTTTTAAAAAGATATTTATATTGCAACCCCGGCACACGTTGTCCTGCCAAAAAAAAAAATGTATTGTATAAAATTACATATAGCGAACATATTCGCCATGTTCCAATAAATGGGCATACTGATTTTCATGGATATCGTTTGAACGGTATATGAGATGAAATGCGCAACAGCATCTGGTGGCAAGTAGCAATGGCGTGAACCTATTTCCCATACTCGAATATATATTATTACCAATTTTCATAGATATTTGTTAAACGGTAGTTGATATACTGCAGTATCGTCTGTGGGCGACTTACAACAGAGGGGGTTCTTCGTGTTTTGTCAAAAACATGCACATAATTTCTTTAAAATCGGTCGAACTGTTTAGGAGGAGGCCAGTGAAAAACACACGTACAGAAGAACCTGATCGCAGCGCCACCTACCCGGTCCAATTGGGTATCTAAACCATTCAAGGACCGACTGAAATACACACAAAAAATTTCACCGAAATTGGTCATGTCGTTTAGGAGGAGTTCAGAGGCAAACACATGTACAGAAGAAGAATATATACAAAGATCATAAACCGGATAAGAAAAAGACGAAATGGGAAACAAAAACATTTTCAAAATTTGTGAGAAACACTGAAACTAAAAATAATTAGAGAAAGATTCGATTTTTACGCTCACAAATAGTAATTGATCGAAATGATTGAATTTATTTGTAAGTAAAATAAAATCTACATTAACTAAGTACATAAAGCATCTATAAAATTTTAAGAATAGTTTAAAAAAAAATCAATATCAGAAAATCTTGCAAACAATAACTATAACATTTAATAATATCATATCTCAACTGGCTTTCTTTAAATGATATCTGTTTAATCGACAATAATTTGTGATGACTTTTTGTTGTTGTTCAGTGAACAGTTGCTGTCATTGATTCGAAAGTCAAACAAAGAAAGGTAATAAATTTTTACAACTAATAGACCACACTAGAGATTTTTCAAACAAAACAAACTGTTAAACAAGATTAAAATTGTAACTTCTGTTATAATCCAAACATAAATTGGAGATCATTTGCTTTGGTAAATGACGTTCCAGGTCACTGAAATGTTGGTAAATTTTAAGTAAATAATGCTAGACAATTGACTACTAGACTATACTATATCTTACTAATATTATTTATTAGAAGATTCTAATACTCAGTACTGATAACGGTGGTATTTTTTGATTGGAAAAATTTAACATGCCATAATAATGTTGAGGATTTATGAATTACTGAAAATGATATTTTTCGATTGGAAGACTCTAATACACAATAATGAAAATGGTGAAATTCTTTTATAGGAAATCTCTAATATGTCATAATGATATTGAGGATATTTTTAGTAATGAAAATGGCGATATTTTTTTATTGGAAGAAGTCTAATACGCAATAAATTATTTCCTGATAAACTGACGGGAATTCTATTTATTAGAGAAGTAATGGATAGAATACTAATTTTTAAACAAAGTGTTAAACAAGATTAAACTTCATACTTCTGTTATGATTAAAAAATTATTCGGTAAATTAATGGTATTGTTACAAAATCCTACATGGTATCTATTATTGTTTAACGACACTAAGTTGATGATTAAAATGGGTGCTTAAGTTTAATAAAATTCTTTACAAGGAAAACTTTGCTCGAACAACAAATGTGAAAAAATTCACCGCACTAGATAAAGAAACATATTTCAAATAAACAAAATTTGCTTTTTGAGAATACACTTATAACAAAAGACATTTTTTAGCTTTAAGTTTTAGCTCTTTATTTTGTTGAACATCAGTGGAGTTCCTGTTTCACTTAAGTTAGTCTAGCACAGCTCACCGACTAGAGATTGTCTTTTTTACAGCTAATTGCCCTGAATTTGCGTAATAATGATACTAAACCCACACTGTAAAGAAATATAAAACATTAAAATGAAATATAAAAAATATATAAATATATACGAAATAAAAAAGATAAAATTATTAAATAATATCTCTTTTACTAGTACGATATTGGTTTTTTCACTGTTTCACTTAGCTTTTGAAAATCGATCTCAATTTGCGTATTTGCACATTTTAATTGGTGTTGTGGGTTAGCGTCTGTTATATTTGAGCATGTTTTGTGTTTGGTCAATTTCATTTTCGAAAAAAAATGATTCGCAGCTGTAAGTTGAACCAAAAGCGCTATCTGAGAGTCTTGTTTGTTCTGCTATCAACAATCAATTGTGTGTATCTAGGTATAGTCACTACGTCACTGAAGTCCCTTAAAAATAGAACCTGTTATATTAGATGTTCCAAGATATCTGCGTTCGTAGAATATAATTTAATTATTATGCAAATTCATAACTGTAAATTCATAAATAAAACTGGCAACATCAGTCCTATATTCGCAAGAATATTATTTTAAAATCAAAGCTAATTTTTTCTCATAAATTCGACAGTTAATTTCTGAATATGTGGATGCGCAAATATTGTATTTTTTAATACATTTTTTTCACTACTTTGACGTTTGACCTTTTTGACGTTGCCCTTTTAATTTATTTTTATTGTAAAGAAACATATTTTATAAAAATGTGATAAATTTCACAGACCGGAAAAATATTCAATCCGCGGGCCACGGGTAGGCCCCTTCTGTGTTAAGCCTTCTTATAGCATACATATAGAACATTTTTACACAATGAAAGTAATTTTATCATCAAATTAATGAAAGTATTTAATCAAGGAATAGTTATAAAATTATAAATTAATTAAAAAATATTTAAGTATTCACATGACTCTTTCGTAACGATTTTCACTGCTTTATTTTTATAAAACTTTAAAAGTTTTTGTGTTAAACATATCAGTTGCTTTTTATGCAATGGGTGTTCATCAATTGTTGTACAATATTTATCTTTTACATGCGAATGTATTATTCATTCTCCCACTGATAGCAGTAATAAATAGCTTCTGTCCACATTTTTCAAACGCTAAAGTGCAAATATTTGCTGTAGTACTCCCAATTTAAAAATTTTAAATAACAAAAGTATTAAAGATGCTTAAAAATGAATTTCCAATATTGAACGATCTATCGATGTATATAATACATGGGAAGTTATTCGCAATGTCATTACTTCAGTAATCTGTGCAAATGTTTTGAAGTGTCAAAACAATTAGATCGATTAGAGAGCGACATGCTTACAAACAGAATGAGGCTTTCAATTTATTCTTCAAATCGACTCTCTTTCCAAAATAAAATTTTGTTTTGTTTAATACAGGAGTTCCCAAATTGTAAATAAATGCTGTAACGAACTCTAATGAAATAGTTAATTTCTTTAAAATATTGTATTTTATATGTACTTATTTTACTTTTTCAAATACATATGGCGTTGAAATTATTTCATTTATTCACGCGCACACACACACAAAATTTGATTCAACACGGTAGTAAGTAATTTTTTTTAAATTCAAATATTCCATCCTACTTAACTTATTGATTATGCAAAAATGATTTTCGTTATTTTTAATAACGCAATGCAATTTGCAATAAAGGCAATTTGTGTAAACTAATTGGACTTATTTTTCATTTTTAAAGTGTTCCACCACATTTTTGCCTCAAAGGCCAATGATTCAATTCATTCTTAAATTAAAGTCAAAGGAAATTCAACCCACAAGCCTAATATGTTTCCATCGCGTCTCTTCATAAACTCTATATAGTTTTTAAGTATCATACACCTTAGCCATATTACCCCAACAACAGTATTAGATGAATTAAATATAATTAGCTGAATGTAATATTTTAAATTAGTTATAAACTGGTATTTCATATCAAGTTAATGATAAAAGAGAACTAGATATGTGTTCAATGAAAATAAATACTACGTGACTGAACATGTTGTCATTGCAAAATGGTAATGATTTCATTCAAGATGTAAAGGTAAAAAATATTCAGTAGAATATAGTTAGCTTATATTATATACATAAATACTTAAAGTACACTTCAACGAAGGTTATACATGCACGAATTGTTAAATTAAAAACTGTTTGTACTTTCATCATTAAGCAAATCTGTACACAATAAAATTGGAATAAATAATTCATATTATAATTCATTGTTTAACGTTCGTATAAAAGCTCATAATATTTCAACGGAGGTTACTAGCCTTGTTACCTATACTATGAAAATATTTCACACAAATAACAAATTCAAATTTTTTTACATTTTTTAAATACATATTAAACTGCATTGAAACAATAATAGTTATTTTTGATGTAAATATAATCATAACTACTGTGTTACTAAATCTTAAAAAGTAAATGTTTAACCTTTGAATTACGATCTCCTGCAAAAATTATACAATTCCTAAATATATGTTATTTCAGAACATGAATTCTTGTAGAAATATTCCATTTTATACATTTATAAAAATATATGTATGTATAAATATAATTCGTACTTCACAATCATTTATTACGGTATCTTCTATCCTACCACAGACCCTATGTTAAAAAAAATAAAATTTAATTCACCGAAAAAATATTGTTCTGAAACATACAATAAGAGCTAGTGTAACATCTTTTAAATAAAATAAAATTAAATGAAAAATAAATTATGTTATCAAACAAAACAAATTAAGCATAAGATCATTCAGTGAGGAAAGAAAATTATTTTATTGTAATAAATGAAACTTTTAGAAAATACAGTTCTCGCTTGACGAGATTTTGTCTCATTGACTGTGAGCTTATCTGTGCAGATACAAAATCCATTTCTTTGCGGTATGATCTTAAACTGTTACATGGTGTGTCGTAATTCTTGCACCTTTCTCGCTTGAGGAATGTTTGTCGCATTTTCTGTGGAGTTGTCTAGCAGGGAATTTGAAGTCCTGTTCTTCTTATTTAGTTCCCCTTCTTCTAGACGGTATGTCACGATGTTCTTGTATTTGTCTCGCTCGACGAAACTTTGTCGCATTTTTTTGTGGAGTTGTCTAAAGGGAATTTGAAGTCCTTTTCTTCTTAATAAGTTCCCCTTCTGCTAGACGATATGCCAAGATGTTCTTGTATTTGTCTCGCTCGACGAAACTTTGTCGCTTTTTTGTGGAGTTGTCTAGAGGGAATTTGAAGTCCTTTTCTTCTTAATAAGTTCCCCTTCTGCTAGACGATATGTCACGATGTTCTTGTATTTGTCTCGCTCGACAAAACTTTGTCGCATTTTCTGTGGAGTTGTCTAGAGGGAATTTGAAGTCCTTTTCTTCTTAATAAGTTCCCCTTCTGCTAGACGGTATGCCACGATGTTCTTGTATTTGTCTCGTTCGACGAAACTTTGTCGCATTTCTTGTGGAGTTGTCTAGAGGGGAATTTGAAGTCCTTTTCTTCTTAATAAGTTCCCCTTCTGCTAGACGGTATGCCACGATGTTCTTGTATTTGTCTCGTTCGACGAAACTTTGTCGCATTTCTTGTGGAGTTGTCTAGAGGGAATTTGAAGTCCTTTTCTTCTTAATAAGTTCCCCTTCTGCTAGACGGTATGCCACGATGTTCTTGTATTTGTCTCGTTCGACGAAACTTTGTCGCATTTTCTGTGGAGTTGTCTAGAGGGAATTTGAAGTCCTTTTCTTCTTAATAAGTTCCTTTCCTACTAGACAGTGTGTCACGTTTTTCTTAAATATTTCACGCTTAACGAGATTTTCTTGCATTTTTTTGTTTACTTAATATGTTTCTAAATTAAAAGTCAATTTTACGGCTTTGCGGAATACTCAACTTTGATTTTAGTCGTCCAGAGGATACTGTAGGTATTTGTCCTGTGGTTTTCTTTGGTTTTCCTATCTTAAACTTTGTAATAAATTTTTTGAATCTTTCAACCTTTTTAGAGACTTTCGACTGTGAAATTTGAACTGGAGAATTAACCAAAAATAATTTTTATCGTCAATTTTGTTCATTAGCTCCATAACATCTAACAAAATTTCTTTTTCTCTAGAAATCAGAGTGGGCTTTGCATCTCCACTATCATGAAATAAGTCTTTGTCGTTTAATGCAGCATCAATTGAGTTATTTTCATAAATGTCACATATATTTTTTTCATCATCAACTGGATCCTCTAATAAGAAGTTGTCATGATCAATTTTCAAATCAATATCTGTATTAACTTCTAATAAGACGTCATCATTATCATTAATGGCGATTTCTTCTTCAGTTGTAGTTTCTACAAAGTCATTTGTCTTACAGTACAAATTATCCAAAGTACTTTCTAAGTTAGCAACAGAATCCAATAAATTGTCACTATTGTAAGAATCCAAAATAATCTCTGCATCAGTAGCAGTTTCCAAAAATACGTCGTGGTCAAGAGTTTTCAAAACAGTTTGCTCAACAGACTTGGCTTCAATAATCTGGCCTCCTTGTGAAGTACTATTGCTCTTAAAGTGTCTGATAGATTCAGACACAAACACGGTTCCGATGTTCAAAACTAAAGACAAGACGTCGTCGTGAAAACCGAAATCCATCTTGAAGTTTGTGATACTGATTCCAACGACTAAATATTAAGTCTTTCGCTTTAAAGCACCATATATTTAAAGAAATCTCTAACAATATATATTCAAAATTCGCAAAAAGAAATCAATAGTACACTTTCAAAACTTAAAATGAATCATAACAGTTTATCAACAATTGATAAGAATCATTGTTTCAATTACCATAATTTCCGATTGTTGGTATCATTGTTTGTTAACCACTGGATTATTCTTTTTGTTATAACTTTCATTCGAATATGATTTACAACAGAATGCATAAAAACAATGTAAGCTACATTGTTGAGATAGAAATAGGCATATACATATAAGTCTAGCCAGATAAAAGAATATATATATCACCTAACTGCTTTTGTATTTTTTATTCTAGTATCAGCAGTGTTTAACTTACAAACCCGGGGTCCTGATGAGTAATTTGCTTGCGCTGTGTCCGTTGATATTACAGGCTTCACGTTCTTATGTTGGCGGGGGCATGGATTATTGTTGGTGGTTATTAATCCATGTTAAACTGTAGATACTGGTCTAATTAGCCTGAAGTGTACACAAAATGCCCGAGAGTGACAAACCATACTAAATCTGGCGGAGACGTGGATGTTTGTAAGTTGTTCGGAATCCACATTAAAATATAGGCCCCGGTCTAAAGTGGTTCCAAACGGGCCCGGTTCTAAACTCTCAATGTATAATAAGCCAATAACAAAATGAATTGTTTTCATGAGAGAAGATTAAACATCTTGATTTCATTTTGAAAACAAGAAAGAGATGTTATAGTTCTCTCTCTTTTTTTCTCTCTCTCTATATATATATCACCAGCACCAGTTGCTTATACTGAAGCCATGGTTTTGAAAAACATATAAACTTATTACTAGGACGTAATGTCTCATACACACAGAAGGGTTACTTAGTTGGGTATTCTATGCTTATCCGATTAGACATTCAAAATTCTCCTTCAAGTACCCATTTTCCTTTGATATTATACAATTTAAAACTTTTATTTTTACTTTTAAACTTTTACTTTTACTTTTAAACTTTTACTTAACTTTTTAAAAGGATACTATTAAACCCCATCAGAAATGACCATTCTCACCTATTACCCTTTAGTTATACATTCATTTGACTTGGTCATTTGCCTATTTTCCTGTTTCTAGCTAGTCGGACAATTGTTGAAAGGCAAAAGCGGCCGCCAAAAATAACAGAAGGGAGATATCTTTAATATATTATTGAGTTCTTAAAGCTGTTAGCAAGATGGGTAGAGTCCACCTGCTGTTGTTAGAGATAGTATTGTATAATCACTCTAATACATTCCGCATTCATACACTCCATTCCACACTTCATCACTCCCCATTACCACACTACCGCAATTCACGTTATCAAACTACCACACTTGACACTACAACACTCTACGCTATAAGCACCATCATCATTATTGGTGCAACAGATCCATGACGGACCAAGTCCGTCTGTCTGCTTGCAGAATTCAAATCAGGAGATGTTTTCTTTTTTATGGGGTAGGATTGTCGGTCACTTTACCACTACAATCATATCAGGCTGGGATCTGAGGTTTAAAGTGATTCCAAAACGCTACAAACAACTACGGCACAGCCGGACTAGAACCCTGTGGCACCGAGAGCTAGTCCCTCGGCCTTCAGTTCCCATCCCACTAACAAATCAAGAATAATATGCTACACTCTTCGATCATGAAAAATTAATCATTTGTAAACGTATTTTAGGGAGCATGTTGGCCGAGTGATTAGTGCTCTGGCGCTAGGTGCCCATGTTTCAGGTTTGAGTTCCGGCGGTGACTAATAAGCCTACTTTATAAAAAGAAAAACATCTCTTGTCTCGTAATCCGCCAGTAGGCAAACAGATTTGGCCCACCATGGCCCTGTTGCGCCAATGATGATGATGATGATATGCAAATGAAAAACTGCGTGCAACATTTCCAGGAGATTTCCATGGAAGTTAAAAAATTTTTTTACGATAGTATATAGTATATATAAAATTGTTAAATATTTGTAAGTGCTTAATTTACTATTTAAAATTCGACCATGTTTATTGGATATAAAAAATACACAGAATAATTACAATGGATATAAAATAAACCTGCAAACTTTTGCAGTCCCACAAATGTGAGCTAAGAGGGTTAAATGTGATTAAAAACAAAGCTCCAGAAAAATATAAACAAGGCTCTTCAATAATACAAACAAATGAGAGGAAAAAGAGAGAAAGCATTTCCTCTCCCTGGCTCTGCAATTAAAACAACCGAACATTTGAGCACACAAATTAATAACCAAACAGCATTGGACATGTAATCCTCAATTGTGCAAAGCGCGCAATTTAGTGGAAAATTACCAACGTTTATAATGAAAAAAAAAAATGGTAACGAGTTTCTCTTAATTTGATGATGCGGTAAAAATGTCTGGACACTATTTGACACATAAAAGAGAATTAATTGGTGAAACTTTCTCTTGTTCTCTTTATTACAGCACGCATCACTCTAATATAGCACGGTCTTTAGGTTCGCTAAAAGTTTATCAATCCACGGTCATTAAGTCGCTGGTGTAAAGGAGAAAAAATGATAGCGTTTTCAAAGACCTCCATTTTGCTACACGTTTGGAAGCCATGGCGGTAAATTAAATTTTACTTAGAAGATCTGAAAAGTTTCTTAACTTTTTAAAATTTTTATTTGAAAATTGCTTTTATTTAAATGTTTTCTCATGAACTTATTTTTACATGTAATATATTTAATTCTTAATCATCCTCGTCAGTATCGCAACTACCCCATGTTGGGCCAAGGCCACCTGTCAACAGGCAGATTTCGAGACATGAGATGCTTTCTTTTTACGGAGTTGGGTTGTCAGTTCTACCCCCAATGCTCTACAGTCATATTATACCGGGACCTACGGTTTAAAGTGGTTAATTCTGAATAACATCTCGAAACTTCTCAATGTGTTTTCATGCATTTAATGTTATTTTTAATTTTGTATCTATGTAAAAATACTCAAAACTTTTATGAACTTATTCCAAACAGCGAATATGTGACAAAAAATTGTTGTCTTCAATTACAAGCATATATATATTTAATTTTTTTCTTAATAAGGGAACTTGAATTTACAGAACAATTGTAGGAAAAAAACTTTTTTGAAATATTAACATAAACTGCAAACACAGAAAACTAAAAATGATTAGGGACAGATTCGAATTTTACATACAATTACATTACAATTTATTGTAAGTAAAATAAAATCTACTTCTACATTAATTAAGTACATAAAGTATCTAAAAAAATTTTAAGAGTAGTTTTTTCAAAAATAAATCTCAGAAAACCTCTCAAACAATAACTGTAACATTTAGTATTAAGATATTTAAACACATGCTCTATTGGATTCAAGTTCGGTGAGTATATTTACCAATCCATACGGGTGATATCTTCCAATTGAAGGCATTCGTCTACAATGTTTGCACGGTGAGGACGGGCGTTGTCATCCATAAACAGAAATTCAGCACCCATGGCGCCCCGAAACAAACGTACATGTTGTTCCAGAATGACATCCCGATAGATGTGGCCTGTCATCGTTACACTCTGAACATGCAGGTCAGTTCTGGAACCAAGAATAATTCCTCCCCAAACGAGCCATCCTGCACCACCGTAACGGTGTCGTTCAATGGTGTTCTCTTGGTGGTAACGGGTACCTGGCGCTCTCCATATGAAAGTCCGGCGAGAAGCAGACTGCAAACTAAACCTGGACTCGTCGGAAAACATCACACCAGACCACTGTTGCGGTGTCCACAATGCATGCTCTCTACTCCAGGTTAATCGCAGTCGACAGTGAGTTGCGGTAAGTGGCCTACGAGCATATAGACCAATGTGCCCTAAGCGTCTGTACACGGTCTGCCTTGAAACTGTCGTACCGGTAGCTGAAGAGAGCTGACGAGACAGGTCTGATGCTGTGCTCCGTCTGTTTCTTTTGGCAGTAACTGCTAAATACCGGTCCTCATTCGGCGTTTTACTCGGGGGCGACCTATGCTGTAACATCTACTTACATTACCATCATCTTGGAATCGTTGCCAAAGCCTAGAGATGTCACTCTGGGCGATTCCAAGTTCCTCAGATACTTCCAGCTGGGTAAGTCCAGATTCCAGTCGTCCGATAATTCTACCACGTGAATAATCATCCAAATGCTTCCTTTGTGCCATAACTATGCGGTTATTGCACTGAAAGGCTTTTAAAGCGCTTGTGAACAATTTTACTTCTTTGCCACCATTCCTTATATACCCCTCTCTTACACTCTCGTCATTGTGATGTACTATCCGCGCCATCTGGTGGTTTCCTGTAATTTGCATATTCTTCTTCAAGATGTGTGTGATAATTCTACAGGTGAAATTTTTATTTTAGAGTTCAATTTCTGTGTGATTCTGAATTATCCTTAATTTATGGACATGAGTGTAATTGATAGTACTCGTTTTAAACAAAGTATTACAATTTAAAGTTAATGCTAAAATTTAAGACAAAGATTAAAATTTTTGGTTAATCACGAGTAAACCCTAATTGTCAAGTATACAACACGATATGTTGGGTGAAATCATTTGATTGGTAATATCTAATACGCAATAAGGAAAATGGCGATATTTTTTTAACTGGAAGAAGTCTGATAAGCAATAGATTATTTCCTGATAAACAGACGGGAATATTATTTATTAGAGAAGTAATGGATAGAATACTAGTTTTTTAAACAAAATTTTAAACAAGATTAAACTTGATACTTCTGTTATGATTCAAAAACAATTTGGTAAATTAATGGTAATGTTACAAAACCGAACATGCTATTTATTATTGTTTATGGACACTAAGTTGGTGTATAAAATTGATGCTTAAGATTAATAAAATTCTTCGTAAGGAATATTTTGTTCGAATTACAAATGTGAAAAAATTAACCATCCTAGATAAAGAAAAATGTTCCAAAGAAACAAAATTTGTCTTTTGAGAAATCCCTAATAATAAAAGACAACTTTAGTCTCAGGCATAAAGTGTAAAGACTAAGACTTAGTCTTAAAGGACTTTAATCTCTGACTATATTTTCCATGTTCCAATAGTGTATACTCATTTTCATGGATATCGTTTGAATGGTATATAAGATGAAATGCTGGAGCACCACTGTAACAATAAAGTGGATAGCGCGAACCTATTTTCCACACTCGAATACATATTATTTCCAGTTTTCATAGAGATTAGGGTAGCCTGAAAACATTCTCCATGTTTTATCAAATACACAAAAAAAAAAAAAAAAAAATCAAAACGGTCCAACACGAAGTTGATGTATAAAATTGATGCTTAAGCTCAATAAAATTCTTTATAAGAAAAAGTTTGCTCGAACTATGTGAAACAATTGACCAACCATCCCAGATAAATAAAATCATTTCGAATAAATAAAATTTCCTTTTGAGAAATCACTTATAATAAAAGACACCTTTAGTCTTAGCTTTAGTTTTTTGTTTTGTTGAACATCAATGGAGTTTGTGTTCCATTTAAGTTAGTCTAGGACAGCTCGCCGACTAGAGATTGCATTTTTACAGCTAATTGCCCTGAATTGGGTGTCACATGTAAGAAATGCAGAAAACTTACACCAGTCTGCTTTACTGTTAATGCAAAACGCTCTGATAACGTTGACACAATCACCACTCCTCACTTCTGAAAGTGCAGACTGCATTAGACGCCGCCAGAGGACTCAGTTCTACTGTACACTAGCTGTGAATGTTACTACTGGGCCACAAGTTGGGCTATTCCTTGCGCTTAAAACTATATGAAATTTAATGATTATTTCAGAAATCCTGATGGAGTATTACAGCATATGTAGGAGAGTATAGAGTATATGTTCGTCATGGAAAAAATGATCAATCTATACACATCAGTTTCAAATGATGTAATTTACATATATAATATAATCGATATATAATTTGCAATGTCTGTCTTTTGCTTAATTAATGGTGCATTTAATCTGCTATTTTATTTTGCTTTCGAAACTTTTCAACGGACATAATGTAGAATTTAATACATTTAAAAAAAATTAATTTGTCAGAAACTTTATTATTGATATTTTTATCTATGAAATTAGTACGTTGCTCAAAATTTTGAATTTCTAAAGTTTTGTAATTATAGAAAACTGCGATAAATTATAAAAATGGGAATTATCTGGAAATGTAAAAATTTCCTTCTTTGAAAGTCAAACATTACCTTCCCCCTTTGCATGAAGGTCTAATGAAACATAATGCGTTTCTATTACCTATAACATAGAAAACTGGCAAGCTTCCAGGTCAGACTGATTCAAATATAATGGTGTAATAGGGGAAAAAGGAAATTTTGGAAGGATTTTAGTAAGGATAAAAAAAACCTCAAATTTTTCATCATTAAAATTTTAATTTGCAATGTTTCAAAAGGAAATTATATAAAAAATATCCGCAATAACAGTGAAATTTTTTTCTTGAAAAATATTTGCGCCACCATTTTGTCTTAGTAACCATCCTAACATATAACTGGTTCATCTATTTCACCGTCTAAGCCGGACGTTTTCCTTTTAACCGAATTGCTGGTGGGAGCATATTATCGTATTCATTTATAAAACTCAAGTTGCGGTAAAATCTCAACATTATTGCACGAAAACGGTATCCTATTAAGATTGCGTTTACAGAGTAGTTGAACTCTCTTAATAGAATTGAGTGAATAATGTAGTTCTTGGATTATTACATTTTTTTAAACTAAAATCCTAATAATGTTAATAGTGATCGCCAATATTGGCGTTTGTTGATAGCTTGATTATAAACTTTTGATTTAAGCCTTTGTATAATACATTATTTATCTATTTGTGTAGCTCACCATGAAAATGGCATTCAATCATTTAAGAATACGCCAGTTGAATCCCTTTAATAGAATTGAGTGAATGTAGTAGTTCTTGATTTGTTATAACTATCTCAGGCTAAAATCTTCATTGTATTTAGAAAGTTAGCTAATATTTGCGTTCTTTTGCCAACTTGGCTGCCCTTTAAGTCTTTGTATAGTTTGACTCTTATAGTTCACTGCCCAAAAACAGTATTAATTTTATTAAGATTATATCTGTTGAAGGCATTTAATAGAACTGAGGGAATATTAGAACTCTTGGTTTGTTTAAACTATCTAAGGCTAAATTCGTAATTATATTTATACATTTCGCTAAACCGATCGCCAATATTTGCGTTCTATTGCCAACTTGGCTGTACTGTACTTAAATCTTTATACTTTACCCCTTATAGTACACAAAAACAGGATTAATTCTGTTAAGATTACACTAGTAGAATCTATTTCATAGAATTGAATAAATATTGCAGCCTTTTTGTTTTTTTATAAGTATCTCAGGCTAAAATCATAATTATATTTAGAATGTTGATCAATTCGATCGCCAACATTGGCATCTATTGCTTACCTGGTTGTAACACTACGTAAGTTTTTTTTCTTTCAAATTTTACGTAGCTTACCGCTTATAGTTCACTGCACAAAAATGATTAATTCTATTGAGATTACGTCTGTTGAATTCATTTAATAGAAATGAGTGAATGTTGTAATTCTTGGTTTGTTAAAACTATCTAAAGCTAAAATGCTAATTTTGTTTAGAATGTTCGCCAAACCGATCGCCAATATTGCCAACTTCATTACACTTTAACCATTCGTATAGCATATATTTAAAATATTTTTGCAAATGGAAAGCAATTTTCTTGTCAAATTAATGAAGCTATTTAAAAAAGGACTTTTTATAAAATTATCAATTAATTAAAAAGTATTTAAATATTCCCAAGAAGTCCTCGTTACGATTTTCACTGCTTTTATTTTTATAAAATTCTAAATCGTTTTGTGTTAAACAGATGTGTTGCTTTTTATGTAATGTGTCTTCATCCATTGCCGTCGAAAACTTTTCTTTTACATGCAAATGTAGCATTTATTCTCCCACAGTAAGATTGATAGCAGTAATAAATTTCGTCTGTTCACACTTTTCAATTCGCCAAAGTGCAAATTTTAAATAACAAAAGTATTAGAGATGTCTAAAAATGAATTACCAATATTGAGCGATCAATCGATGTATTAAATGGGAAACTATTCATATTGGTATTACTTCAGTAATTCGTTCACAGTGTTTTGAAGTGTCAAAACAATTATAACGATTAGAGAACGACATGCTTATAAAGAGAATGAGGCTTTCAATTAAATCTTCAAATCGACTCTCTTTCGAAAATAAAATTTTGTTTTTGAATATTAATACTGGAGTTCACAAAATGTAAATCAGTGTTGTAACAAACGTTAATAAAACATTTAATTTCCTTAAAATATTGTAACTTCAATGTACTTATTTAACTTTGTCAAATTCATATGCTTTGAATTTAATTTATTTACATGCTGGATCGACAATGAAAATAGATCTTACAGAAACGATTCTATTATTGAGAATTAATTAGATTTAATGTGTTACGTGTAGAATAACTTTTGCTTAAAATGTATAATTTACTTTTAATTATCTTCAGCTATTCTTTAATACATTACCCACTAATTAAGTATAAATTAAGTGTTTCTTTATAAACATTTTTGTAAGATAATTTAAAGTGAAAGCTTATCTGTAAATAAAAGCAAATGCTACACTTTTAAAAGTTGTAAAAATTATTTTCTTAAGTGCAATACATTTTTAAAGATATTGAGTTCAATAAAAGTCATTGAATTTATTTCACAAATTTTCTAAATCCATTAATAAAGATCGTAGTTAATAAATTAATGTGGATTCACAATGAAATAAGATCTTATAGAAACGATTTTGTTATTAAGAATGCTTTAGATTTAATGTATTACAATCAGAGCATCTGTGTTTTTTTCGTTTACTTCTTAAGTATTTTATAATACATTACCTATTAATAAAGTATTTTTTATGGAAATTTTGTAAGAAAATTAAAAAAAAAAAGGTTACCTTTGATTAAAACAAAATGCTGCAGTTTTAAAAGTTGTATAAATTATTTTGTTAGGTCCAATAATTTTTACATGTATACGAGTTAAAAAGAATTGCATTTTTTTCACAAATTTTCTAAATTTATTAGTAAAGATTGTAGTTAATAAATTAACGAGAAATAATCAATGAATAATTCTTTTTGTTAGTTTACTGTAAACAGTCAGGCAGATGTCGGGAATTGGCCAAACTGTCTCACAAGCATAATATGCTTCCACTGCGTCCCTTCATACACTTTATTATTTATAACCATACCCATTTGCAATAATACCTGAATAACATTATTAACTCAATTAAATATGCTTTTACAAATTTTATAAATTAGTTACAAATTGATACTTCATATCAAATTAAGTATATGAGAGAATTATAAATTTTCAGTGAAAAATAATTATTTCGTAACTTTATATGTTGCCACTGAAAAGAGTTATGATTTGATATTAGAGGTAGAGGAATTAAAAAAATATATTCAATACAATTTAGTTTGCTTGAATTTTATATGTAAATACTTAAAGTACATTTCACTGAAGGTTATACTTGCATGAATTATGAATTTGACAACAGTTTGTACTTCATACATTTGTAATCGTATTTGTACGCATTATGTACTTCATACATTTGTAATCGTATTTGTACGCATTATGTACTTCATTTGTTTATTTATTTCATTTATTATATATTTTATTATGCACTTCATTTATAATCGTACAATTGCCTGTACTGTTTTTACTTTCAAAATTAAACAAATATAAGCACAATAAAACTGGAATAAATAATTCAAATTATAATTCATGATTTAGTGTTGTTAGAAAAACTAATGAAATTTAAACAAAGGTTTCTAGTCTTGTTATCTGTACTATAAAAATCTTACACAAATATGAAATTTATATTATTTTATAATTTTAAATATATATAAACTGCATCGAAATAAAAATAATTATTCTTGAGAAAAATAAAAGCATAGCTTCTGTGTTACTAATTTTTCTAAGTAAATGTCTAACTTTTGAATTATGACCTCTTGCAAAGATAATATTGTAAGTTGCTTGGTGGGTTATGTTATTTGAGAATATGAATTGTTGTAGAAATATTCTAATTTCTATATCTATAAATGTAACTCATATTTCACAATCATTTACTACAGAAAGTTCTTTTCTACCCCAGACCCTATGTTATGAAAATAAAACTCAATTCACCGAAAAAATACTTTCTGAAAGAAAAACTAAGAACTACAGTAAAATGTTGTAAATAAAATAAAATTAAATGACAAAAAAAATGTGTTCACAAATGAGACAAATTAAACATAAGAACATTGAGTGAGGAAAAAAAAATTTATTGTAATAGATGAAACTTTAGAAAATACAGTTCTCGTTTTGCGAGACTTTGTCGCCTTTTCCGTGTATTTATCTAGCAAAGATTTAAAAAACATTTCTTCGTACTGAATGCCACTACTGCTAGATGTAGTGTCCGTTTCCTTGCATTTTTTTCGCTTTACGAGTCTTTGTCGCCTTTTCTTTGTAGATGTCTAGCAGAAATTAGAAGTCCTTTTCTTCGGAATAAATTTCCTTCCTGCTAGACGGAGTGTCACGTTTCCTTGTATTTTTCTCGCTTTACGAGTCTTTGTCGCATTTTCTTTGTAGATGTCTCAGAAATTAGAAGTCCTTTTCATCGGAATAAATTTCCTTCCTTTGTCGCATCTTTGTAAATTTTTCGCTTTACGAGTCTTTGTATTTTTCGCATTTTCTTTGTAGATGTCTAGCAGAAATTAGAAGTCCTTTTCATCGGAATAAATTTCCTTCCTGCTAGACGGAGTGACACGTTTCCTTGTATTTTTCTCGCTTTACGAGTCTTTGTCGCATTTTCTTTGTAGATGTCTAGCAGAAATTAGAAGTCCTTTTCATCGGAATAAATTTCCTTCCTGCTAGACGGAGTGACACGTTTCCTTGTATTTTTCTCGCTTTACGAGTCTTTGTCGCATTTTCTTTGTAGATGTCTAGCAGAAATTAGAAGTCCTTTTCATCGGAATAAATTTCCTTCCTGCTAGAATAACGTTTCTTTGTATTTTTCTTTTACGAGTCTTTGTCGCATTTTTCTTTGTAGATGTCTAGCAGAAATTAGAAGTCCTTTTCATCGGAATAAATTTCCTTCCTGCTAGACGGAGTGTCACGTTTTTTATTTTTCTCGCTTTACGAGTCTTTGTCGCATTTTCTTTGTAGATGTCTAGCAGAAATTAGAAGTCCTTTTCATCGGAATAAATTTCCTTCCTGCTAGACGGAGTGTCACGTTTCCTTGTATTTTTCTCGCTTTACGAGTCTTTGTCGCATTTTCTTTGTAGATGTCTAGCAGAAATTAGAAGTCCTTTTCATCGGAATAAATTTCCTTCCTGCTAGACGGAGTGTTACGTTTCCTTGTATTTTTCTCGCTTTACGAGTCTTTGTCGCATTTTCTTTGTAGATGTCTAGCAGAAATTAGAAGTCCTTTTCATCGGAATAAATTTCCTTCCTGCTAGACGGAGTGTCACGTTTCCTTGTATTTTTCTCGCTTTACGAGTCTTTGTCGCATTTTCTTTGTAGATGTCTAGCAGAAATTAGAAGTTCTTTTCATCGGAATAAATTTCCTTCCTGTTAGACGGAGTGTCACGTTTCCTTGTATTTTTCTCGCTTTACGAGTCTTTGTCGCATTTTCTTTGTAGATGTTTAGCAGAAATTAGAAGTTCTTTTCTTCTTAATAAATTTCCTTCCTGTTAGACGGAGTGTCACGTTTCCTTGTATTTTCTCGCTTTACGAGTCTTTGTTGTATTATCGGATATACAAAATTCAATTTTTTTCTATTATATCTTCTTCATTGTTCAAAGATTTCCACTTATTTGGGCTTAAAGTTTTATTTTTTTCAAATTCCAGCTGTTGTTTAACAGTTTCTGTATTTTTTCTTTAAATACTATGTATTTAAATGTTGAAAAACTTTTAAAGTTGGCTTGCCTAGATTGAATATTATTTGTAAAATGATATTTGAAAGTTTAATTAATCTGTTTTTAAATTAAAAGCCCTACTGATGGCTTTGCGGAATACCCAGCTTTGATTTAAGTCTTTCGGAGGACACTGTATGAATTTGTCCTGTTGTTTCCTTTGGTTTTCCTATCTTAAACTTTCTAATAAATCTTTTGAGAATTTCAGTCTTTTTAGATATTTTCGACTGCGCAATTTTAACTGGAGTATTATCTAAGAAAATGTTTTTATCCTCAATCTTGTCCATTAGCTCCCTAACATCCAACAAAACTTCCCTGTCTCTGGGAATCAGAGTGGGCTTTGCATCTCCAATAATATGATATAAGTCTTTGTGGTTATCGGTGTTTAATGACGGTGTTATTATAACAGCTTCATCGATCAGGGCATTTTCATAAATGTCACAAGTATTTTTTTCATCATCAATTGGAGCATCCAATAATATGGTGTCATGATCCATTTTCAAATCAATGTCCTTATTAATATCCGATAAGAAGTTATCATAATCATTAACTGAGATTTCTTCTTCAGTTGTAGTTTCTACAAAGTCGTTTGTGTCACTGTACAAATTATCCAAAGTAATGTCTAAGTCAATAACAGGATCCAATAAGTTGTCATTATTATAAGAATCCAAAATAATTTCTGCATCAGTAGCAGTTTCCAACAATACGTTGTCGTCAAGAGTTTCCGAAACATTCTGCTCAACAGGTTTGGTTTCAATAATCTGACCACTTTCTGAAGTATAAGTGCTCCTAAATTTCCCGATAGATTCAGACACAAACACGGTTCCAATGTTAAAAATTAAAGACAAGACGTCGTCGTGAAAACCGAAATCCATCTTGAAGTTTGTATACAGATTACAACGATTAAATATTAAGTCTTTCGCTTTAAAACTCCATGTTTTAAAAGAAATATCTAAGAATATTCTCAAAATTCGCAAAAGGCAATCAAAGGTACGCTTTCAAATCATAAAATGAATTGTAACAATTTATAAACAGTTGGTAAAAATCATTGTTTCATTCACTATAATTTTTGATTGTTAGAATCACTGTTTGGAAAATAAGAAATTATTCATTCTTTCATTCTAATAATATTTGCAATAGAGTACATACCAACAATATAAACTACATTGTTCAGCTGGAAATGGGCATCTATATGTTAAGCCAAATATGGGCATTTATATACACATATATATATATATATATCATCGAATTGCTTTTGTATTTTTCTATTTTATTATCAAACAGTGTTTAACTTACAAACTCATCAATGTATAATATGCCAATAACAAATTGAATTTTTTTGAGGAAGCAGATTAAATACTTTTTCTTTTGTAAACAAGAAAATGATGGTATAGTTCCAAGAAAATGGAGTAATACCATCAATAACCATACCATTAATAATTGATTAAGAATGTAAACCATCTTACCCCAATATAATATATATATATAAACCTAACTCACACTAGTGTCATGCACTGAAGTCACTGTTTTGAAAAACGTATAAACACGGTGAGGGCCTTATATATATAAAAAATATTAATATTATTATATTTTACTGCAGATAGGCTTCTACTTATGACAGCTAAAAAATGAAACGAAATTTTTCTAATTAATTTTTATTGTCCATATACACGTAAAGTGGGGCGTGATGGCCGATTGATTAGTGCTTGGTGCCACAGGTTTTGGGTTCCAGTCCTGGCGTTGCCATGAATTTTTGCAGTGGTTCTGAATCCACTTTAAACTGTTTGTCTCAGTCTAATAGGGTTGTTGGGCGTAGGCGGACAACACTACTACGTAAAAAAAACTACATCTCTCGTCTCGTTATCTACCAGTAGGCAAACGGCTTTGGCCCACTATGGGGCTGTTGCGCCAATGATGATGGGGATGGTGATGACACTTAGTATAAATGAAAATTGCTTGCAAAATTTTCAGATGATCGGTATCTTTTTGCAAATAATTTTTTTTTAAGACGTAATACTCCACACTACCACAATTCACACTACAATACTCCATACTACAGTACTCCACTTCACACCACAATACTCTATAGTATCCCAATACTCTATAGTACATTACTTCATATTACCACATTTCACACTGCCATATCAATAACAGACTGGTGTGCAAAACTTAAGTAACAGGTCGGGTTTTTGCCATAACTCCACCAAAAATCATTTGAGAGACATGACATTCAGAAATGAGGGAGAGTATTATGTACGTAAAGGATCATTTAGTATCGTGATTTATGATTGTCTATCCAAGAGGAAGAACAACAAGAAGGTGTTCCTTAATATTGGATATGCCCTCCCCTTACTGCAATGGTTGCTTCGCACCGTCTCCGCATACTCAGAACCAGTTGGTGCAACATTTCTTGCTTTAGGAGTGCCCATTCCTCAATCAGCATCTGTTTGAGTTGTTGGGTGTTCTCCAGAGGATGTAAGCGTGCTGCAATGCGTCTCCCCAAAGCATCCCACACATGTTCGATGGGATTTAAATCTGGGGAGTACTCTGGCCAATCCATTCGAGTGATATCTTCACTTTCCAGTAGCTCCTCAACAGCAAGAGTCCGATGTGGCCGTGCATTGTCATCCATAAAAATAAAGTCTGGGCCAATGGCACCTTGGAACAGGCACACATGGGGAGGAGTACCTCCTCACTATAGCGATCCCCGGTTACAGATCCTCTGTCGAAAACGTGGAGCTCAGTTCGCCCGTTAAGCAAAATGCCTCCCCAGACAAGAACTCCAGAACCACCAAAACGCCTCGAGAATCGCTTCTGGCACAGAACCGGCTCTCATCCGTAAAGAGGACACGACTCCATTGATCAGTTGTCCAGATTTTGTGCTCTCTGCACCACTGTAAACGGTGGCGTCAGTGGCCAACTTTCAACGGGAGGCAGCGTTCAGGACGGCGGGCGAATAGGCCCACTTTGTGAAGGCGTCTGGCCACAGTAAACCGCGACACTTGTCGCCCCGTTGCTGTACAGAGTTGCTGAGCAATGGCGCTTGCTGACTGCTGTCGGCCTCTTTTCGCCTGCAGGACGATATATCGGTCATCCCCTGCAGTTATCTTCCTCGGCCGGCCACCACCAACCTTTCTAACAGCTGTACCTGTGGTTTGGAGCGCTTTCCAAGCGCGCGAAACGACACTTTTGTTGATTCCGAACTCTGCGGCTACACTGGTGACAGTATGCTTCTCGTCCAGCTTTCCGATCATACTTCGTGTGAAGTCGTCCAGGTGATTTCTTCTAGCCATATTTCACGAACTGACTCACTGGCACTTACAGCGAATATGTTGAATTGCGTCTCCGTCCTTCCTTTTATTCTACTGTTGAGCTGCGCGCGCCGACATCACGCGTTTTGCGTACGCTCACGTCGCCTCCGACGTTTCGTTCCTGATATTTGCATACGCATGACGTTTCTACTGACTTACGTGTTCATTGTACTGATCGCCAGACCTCCTTTTCTGCAATTTCATGGCTATCTGCTAAACTTTTACATTGCTGCTTAAGTTTTGCACACCAGTGTAATATGTATATACCATTCAGTCTTGAAAACTTAATCATTTCCATACTTAATATAAATGAAAACGGCATGCAAAATTTCCAGATGATCGGTTTCTTTTTCCAAGGAAGTTTTTTTAAAAAAAGATAAGTATTTATAATATTATTTTATGATAGTATATATAAAATTGTTAAAAAATTGTGTTTAATTGACTCTTTTAAAATTCGACCATGTTTATTGGATATAAAAAATACACAGAATAATCCCATTGGATATAAGAATAAACCAGGCAAACTTTTGCAGCCACACAGCTACGAGGGCTAAATGTGATTGAAAACAAAGTTTCAGAAAAATATAAACAAGGCCCTTAAATAATACAAACGAGGGAAAAAGAGCGAACGCATTTCCTCTCCCTGGCCCTGCAATTAAAACAACCGAACAGTTAAACACACAAATTAATAAACCAACTGCGTTGGGCACGGAGTCCTCAATTTACTGCATCATGTAATGCGCGCAATTTACTGGAAAATTACCAACGCTTATAACGAAGAAAAAAATAATAACGAATTTCTCTTAATTTGATGGTGCGGCAAAAATGTCTGGACATTATTTGACACATAAAAGTGGATTAATTGGTGAAACTTTTTCTTATTCTCTTTATTACAGCACATGTTACTCTAATATAGCACGGTTTTTAGGTACGCGAAAATTTTACCAATCCACGTTCATTAAGTTTCCGATGTAAGCAGAAAAAATGATTACGTTTACAAAGATCTCCATTTAGCTAAAAGTTTGTTAGCCAGGGCGGTAAATTAAATTTTATTTTAAAAATCTGAAAAGTTTCTTAATATTTAAACAATTTTTTTTTATCATAGCTTGCAATTCTGAAGCATTTTAGAAAAATTCATTTATTTATATGTATCACACGTATTAAATTTTAATCGAAATATCTGAAAATATTGATTTAAAATATTAAATATAAGAAGCAAAAACTTCAGGAAATAAATATTTTTACCTTATCATTTTATTCGCATGCTTTGACACATAGATGGCGCTCTTTCTCTTGTGTAGAAAGGCTTCGTAGATTTTAAACTGGTATTAGAATTGAAAATAGAGCAAATAATTTGTCTTTATGAGTCAATACAAAAAATGAAATAATATTGAGTTTAGTATGCTTAACTAGGAATTTTATTTTCAGTATGCTTGTAATTTAAGGTTAACTTTTGTTGGAATTGAATGTCAGTGATTTAAAATTAACAAAACGACGACTTAGATTTATGAAAAGGTCATTAAATTTTACAGCCAATTTTACGTAAAACAACTACAAATGTAAAATTTTTTAATCAAGTTTCCAGATACAAACACTTCTGAAGTATTTATTAAAATTGTCTTCCTAATTATTTATTAAAAATGTATATGAAGTATCACTACTCTAAGTTCTGATTAACTGAGATCTATTTAATATGAGGGGTGTCATATATGCTTACTTTTCGTACTTCACGTTAATAAAAAAAAAATTTGTTGTGGTGGCACTGACGTTTTTCTTAGAATTTTTGTATTTCTTCTTCACCTTCTATCCAACTTAATTTCGATATTCTGTTTTACTTCTGAGGCTTAATAGTTCGGAATCCACTTTAAACTGTAGGTACTGGTCTAAAATGATCCTAGAGTGCTGCGGGGGTAGTGTTACTCCGCGTCCTTAGATTATTTTCAAGCTACATTAATATTAAGCCCTTAAAGAAATTAAGGCTTCCTAGTATTAAGGCATAAAAGACAACTGTCTAAATGTTTGACAGCTGCATTAGAAGAAAAAAAAAACTTCTGAGGCATGTGGATAATAAAGTCGTGCAAGAGAGAACCTGTCCGACTAGTATATGATAATGTTCTAGAACTCATAGAAATAAGATGATATATTCGTAAAATAAGTAGAAAAGGAAGACACTCGGTTTTCTAATATTTAAAAAGGCTTAATTTAATTAAATGGCTAATTTTTTTTAATGCCTTAATTTTAGACTATAGTATGTGTGAAGCATTTTTTTTAAGTTCAACATTGACCACTGCTAATTTTCTAAGGAATGGACGATTCAAGTTTTAAAAATGTTGTTGTTGTGACTAATCCTCAATACCTGGACGCCCTATGAATAGTCTACTCGTGAATGGTGAGAAAGGGGCAGGGAGACAATTACTGTTGTGATGGAACTCTTTGTAGTAGTAGTCTGACTTATCTCCGGGTAGAAAAAGGGCTATGCCTTCCGGGAGGAATTTTAGGCGAAACTATTCCGCGTTTGCTTATCGTATTGGAGAAAAGCCGGAAAACTCACGCCAGAACAAACGAGGCAAGATTCTGAACATTATAAATGCCATCGAAACTCCTCCTTTTTGAAACAGCGTCTACAACAATGCCGCCAGGGGATTGAATCTCACTCTAATGCTCATCAGCGACGCCCGTTACTACTGAGTAATGAGCCTGACAAGTTTCAAAAATGATTACTTCGCATGAATGAGGAGTGCAGCAATAGACGTTGCCATTTGTTACATGGAACAACAACCAGCGGCTTAACTGTCAGGTGCTCTATTTTTTAAAATTTGGAGACAACTGTGCAAAAAATGGGAATCACATAGCACAAAAGTTGCATGTAAAATTTTGTGCTATGTCATTCCCATGTTTTGAAAAAAAAAAATTAAAAACTATCATATCTCGCTCAATTGAAAATAATTTAATACCATGTAAGTCGGTCTTGTAAATAAATAACTGTTTGTAATCTACTATTCACTGAAGTAATAAAATGTTGCTTGGTATACGGCCTAATTTTTGACAATACTTGAAACAACGCATTTTTTATGCACAGCAAACTGCAGCATTGAGCATTGATAATTTTCTACCACATTCTGGAAGGACATTCCACAAGGGACCAAATTAAACAGAACCGCTTTCACATCACCGTGGTCTTGGTAATCAATGTCCTCACATGCCAATCCACTTCCGTGCACATGACAACTCAGATCAGTAATGGTCGGATTTATAGTGATTTAAAAGCGGATTGCATGACCATTTATTGTGTTGCCCTAGAAGTAGCTCCATTGTTGGTGAGCATACGATCCTCACTTCCGGGTGTGACTAACTAACACTGAAAGCTGACCACTAACACTGAAAGCTGATTCAATTTGGTGGGGCCAGTGGCACATCTGAGGAATCCAAGGAATCTGTATGACGGATAATGTACATTCTAACTCTTCTGTTATGTTCATCCCGTATGTGTTCCATGGGATTCAAATCTAGTGACTGGGGAGGAAAAAGGATGAAAGATACTTTGTAAAGATGTGTGTCTTTCAAAATCTTCAGTGTATGTTTTGGATCATTGTCATGCTGAAAGATAAAATGGCTATCAAGCTGTAAACTTTCTACAGAACTCATTATGTTGCAATATTTTCAAGAATTTTCAACAATCCATCGTACTGTTAATGAAGATTAATTTCAAAACACCAGCCATCAATAGTGTCCCCCAAACTGTGAATTCTTCTTTGCCATGCTTCATGGTTTGATGAGCTCCAATTTTTCGTTTCTGTTCAGCTAAATTTTGCCACTTCCATCATTTCCAAAAACACATTTATTCACATCGGTGAAAAGAACATTTTTTTTTTTTTTTTAAATCACAATCATTTAAAAATTCATAAGCGAAGTTCAGTTTTTTCCAATTTGCTCTGGATATAACTGGTTTCCCCCATGACATGAAATCCTATAGATTGGAGGATTCTTCTGACTGCTTCCGCATTAATACTATCACTAATTGTCACCGAAACATGTATTGGTAGTCAGGTTCGTGCCTCAGTGGCATCTTGCTCAGCTAGCGTGCAGGAGGGCCAATGTACGAATCCGCTTGGGGTATTTTTGTAGTCATTGCTTTCAGAAATTTGTTCACTCAATGGCAATTGTGGTACGTAAAGCATCTATTATAGATAGTCAGGCTGTTTGGTCAGAGGTTTCCGGGTTTTCTCCCCTACGACATGTCAGTGTTACCTCTAAAAGTCCTTCTTTCATCCCCCATCGATGGACTGTTTGAGGGACACATAAGTAGTACATGGAGCCCATCAATGTTAAACAAACATATTTCGGCAATTGAAAAGCTAATTTCGGATTGTATCTCACTTTCTTCATCCCTGCTAACGCTGCCTGATGGCCAATTGGCTATCCCCCTAGCCTTTGGTATCACAGGCTTCGGGTTCGAATACCGGCGCTAGCATGGATGTATGTTAGTAGTTCGGAGTCCACGTTAAACTGTAGGTCCCGGTCTAATTAGCCCAAAGCATGCAAAAAAAATGATCGTAGAGCGACAAAGAAACCAATCATCACTGGTGAAGGTTCTCTGTAATTTAAAATATTTATCCCTCAAAAATGTGGCTTGTTAGAAATTTATTTGTTTCGTAATTCATTAAAGTACCTTAAAGTAGCTCGAATTTTCCCAACACTTTTTGCAATTTCAGAGTGAGATTTTTTTTTATTTCTCTTTAATTAATCCTCGAATTCCGAACGTCAACAACAATTTCCTGTCTTGGAGCCATTTTAATTGGAACAGCTACAGACAGATTGGCTAATGCATATTAAAAAGATTTCTTTTTAAATAATGGTGTGAAATGGTTTTTCGTTCCTGTTTAAATAAGATTGAAATCGTATGATGTGCTACAAAAGTAACTCTTGAAACTAAGATTTTTCGTGAAATAAATTTTTTTTTTTTTGCATATTCAATTATTAACGTTTTTACCACTTACTTTTATAACATATTGTTTAGCTTATTAATGTAATGTTGCCGTAAATTATATTTTTAAAAAAATATTATAATTTCTTATATCTCTTTGTATTTATTGGTGTATGTTGACTTTTGTGACTGTCTGTTTATTAAAAAGCTTATAAAACAAATTATTTCTGTCATTTTCTTAAAGGATCTTAAATCACGATAGAAGATTTGCATGTGACTCATAAAGAAAACCTTCTACGTTTCGAATTGTTTTTGTTTTTTTAAAGTTATTTATATAAATATTTACAAATATTAACTTTTTTTTAAATACCAAGTTCAAATTATAGAGCAGTAGTATAATACAACATGCATAGGCGTTGTCTGCTTCGTGCTCACCTATATATACATTTCAGACAAGATCCTACATTCCGAACTTCTTCAGTATGACAAAGATATTTTTTTTTCTTTATAATGCAGCTGGCAAACGCTTAGACAGCTTGGTCTTGGATGCCTTAAGGCAAGCGCTGCACAGACGTTACTCACTTTGCATTACCCAGGGGGCGCGTGTAACTTGAAGATACGCCACGGACACAGAGTAACAATGCCCCCGCAACGCTCTACGATCCTGTTAGATCGGGACCTACGGTTTAAAGTGGATTCCGAACCACTACAAACATCCATGGCATCGCCGGGACTCGAAACCTGTGACACCGAGGCCCAGAGCACTAGCCACTCGGCCATTCAGGCCCCATGACAAAGATATTGAGATTATTATTTTATTTCTAGTGATATGATTTGTTTTACAATACGTCAAACACTTTAGTGTTTTTGATCAGGTTGACATCACGATTTGAAATTCGTGAAAAATATTGAGTTTATTATTATTTTTTTTAAGATCACACCTTTGACTTTCGAAACAATTTTGATTTTATTTTCTCTAGAATATTCAAAATACAGCGGTTTCGTCATGAGCTATTAGGAGGCGAATTGAAGCATTCAAAAATTCTTTAATTAAATTTCTGATGGACAGCATTTTTTTCTACACCGCCTTAGGATAGTAGTTATAACTGTTATAATTTTTTTCAGAATTTAATCAAATATTAATCACTTTTAAGGATATTATGCATACATTGAACGATATTCGTTGCCGTTTCTTATCTCACATGGTCAACAGCAACATCTATACTAAGTCTATGAACCCATGTGTCTTAAACCAACGAGTCATGATAAAAGGTAAAACAAGTAATATAAAAACAAATTTTTTAAAGTTAATTCCTACTTTTTTTTCACTTTATTGCAGAAAGTCCTTTATAAATAATTTTAATTCATTTTTTTAAAGTTTATCTGGCGCCATCTATTGGTAGATATATGCAACTTTAATCTAAAAAAAAACTAAAATCAATTACTTAAATTTAATTACTGAATTAATAGTTGAAAAAACTGCATTAACATCAAGTGTCATCCACTACGAGTTCAAAAAAATGCATTTGAATTGGAGTGGCTGAATAAAAAGTATTTTATGACGGATTGAAAATTTGAACACGATATACATAGGGAGAGTGTGAGCTAATAGAAGGAATTGAAAAAAAAAAAAAAACCCAGCAATTTCGAATTACAGCAAAATAATAAAAGCAAATGTAATAAAAGCAAATATCATAAAAGCAAATACATACGATAAAAATAATAAAAGCAAATATATTAGGCTATATTTCAAATTTAATTAAAAACTTTTTGATCATTTGCAGCTACTTTTTGTCCTTGCGGCACAAATACATGGGACAGCCAGAGGGAGAAGCGTGACATCCCCGGACACTGGGTACCCATTTTAGACTCCTTTTACTGTATTCATGAGTTACAGTGGAGTTATTCTAACTCTGGACCCACACGGGGCTAATTAAATTTAAATAACTAAGTATAAACTAATCATATTTAAATCTATTCATTGAGAAAGGAGTTATTAGTTCATCAGTTTTCTTCTGAGTCTCATTTAAGTTCTGTTGAAGAATATTAAGCATTGTCCCCGTTATATATTTATCTTAAAAAGGCCTGGACTGCACTTTCTGTGCGCGTCGGCTGCATTATTCGAACACACGATACCTTGTCTGGACTATTCCTCGAAAAATTTGGTTTGGTTTGTCGATCTACGGTCATTTTGTGTACACTTACTTATGTATGTCATGAACAGACCACTACTGGGCAATAAGTGGAGGAAGACAATTCATTTAGGGATAACTTTCAGGGACAACAGCTCCGTGTTTGCGTCTCGTATGGCTGAAAGCCTAAAAAATTTAAAAGAAGATGGACTACCAATGTCAGATGCTTTACACAACTTTGTCACAATCGTCATCTAATCTCTTCCTTTCTAAATTGCATCGGTTTGGTTTGTCAATCTACGGTCATTTTGTGTACACTTACTTATGTATGTCATGAACAGACCACTACCGGGCAATAAGTGGAGGAAGACAATTCATTTAGGGATAACTTTCAGGGACAACAGCTCCGTGTTTGCGTCTCGTATGGCTCAAAGCCTAGAAAATTTAAAAGAAGATGGACTACCAATGTCAGATGCTTTACACAACTTTGTCACAATCGTCACCTAATCTCTTCCTTTCTAAATTGCATAGGTTTGGCTTGTCGATCTACGGTCATTTTGTGTACACTTACTTATGTATGTCATGAACAGACCACTACCGGGCAATAAGTGGAGGAAGACAATTCATTTAGGGATAACTTTCAGGGACAACAGCTCCGTGTTTGCGTCTCGTATGGCTCAAAGCCTAGAAAATTTAAAAGAAGATGGACTACCAATGTCAGATGCTTTACACAACTTTGTCACAATCGTCACCTAATCTCTTCCTTTCTAAATTGCATAGGTTTGGTTTGTCGATCTACGGTCATTTTGTGTACACTTACTTATGTATGTCATGAACAGACCACTACCGGGCAATAAGTGGAGGAAGACAATTCATTTAGGGATAACTTTCAGGGACAACAGCTCCGTGTTTGCGTCTCGTATGGCTCAAAGCCTAGAAAATTTAAAAGAAGATGGACTACCAATGTCAGATGCTTTACACAACTTTGTCACAATCGTCACCTAATCTCTTCCTTTCTAAATTGCATAGGTTTGGTTTGTCGATCTAATGTCATTTTGTGTACACTTACTTATGTATGTCATGAACAGACCACTACCGGGCGATAAGTGGAGGAAGACAATTCATTTAGGGATAACTTTCAGGGATAACAGCTCCGTGTTTGCGTGTCGTATGGCTCAAAGCCTAGAAAATTTAAAAGAAGATGTACTACCAATGTCAGATGCTTTACACAACTTTGTCACAATCGTCACCTAATCTCTTCCTTTCTAAATTGCATAGGTTTGGTTTGTCGATCTACGGTCATTTTGTGTACACTTACTTATGTATGTCATGAACAGACCACTACCGGGCAATAAGTGGAGGAAGACAATTCATTTAGGGATAACTTTCAGGGACAACAGCTCCGTGTTTGCGTCTCGTATGGCTCAAAGCCTAGAAAATTTAAAAGAAGATGGACTACCAATGTCAGATGCTTTACACAACTTTGTCACAATCGTCACCTAATCTCTTCCTTTCTAAATTGCATAGGTTTGGCTTGTCGATCTACGGTCATTTTATGTACACTTACTTAAGTATGTCATGAACAGACCACTACCGGGCAATAAGTGGAGGAAGACAATTCATTTAGGGATAACTTTCAGGGACAACAGCTCCGTGTTTGCGTCTCGTATGGCTCAAAGCCTAGAAAATTTAAAAGAAGATGGACTACCAATGTCAGATGCTTTACACAACTTTGTCACAATCGTCACCTAATCTCTTTCTTTCTATATTGCATAGGTTTGGCTTGTCGATCTACGGTCATTTTGTGTACACTTACTTATGTATGTCATGAACAGACCACTACCGGGCAATAAGTGGAGGAAGACAATTCATTTGGAGATAACTTTCAGGGACAACAGCTCCGTGTTTGCGTCGCGTATGGGTCAAAGCCTAGAAAATTTAAAAGAAGATGGACTACCAATGTCAGATGCTTTACAAAACTTTGTCACAATCGTCACCTAATCTCTTCCTTTCTAAATTGCATAGGTTTGGTTTGTCGATCTAATGTCATTTTGTGGACACTTACTTATATGTCATGAACAGACCACTACCGGGCGATAAGTGGAGGAAGACAATTCATTTAGGGATAACTTTCAGGGACAACAGCTCCGTGTTTGCGTCTCGTATGGCTCAAAGCCTAGAAAATTTAAAAGAAGATGGACTACCAATGTCAGATGCTTTACACAACTTTGTCACAATCGTCACCTAATCTCTTCCTTTCTAAATTGCATAGGTTTGGTTTGTCGATCTACGGTCATTTTGTGTACACTTACTTATGTATGTCATGAACAGACCACTACCGGGCAATAAGTGGAGGAAGACAATTCATTTAGGGATAACTTTCAGGGACAACAGCTCCGTGTTTGCGTCTCGTATGGCTCAAAGCCTAGAAAATTTAAAAGAAGATGGACTACCAATGTCAGATGCTTTACACAACTTTGTCACAATCGTCATCTAATCTCTTCCTTTCTAAATTGCATAGGTTTGGCTTCGATCTACGGTCATTTTATGTACACTTACTTAAGTATGTCATGAACAGACCACTACCGGGCAATAAGTGGAGGAAGACAATTCATTGAGGGATAACTTTCAGGGACAACAGCTCCGTGTTTGCGTCTCGTATGGCTCAAAGCCTAGAAAATTTAAAAGAAGATGGACTACCAATGTCAGATGCTTTACACAACTTTGTCACAATCGTCACCTAATCTCTTCCTTTCTAACTTGCATAGGTTTGGCTTCGATCTACGGTCATTTTATGTACACTTACTTAAGTATGTCATGAACAGACCACTACCGGGCAATAAGTGGAGGAAGACAATTCATTTAGGGATAACTTTCAGGGACAACAGCTCCGTGTTTGCGTCTCGTATGGCTCAAAGCCTAGAAAATTTAAAAGAAGTAGGACTACCAATGTCAGATGCTTTACACAACTTTGTCACAATCGTCACCTAATCTCTTCCTTTCTAAATTGCATAGGTTTGGTTTGTCGATCTACGGTCATTTTGTGTACAATTACCTATGTATGTCATGAACAGACCACTACCGGGCAATAAGTGGAGGAAGACAATTCATTTAGGGATAACTTTCAGGGACAACAGTTCCGTGTTTGCGTCTCGTATGGCTCAAAGCCTAGAAAATTTAAAAGAAGATGGACTATCAATGTCAGATGCTTTACACAACTTTGTCACAATCGTCACCTAATCTCTTCCTTTCTAAATTGCATAGGTTTGGCTGGTCGATCTACGGTCATTTTGTGTACACTTACTTATGTATGTCATGAACAGACCACTACCGGGCAATAAGTGGAGGAAGACAATTCATTTAGGGATAACTTTCAGGGACAACAGTTCCGTGTTTGCGTCTCGTATGGCTCAAAGCCTAGAAAATTTAAAAGAAGATGGACTATCAATGTCAGATGCTTTACACAACTTTGTCACAATCGTCACCTAATCTCTTCCTTTCTAAATTGCATAGGTTTGGCTTGTCGATCTACGGTCATTTTGTGTACACTTACTTATGTATGTCATGAACAGACCACTACCGGGCAATAAGTGGAGGAAGACAATTCATTTAGGGATAACTGTCAGGGACAACAGCTCCGTGTTTGCGTCTCGTATGGCTCAAAGCCTAGAAAATTTAAAAGAAGATGGACTACCAATGTCAGATGCTTTACACAACTTTGTCACAATCGTCACCTAATGTCTTCCTTTCTAAATTGCATAGGTTTGGCTTGTCGAGCTACGGTCATTTTGTGTACACTTACTTATGTATGTCATGAACAGACCACTACCGGGCAATAAGTGGAGGAAGACAACTCATTTAGGGATAACTTTCAGGGACAACAGCTCCTTGTTTGCGTCTCGTATGGCTCAAAGCCTAGAAAACTTTAAATGAGATGGACTACCAATGTGAGATGCTTTACACAACTTTGTCGCAATCGTCACCTAATCGCTTCCTTTCTAAATTGCATAGGTTTGGCTTGTCGCTCTATGGTCATTTTGTGCACACTAGGGCTAATTAGACCGGCTATGGCTAATCTGTCTAATTACACAGGGGACTTCAATTTAATGTGGATTCCGAACCACTCACAAACATCTATACCGCCTCCAGGATTGGAGCCCGAAGTCTGTGATACCAAAGGTCAGATCGCTAGCTACTTGGCCATCATAATTAGGCCACTTCATCTGAAGAGGATTTATATTCCAAGATGTCAATCAACATAGTCAATATTATTCGGAAGCAACACGATATTTGATATTCTTGAACTCTTCAGGGGATATGACAACAATTACAACATGAGATATTAACATTTATTTTAAATACATCTTTTTTGGTATTTTTCTCCCAATGATTCGATCTGTTGTCAGTCAGCCATATTTTAGAATACTATTATTCTTTTAGTTCAATACATGTATAATGTCTACATGTATGCAAGTCAATGGGGATGCGTTTTATATATCCTTTTAGTTATTATTGTTTACGTAAAAGAAGAAAATATCCTTTTTGTCACTTTTTTATCCGAAAATATTCATGTTTAGATTTTAATTTTATTGAAAATGTTTTATAACAATTTAATGAGCTGCAAAAGTTTTGAATAAAACATTATTTAAAATTTTGAAACCAAACGTGGTCGTTCACCTAATACATATACAATGATATATTATAGGTTAAGGGCCTGATGGCTGAGTGGCTACCACTCCAGTGCTCGGTGCCAAAAGTTTCGAGTTCCGGTGACACCATGGAGGTTTGTAGTGGTACGGAATTCGCTTTAAATCGAAATTCCCGGTCTAATAGGATCGTAGTGCGCAATGGGGGATAGTGTTACTTACATCCGTAGCATCTCTTCAAGCTACACGTATCCCCGGGTATTGTTAATGAGTAATAGCGGTGCAGTCCTTGCTTATGGCATAATAATAACTGTCTCTCTTTTTGCCAGCTGAATTAGAAAAAAAAGGGATTGTTTACAGAAAGTAAAAAAAAAGCCCCTATTTTGTTAATTTTTCGCAAAAAATATTTAGGTTTATATTTTAATTTTATTGTCAATGTTTTATAACCACATTTAATAACAACTTCAAAAATTTTTGCATAAGCATTATTTAAACTTCTGAACCTAAACGTGATCGGTTACCTTAATACATATATATGTTGTGCCTAATCCTCTGTGTCCTGCAGTGCGGAATGGACGTCCCATATGTGATCTACTCATGGATGAAGGGAAGGGGGTTCTAAACTTCTGTTGTGACCAATAATATGATACCAGGACGTATGGCTTAAAGTGCTTTCCGAACCACTACAAATATCCATAGCAACCCCGGTACTCGAACGCGAAACCTGGGGCACCGAGAAACAGATACTCGACCATTCAGGTCCCCTTAATACATATAACATACATTAATACATTGTACGTTTTTATAACAAATAATGTATACAAACCTCTTATTTTAAAAATACATACAGAAAATAAAATCTGGCTTAACTATAATAATCATTTTAAACATGTTTCCTGAAGTTATTTCGTTCGTACGAGAAAAACTATAGCATAGCACGTATTTTTACCAAGCGAATTAACACAATATGCAATGTATTAAGTGCGATATACGGGAATCTGTTACAATTTAATGTAGCAGATTCCTGTATATTTAATTATCTTAAATTTCTCTAAAACGCCATCCTCCATTTTAATTGAACCGTGCTCAAATCTTTTCCTCTGAGAAACCCGATTCTCCATTCCTTGAAGAAGCGCCCGCAATTCAATTAACTGCCCAGCGAAACGCGATCTTTCGGCTCTCGCCTTCGAACGTTCCTCTCCACCCCCGCCTCCCCCATCATCGATCGTTTAAAAAAGGCTTATCGAATTTACTTTCTCGGCAGGGAGAAAAAAAAAGCCTAAAACTGCTTTTGTTCAAAGAAGCGAATCCAACGGAGAGATTTGATTCGCTTTGACACCTTTCTTGTAGATCGGAAGAACTACTGTTTCATCTATCTTCGAATGCTCGATCCTTCGAAATGTTCTAATTCTGCAACCCTCTCCAGCCCCTTCTATCAATCTTTCAAAAAGTTTACTTCTTCTATATGAAAGAATGTCTATTTTTTTTATTCCGAATTTTCTTTTGTTAGAATATCTTTTTAACGAATGGAGAGATTTGATTCCTTGTGACACCTTTTTTGTAGTTTGGAAAAAAGTCAGTTTCAGTATCCATTATCAATTCATTTGAGCAAAGAAAGGGAGAATTATAGCAATGGAAGCATTGCGAGGCTAAATAATTTAACGGAAGGATTATCCTCCAATAGCAAACAATATCTACAGTACCAGCGTATTGCAATCAACGGAGATCAAATAAAAAAAAAAAAAAATTATCAACATTAAAAAAAAAAAAAAAAAAAAATCAAATATTCTACAAGAATTCGCTGCTAAAACCCACTTTGCATTATTCATTGTCGAAGTTAATTTTGCACTATTTACTGTCCAAGTTAATTTTGCATTATTGATTGTCCAAGTTAATTTTGCACTATTTATTCTCCAAGTTAATTTTGCACTATTTATTGTCCAAGTTAATTTTACATTATTTACTGTCCAAGTTAATTTTGCACTATTTATTGTCCAAGTTAATTTTGCATTATTTACTGCCAAAGTACATTTTATGAAAATTCATTTTGCATTATTCAAAATCAAAGTGCATTTTACGAAAGTTCACTTTGTATTTGTTTAAAAAGTTATTTTACATTATTTCATTTTTATTTCATTGCCAATATAAATTTTGCCACAGTTCATCTTGTACTATAATAAATTATGTTATTATTGTATTATTATAATTTATTAATAGGAAACTTTATTACTTCTATTTCTTCTAGTAATAATTAAGTTAGATCAAAGTGACCGGTACTCTAGACCAACCACGGCAAATATTCCAGAAAGTATAACAAAAGTTCTACAAATATAGAATTTCTGTTAAAATTATTGTGGGCGTACTCACATTTATGTGATAAAAGTTTACCAGTACATGTAACCATAAAAAAATTCCGTTAAGATCTTCACGTAAAGAGGAACTTGCCATTTTAAGTGTCAAATATGACTAAAGGTAACAGGCCCTTTTTGGTGCATTCTAAGTAACACTAAATCTGCTACAGTTTTAGTGGAAAATAATTTAACAGATGAATGTCTTCGACATTTGTAAAGGACAACAACAAGTTGATCTTCAGTTGACAACAGCAAAACTGATTGACAAGAATATTCAAAAGACAAGTTCAACAGCAAGTTGATGATCGACAAGTTGATCTTCAGAAATTGTGCTTGAGAAAAAGTATTTTCAATTAATAAATGTCTTCTTTTCTAATTGCACTTTTTACCATTGCTATACTGCTCCTTTTTTATAATTCAATACTCCACAACAATTATGTTGTGTATTGCAATACATGTATTTTTGGAACTTGTTTCTAAATTTTTAAAAGGAATTTCTATTTCCAACTGAAAGGGAGGGACGCGAAACGTTCTACAAACGCAGAATGTCTATGAAAATTATTGGGGGTTTATTCATATATATGTAGTATAAGTTTAACAGTATATACAACCTTTAAAAAATTCGTTAAGCTCTTGGTGTAGAGAAGAAAGGGATATGTATTAAGGATGTCTCTTGAATTCGAAAAATGTGGCTAAAGATAACAGACACTTTGTGATGTATTACAAGTAACATTGAATCATCTATATTTTTGCCGGTGTAGTGGCGAAAGTTCCCAGATCAATGTCTTTGATATTTGTTAATGACAGCAACATGTTGATTTTCAGAAATTGTGCCGGAGAAAAAGTATTTTCATTTAGTAAATATCTTCTTTATCAATTGCATTTTCTTCTATTTATGTGCAATAGTTTTCCTTTTACAATTCCGTCTATTAGCTCACACTCTCTCCATATATATCTTGTTCAAATTTTCAATCGTTCATAAAATACTTTTTATTCATCCACTCAAGTTCAAATTAATTTTTTTTGAATCTGTAGTGGATGACACTGGATGTCAATACAGTTTTTTCAAATATTAGTTCATTCATTAAATTTAATTCATTAATTTTAGTTTTTTTTTTAGATTTAAGTTGCGTATATCTACCCATAGATGGCGCCAGATAAACTTAAAAAAATGAATGAAAATTATTTATAAAGGACTTTCTGCAATATAGTGAAAAACAAGTAATATAAATTTTTTTTTAAAGCCAATTCCTACTTTTGTTTCACTATATTGCAGAAAGTCCTTTATAAATAATTAGTCCTTTTTAAAAATTTATCTGGCGCCATCTATTGGTAGATACATGCAACTTAAATCTAAAAAAATTTAAATTAATTAATTAAATTTAATTACTCAATTAATATTTGAAAAAACAGTATTAATATCAAGTGTCATCCACTACTTGTTAAAAAAATGTATTTGAACATGAGTGGATGAATAAAAAGTATTTTATGAACGATTGAAAATTTGAACAAGATATATATGGAGAGAGTGTGAGCTAATAGAAGGAATTGACTTAAAAAAATTATATTACTTGCTTATAATTTAATACTCAATAATAACGATGTTGAGTATTGCAATACGTGTATTTTGTTTTTAAACTTTTAAAAGGAATTTCCATTTCCAACCGAAAGGGAGGAACACCCCTCTTTAATTAGGGGTGGCGAATGCGAAGTTCTAATCCCAGAACGCTTCATTCGATTTAATTGAGAAAAGAAGGGAAGAACGAAAAGGTGATTCGCATCCCGTTCCATTCGGGCGTTATGAAGCAGCTAATAATTCCGATCATGGAATCCTCCGGGGAGGCTAAAAAGGAGAACCCCCCATCTGCCTAATTAAACGCGCCAGAACGTTCCCTGTTCCGGCTCATTATGGAGTTAATTAACAGCCCGAGACAATGGCCCCAACTTTCCAGGTGGGTGTTCCATTTTCGAACTATTTTTGTCCGAAACTTCGCTTTGGAAGGGAAATCGACTCATGTGCAACACTGCAACGAGAAGGGTTATTCGCAATATTGAAAACATTTATTAGCGTTCAAAGGAATTCGAAGCACTGACTAGTGTGCAGGAGATCTCAGGTTTGAATCTGATGACGGCGACTGTTGCAGTCATTGCTGTAGCATTTTTTCTCACGAGAAGAGTTTTGGCATTTCATTCTCAGGAGAGAGGAATGTATGCTATTTGACAAATATATAATAACAACCCATCACTCAAATTTGACAGCAGACTGGTAGTATTGTGGATAGTTATATTACATGCAATTAGAGTTTTGTAAAGGAGAACAACCTGCCACTCAAATCTGATAGCAGATATTCGGTATTATGTATAATGAGACATTATGAAAAGAACCATTATTTGTGCGACCTCCACAGGTCGATTTAATTACAGATGAAATATGGACATGAGTTGTTGCACAGTGATTGGTGACAAACCACGAGTTGCGAAATGTCTACTACAATGGAAGTAAGGGCAACTGCCTCCCTCCCTCTTCTTGAAATATAAAGTGTAGCACTTTTACTTACGGGACGTGTTTTGACACTTCATTTCCAGGAGAAAGAAATGTATATTCTTTGACAAGTACATAATAAAACCCCATAACCCATATTTGACAGAAGACAAGCAGTGTTGTGGGTAGTTATATAACATACAATTAGAGTTTTGTACTAATGACAACAATCAATAAAATCTACTAACAGATATTCGGTATCATGGAAAATGTGACTCAGAGATTAATGAATGTCTGTGTGACCTTTACAGGTCGAAATAACTACAGATTGAATATGAACTATACCTTGAGTTGTTGCATCGTGATGGGTGATAGACCATGAATTGAGAAATGTCTACTCCAATGAGAAGTGAGGGAAATTGATCCCCCCTCTTGACGGATTGTCTTAATTTTTTCGGTGAAAAGGGGAGAGAGTTCTGCAAACGAGTCGACCAAAAGTGTTGTTTTTGTTTTTTCCTCAGAAGTCACTGAATTGCCCGGAATTTCTGCCTATATACAAAGTGAGCCCCTTGTATCACGTGTGTCTTCCTTCGTGTATCACGCCATGTGATAATTATATTGTGTATGTGATAAATATATGTGATAATGACCAGACAATTATATTCGTCACAGATTAGAGAACTCTGAAAACCTCCGTCCTTGGAGTGAACTGCACTTGTGAATCAAATTATCTTTAGTTTTAATATTTTTTTTTTTGTAAATAGAGTTCCGTATATATGTGTATAATGCTTGTGAATAAAAATTGAAGTGTTCCCATGAACCTGAAAGCGGCCCTTTCTTCAAGCCATTATAGATCTAGTATAGACCGAAACGATACATTGCTTTCAGAAACGAAGTAAAGATTGCAGCGATATTACCCACTCAGAATATTGGAGCATCAGAAATTTGATGAAATGAACTTTTCACTTTAGCTACAGGGTTTTATTTTTTCCTGACATCCAACTGATTAATTTCACATTCAAAATAACGATTTCTTTTAGCCATTTTATTACACTACTTTCAATTGTTTGAGATTTAACTGTAGCTATCATTTGTTTTGGTTTGGATTCGTAGAAAAAAATTATTCGTTTTTCACCATTTTTCTACTTTTTTTTACTTTGGAAAGAAACGGATTCAATTCAGATGTCCCCCACTCCGACTATTGAGAGAGCATCGAAATTTGGCGAAATGTATCCATCATAAAAAAAGGAGGAACATTTAAAAGCCGTTATTAGTTTTAGGAGTAACAGAAAGCATAAATTTGTTTGTAGCACTAATTTACACGAATCGCTAATACTTCAGCCTCAGTGAGTGTGGGAAGTGGAGGTAATTTTTCGAAATCCATTAGGGCGGTCATAAATATGCAAAGGGGGTGTCTTCTAAATATACATGTTCATTTTGGTTGGAGCTTTACTGCCTGCACAGTCCGACTTGGAAAGGCTATGTTGAATAATTAAGAGACCGCGACACGCATTTGCCACTTTTCTCTCACTTAATGTCTAGGTGGATGTTCTCCAGAGAGCAGTAGGGTTTGAAAAGCAAACTAACCGAGGCAGTTCTCGTTTCTTATCTCAAAATTGACTTGAACTATTCGTTCGGCTAATTAATTTAATACAGTGAACGGAAAGAATTTTATTTGTTTATGGAAATTATTACCTTCAAAGTTAAAATTTACAATGTCAAGAATCAGTTTTAAATTTTTTAGATTAAAAAAAAAAACGTTACACCAGCCAACAATAAAAAACCCTTTTTTCCCATAATTTGGGATCTATGTTTTTTTACATGTTAAAATCCAAAGTGACATTACAAAACATTACAGTGTGATCAAAACATTACAGTATGCAGCATTTTCTGGGCAATTTTATTGTATACTCATTTATATTAGAAATTTTTAATGAATATATCAAGGTTTCAGAGTAATTTCGTTAAGTATTTAACGCTTTTTGTTCCTAAGTAGCTTCAAATAACACGATCAAGGATGTAAACATTTTCCAGATGGACCTATTGGGAACTGATAAACTGATTTGGGTCATTTTTCCGTAGTTCACTTATGCTTTTTACGTAGTTTTCTTGAGAGCAGTCGGGTTCGATTTGGTTTGTCGCTCTACGGTCATCTTGCGTGTGCGAAGACTAAATAGACCGGCCCCTAATGTTTAAAGTGGATCCCGAACCACTACAAACATGCATGGCACCGCTGGAACTCGAACCCTGTGGTACCGAACGTTAGAGCGCTAGCCACTCGGCCATCAGGCCCCAATCGGGTTTGAAAAGCAAATTAATCGAGACAGTCTCGTTTCTTGACTTGCACTATTCATTCAGCTAATTTATTTAATATAACGCATGGAAAGAATTTTAATAGTTTATGAAAATTATTACCTTCACAACTGTAGTTTGGCGACAAAGATTTATAATGGAGAACATGAGTTCTAAACTTTTAAATTAAAAAAAATATATATATTGGATATTGCACTAACAAACAATGAAAAACTTTTTTTTTTAATAATTTGGGATCTATGTTTTTTTTACATGTTAAAGCCCAAAGCGATCATCGAAATATCAATTTCTCGACATTTGTATTGTGTACGCCAGGGGTGGCCAATCCAGATAATCTTGCGGGCCACTTTGAAAAAGCATCCTAACTCCGCAGACAGCATATAAAGTTATTTATCCCCATATTATATTTAGACCCACTACAGACATTTTTGGAGTTAAAAATTGAAACGTAATGAGTCATTATTTTTGTGTATGCTATTATTATTACGTGTAAACATAGATAATAGAATAATAATGATACTAAATGTACATTGTCAAGAAATATATAACACTAAAAATGAAATATATATATATATATTTTCCAATGCAGCTGGCAAACGGACATGGACGTCTTAGATGCCTTAAGGCAAATGCTGCATAGACGTTACTCACTTTGCATTACCCAGGTGGCGCGTGTAACTTGAAGATAAGCCACGGACGTGGAGTAACAATGCCCCCGCAACGCTCTACGATCCTATTAGACCGGAACCTACGGTTTAAAGTGGATTCCGAACCACTACACACTTCCATGGCACCGCCGGGACTCGAACCTGAAGCCTGTGGTGTCGAGCGCCAGAGCGCTAGCCACTCGGCCATTCAGGCCCTAAAAATGAAATATAAAAATAAATGAAACGAAAAAAAAAAATGAAATCGTTAAAATATTTATTTTACTAGCACATATTTCTTTCTCCACTCTTTCACTTAGCTTTTACAAATCGATCGCAATTTCAAATGGAAGTTGAGATATGGATGATCGAAACATATCTTTGTAGTGGAAAAATCAATGTTTCGCAACGACATGATCTTTAACGGAACAACGCCGCCAATTGGCTAGCTCTTTGGCAGTTGGTACCACAGGCTTCAGGTTCAAATTCTGGCGGTGGCATGTATGTTTGTCAGTGGTTCGAAATTCACCGGTCTAATTAGGCTCCGGGGTCGCATGGACGAGTGGCTAGCTCTCTGGCTTTCGGTACCACAAGTTATAGGTTTGAATCCCGACGGTGCCATGGATGTTTGTAGTGGTTCAGAATCCACGTTAAACTGTAGGTACCATTCTCATATGACTGTAAAAGCGTCACAGTGCCCAATGAGGCTTCTCACCCACATCATTCCCAAACTGTAAATGGGCAATTCAGCTCTAGGCACAGTGATATGGTGTGGTGTAGTAGTAGTAGTAGTAATGGTCTAATTAGGTCCCGGCCTAATTAGCCTAAAGTGTGCACAAAATGACCGTAGAGGGACGAACCAAACCAAACGGTCAACATGCAACATAAGCACTGCAGGAGTAATAGTAACTGGACCTTCATATTAAAACTTTAAGATAATTAACCCAAATAGGATGAAACGCATAGAAGATATCCTGTTCATCTCCCTCTTTTTTCCTGTGTTTATGTTTAAAATAAACATGACAGACAATTAGGCTGGAAAAAAAATTATCTAATGGATGCGTAGCTGGAACGATAAAGCAACGAAAGACAATGTCAAAGTGATAAATGATATGAAAATAAACACAAAGTGGTCGGACAGTTTTCATAAATGAAGGCTTTGTTACCATCACCAAATGTCAAAGCGATAAGGACTTAGCTAATCGCCAAGTTTGGTGAAATTTTTGTAGGATTTTGGCAACACAATTTGTATGTACTGAATTACAGTTCTTTTACAGTGGTGTTGTTAACATGTTTTGAAGGTTATCCAGGTATTAAAAATTTTCTTTATTTATCTCTAGGAGACTTCTTTAACACTTTTCGTTGAATATCTTTGATGTGAACATTACGTTTGTAAGTTTTTTTTCATTGCTTATCAAACAGCAAATAGAAAATTGAAATAAAACAGCCAATTTGCATTCAAATTCCTCAAAATCAAATTAAATAACGATTTTTAAAAAGAAGAAAAATAGTTCATATAAAATGGAAAATGCTTACTGTATAGTAAGTGAAATAAAAAAAAAATAACTTAAATGTAATTAATTTCCAGAAGATTAAAAAAATAGTCCGAATAAAATGGAAAATGTTTATTGCGCTGTAAGTGGAATAAAAAAAATAATTGAACTGTAATTAATTTCGTATGTAAATATGCTATTTTTATAACTAGGAACTAAGTCTTTTTATAAAAAATATAGTTCATCATATTGAATTAACTATAGCTATCATTGATAAGTAAATAGAAGTAGTAAAATGTATGTTTTTGACGAATACGAAATAATAACTAAATCGTTAATGTTAACTTAAAATAATTTTTTGTATAATGAACTCGTTATTTATAAAATATAAAATTCAAAGCAAAAAACTTCATAGTTGTATGAAAAAAAAAAAAAGAATGCAAATTTATCTAAAAAAATCGTCTACGATATCTTAAACAAAATGGGTCAATTTTAAATAAAGGTCACTAAATAAAGTTTTAATAATAAAACGTATTAAGAATAAAAAGCATTATGTCATTGTTAATCTTTGGTGCAGTATTATTCTAAGATAACTTTATCTAAAATTTTATACTTATAATTAGACAAATTTTAATTTAATGACTGAGAAAAATTCTATCAAGTATTAAAATGATTTTTTGTGCTCTTTTTTAAAGATACTGTGAAAAGCATGGAAAATTTCAAGTACCTTACATTTTCGTGTAAAAGAGGACATTTAGAACTTTTTCTAAAGAAACGGAAGTCGGCTTGTATACGGATCGGCGGATTACGGAAGTCGGCTTATATACGGGTGAACTAATCTTGCAAAAATTGCAGGTACTTTTTCATTAGCTGGGCTCAAGCGATTAATCAATGAATGTAGCACGTTTTTATTTCTTCAGTTTAGGAACAAAAAATTTTAATGGAGGTATTCGTTTTAGCCAAATCGCACTTTAGGGGTATAAGGTTTGGTTTGTCACTCTACGGTCCTTTTGTTGGCGACGTCTTTGAAACCAAAAGTGATTAGTTGCCAAATAGTAACCTAGGTTTTCTCATCGTTTGTCCTGTCGGATTTTCATTTTTGCTTGTGTATTATGACTCGATTACTGTGAATTACTTTTATTATTATTAATAATTATTTATTTATTATCATTTTACTGGTTTCGTTATAAATAGCAATAAATATATTTGTATTTGTTTGACTTTATTTTAATTTTTATAATTTTTTTCAATAGCGTAAAAGTGGTAACACATGCCAGTCACGTTTTTAAAGTTTCATTAGAGATCAAGAAATTAGATACAATTTCAATTCTATGAATTTATTTTATAAAAATTGAAAATTTAAAACTTTGTTTAGTTCCTGTTATTTTCTTTTTTGTGCTACCAAAATTATTTGAAAAAAAATTAGTAATCCATTTAAATCCCTTTTCGCTAGTAGTTTTTTTCTGAAAATTAGCAAAGTGCTGTCGCGTTAAGTAAATAATAATCACTTTATAAAATTAAGAAAGTTAATTTAAAGTAGATATAAAAATTGTAAAAACTAAAATTTGCAAAAAAATAAAAATAAAAAGAGATGTTATATACATTCAAATTGCAGAAAAGAAATTGCATAAAAATATCCTAAAACTTCATTCAAAATCCCTTTCGTCGCTTAAAGATGCTACCTCGCATCTAATAAAATTCGTGGTAATGGGGTGATATAATAGAGAGTTTTTGCATACCGTACGTTAGTTACCGTAGGAAGTCCGTTAGTTACCGTAGGACGTCCGTTAGTTACCGTAGGACGTCCGTTAGCTTTTTCTCCCTAGCGCGCATGCTCAGTTTCCTATGAGCTATCAGTTTCCTAGCGCATGCTCAGTTTCCTACGGTAACTAACGTACGGTATGCAAAAACTCTCTAATATCTTGTGCGACATCTGTTGGATTTTTTTTTAAATTTTCATGTTATTTTGAAGGGGCACTTGTTGTTTTCTTTTTGAATGACATTTTTTAATTAATTTTTATTCATAATAAGCATTTGATGGAATTTCGGTACTTACGTATTAACGATACCTTAGCGACAGACGTGGCTGTTCTTAAGTGGCGCCAATCTAACAGCTGCAGATTTGCTGAGTTTTGACGCCATTTTGTAGCGATACGAAAATGCGTATTTGGGATTTGCCAGAAACAGAACAAGATGCAATTTTATTTTTTCAGGAGCGAAATATTTTACCAAAACAACGAAAATGTCCCAATTCCCATGACATGAAACTTTATTTTGGTGAACGTAAGTTTTGGAAATGCAATTTCAGTCAGTGTGCTTATCGTGTGGGACTTAGAAAAGACAACTGGTTTGAGGGAAGCAGAATTCCATTTTGTACGGCTTTGAGATTCATATACTTCTGGTGCGAGGAGTTGACGTCGATTAAATTTTGTGAAAAGCAACTTGATTTATCGGATAAAACTGTTATAGATTGGAACAATTACATGCGTGAATCATGTGTCTTGGATATGGAGAATAAACCAAAAAAGAAGGTAGGTGGACTAGATTGCACTGTGGAAATTGATGAAAGTTTGTTTACTAAATTGTGGTCGAGTATTACCTGTTTCATATATATTTTATAATTTGGAACAAAAATTTTAAGTGTAGATTGGCGCCACTTAAAAACCGCCAAATCTGTAGCTGCTTTTGGCGCGTGTGCTCTTTATTGGCGCAACTGTCGCCAAAGTACCGTTAACACGTAAGTACCAAAAGTAGTAAAAAAAAAATCCGAATAAAAGCAGGTTTGAGTGTATTTTAATTCAACACATTTCAGTTGTACATTTCAGCTGCCCAGCGCGTGGCAATGCATGCCGCTTGTGTGCATTAAGACTGAGGTTGTATCCGATGTCGTTATTGTTGTAAATATTGTCTCAAACAACGAGGCATTTCGATGGCTTTTGTAATTGTCAGCATCTTGTTTCATTAGTCGAAATACTTCGTAGGAGTCTTCGAGTTTTCACACATACGATATGCAAATGTGGTTAGTCCTTCCTGAAGGCACTGCCCTCCTTCAGTGACTCGCAGCCAAGTCTGACTTCCATCTACGCGTGCTCCATCACAAGCTGTCCTCGCTTTCTTCCTTCCATGAGACCACACGAGTTCGTGGACTGTCTATATGTCGCTGTCTACCAAGTGGGATAGATTTATGTAATTAATAGGATGGCTGGAAATAATTTTTGAATTTTCGTGGAAGATTTTAATATCATGTTCTGTTAAAAAATAGCAGCTTTTTTAAAATATTCATTAAAGAATGAATATTTTTCATATTTAAATGATAAAGCGTTTGATTGTCAATTTAAAAACAGATTCTTCAAACTTAACCCGATTTATGGTCTTTAATAGTATGAAGTGCTTTCCAATTTTTGGGCACTTTGATCTGAAGTTATTTGCACTGGAACAACATACATATAACAGTTTCAGCTTTTTGTGGCAGGTCAAGTACTTGCATCAGCACAGTGTCACCATAATTTGGAATGGGGTGGCAGCTAATGGGTTCGAATTCTCATCTTTTCTTAAAATAAAGGGATGAAATTACCATCATAGCGGCTCATCGTATTCATTCCCAACAAAAATAAATGGGCTTTTGATTCGACTTCATTTGACGGATTTCAAGCTCCTATTTACACTCTTTCATTAGAATTTTGTCTTTTCAATTATCAGTGGGCCTCGTGTTCCACTTATGTATGCCATGAACAGACCACTGACGGGCAAGGGGAGGAAAACAATGGATTAATTCTGGATGGGCAACAACTCCATATTTGAGTGCCATACAGCTGAAAGCTGTAACTAATGCAGCTTATGAAATGTTCCACTTATGTATGTCATGAACAGACCACTGACAAGCAATTATGAGGAAGACAATGCATTCTGGGAACGCTTTTAAGAGAAACAGCTCTGCATTTGCGTCTCATAGGGCTGAAAGCTTAGAAAACTTACTAGAAGCTTGACTATCAATGCGAAACGCTTTATACAAAGTTATCACAATCACCACCTAATCTCCACGTTTCTAAATTGAATTCAAGGCCGCCTTCGGATTTGAAATTGCACCCTCATGCACATTAGCTGCTTTATTAATACTGGGTCAGATTTTTAACAAAAATTGTATCACCACCGCAAAGTGATAGATAAACATAGAATCAGCTTAAAAAATTATTAACCAAATTCTATTGAAATTTGATTACACTTTTATTAATTAAAATCTAAATTGTTTAATTAAAACTTGATTAAATACACAATTGATTAAGCAGATTAATTAAACAATGCTTTATCCCACTAGATTTATTGAAGTTTCCACCTTTAATTAATCAAGTAAGTTTTAAACTCTATTATCTCCAGCTTTAAGAAAAGTTTCTTGTGGTTGACGAGCATGTATTTTGCGTCTCCCTTTTTGCGTCACGTGACCGGAGCGGGAACCAATGAGCGTTCGCATCTGTTGAATCGGTGGTTTGTGCCGACGAATCGAATCGTCAGTCCGCTCTCGAAGTCGCGCCGGACAAGCTGTTTTCCCTGCACGGCTCCGGGGTTGCGCTAGAAAGCCCTGCGCCTGGAGGCTCGATTCTTGCTTACTCAGTAAGTTACTTTAAACAAGTGCTGGTTTAGCGAGAAAGTTTTAATACATGTGTCATTTTAAATTGATTTATTTAAAGACTTTTTATTGAGTTTTGAGAGGACTAAAAAGTTTAGAAATCAATTGTTAAAGATTTCCGTTTAAAGATTTTAATTCATTTAAAGTCATTTTTTTATCATTTAAGATTTTTCATTTGATTTTTTTATTGATTCTGAGATGCCTAGTGACTTTTGTATGATTTGTTTTTATTTTAATTTCAGTGAATTTAATTAAAAATTTAAATCGAAGAAATGTTATATAACAAAAAGATATGAATTCTAAAGATAATATATATATATTAAAAAGATAACAAAATTAACACTCTCAAAAATATTTTTGAGAATGTAATTCAAGTAATATTTTTGAGAATGAATTATTGAATTAATATAGTTTTTTATTTTGCATAAAATATTTTTAATATTAAATTTTTAATTAACCGAAGATTATAACAAGTTACTTTAACGAATGCTTGTTTAGCGGGATAGTTTTAATAGATATCTGTCATTTTAAAGTGATTTATTTAAAGACTGTTTTTTATTGAATTTTGTGAGGAATAAAAAGTTTACAAATCAATTGTTTAACGTTTTCATTTAAGCGCTTAAGAAATTAGGATTTTTTTTTTTTTTTTTTTACTGATTCTGAAATGTTTAATGACTATTATAATATTTACTTTTATTTTAAATTGTATGAGTTTAATTAAAAATTTAAATCGAAGAAATGTTATATAATAAAGATAACAAAATTAACATTCTCAAAAATATTTTCTTCAATGAATTTTTTATTTTATATAAAATAATTTTAATAACATTTATTTTTTATTTAACTGAGGATTATAATAAGTTACTTTAACGAGTGCTTGTTTAGTGAGAAAGTTTTAATAGATATCTGTTATTTTAAAGTGATTTAATTAAAGACCATTATATTAAACCATATATTAAAATTTAAATAGAAAAAATTTTGTTACAAAGATAACAAAATTAACATTCTCATAAAATATTTTTTTTCAGATAAATTTATAGTTTATATAAGATATTTTTAATAATATTGATTTTTTAAAATTTAACTGTGGATTACAATAAATGTTTTTAATGTGTGTTTTTAGTATTTTTAAACTGTTAATTGCGAAAAATGCCTCATAAATATAAAAGAAAAAAGGAATTTTTTGATAGTGTTTGAAAAAGGAACAAAAGCATAGGTTTATTTAAACATTTAAATGGTCATCAAATTTTAAATTTCTTTATTAATTTTGAATTGCAATCCAAATTTTCAGTTCTTGGATATATGTATATTAATCTGTGAAAAAAGAATGTGTTTAAAAATTTTATCAGTAAACCAGTTTTATTATATTACTTGTTTTTACAAAAATTATATAATATGTCTAGCTTTTTTAAATAATTTGTTTAAAAAGTAGTATTTATTCCTCGTTGCTATAAGAATTGATCTAGAAATGTTTCTGAGAAATTAAAAAGCTTATTTAAAATGAATCGTTTTAGCTAAACAGATTTATTTCTCCAATTTCCCATTACTTTTTTCCAATTATTTGTCATTTTTTTGGTTTGAAGAAGATGTGAATATTATTTAATAATTGATATGTGACATAAAAAATTATTTTTTGTATAAAAAAATTTCCGAACATTGATTTGCATAAATACACAAATTCCTGCGTATCTAAATTCATTATGTCATATAACTGCCATTAATGAGGGACACTTATCCTGTTGTTATTCATATTTGGATAAGGTGAATGCGTAGCAGATTGAACGTTACTGAGGGCATGATCTACTAAAGGCGGAAAGGAAGAAATGAGATAGCGTATACAGGAAAGGTGCCAAAGTCATGCAAAATGAAGTATTTTTGGATGGTGCGAAATTAATTAACACGACTTGATTTTTTATTTTAAAATGCAAACAATTTATTTGTTGGTTTTTAGTATTCCTGCATCAAACAGTTTAAATTTCTGTCAAATGCAAATAAATTCAGTGAAAATCTTAACGAGCAATTCGCTCATCAAATTAATTTACATACCAATGATCATCAAGGCAAAAATAGAATGGAATTGCAGGAACATTTATAGCTGTTAAAAACTTTATTTTGAAATGAATTACTTAAACCAAAATCGTTTTGTTTCTTAGAATTATGTTAACGAAAGTACTTGACATTTACATTCCATATTTGAGCTCGAAGTTATAAAAATTGTTACAGTTATACAAGTTACAGTTAATGATCTAATAGTACCGTTTTCCATTATCTTTCATAAAAGTTCAAAATGCACATAAAATTGTGTAGAATGTCTTATTGTTGAAGACAGAGGGGACTTCCGTAAGTGTATTGGCAACTCTACCCTCCGCTCTGTTTTAGAGTGTCTAGAATGCTCTGCATTCATTCCATTTTACATTTTGTGTTGGATTCTTTAGAATTTAATAATTTATCACATTTGTATGAATTTTTCGATTATCTACTACTTATATTTTACTGTTCATCACATTTGTATGGATTTCTTATATTTTACTGTTCATCACATTTGTATGGATTTCTTTACCATCACCTTCTTATGTTTTACTATTCATCACATTTGTATGAATATTTTGATCATCATCTTCTTTATTTTATTATTAATCACATATGTATGATTGTTTTTTACTATTCATCACATTTGTATGTATTTTTCAACTGTTCGTTGCATTTGTATAAGCTTTTTGACCATCACCTCCTTATATTTTACTCATCATATATGTATGAATTTTTTACCATCGTCTCTTTATATTTTACTATTCATCACCTACGTATAATTTTTTTTAACCTTCATCTTCTTATATTTTACTCATGACATTTATATGGCTTTTTTCGTCTGTCTCCTTATATTTTGCTGTACATTATATTTGTATGAATTTTTTTGACCATCGTCTTCTTATATTTTATTGTTCATTACATTTGTATGAATCTTTTGTTCATCGACTCCTTATATTTTATAATTACGTAATTATCTGGTTATGCCAAAATTTATGTCCGTCATTCCGATTGATATATAACTGAAAAGTGTGCTGATGATTAAATAAAGTCACCATCTTAGTCAAGCTATTTTTCCATCATCATATCGATGCCATCTTCAAGAAAGTTATTTAAGCTTTTCCTGTAAAAATGAGTTTACCTTCGTTTCAATTTCTTCTTTCCAAGACAGGCCCTTATCCTGCGAAATGATTCTGCAAGCTTCTAAAAATATGGTAATCTGCCGTAACAATGTTGGGAGTAGGGTGGGTGAAGAGTAATTTCCAAACCAAATTCTTCTAGGAGACTTTTAGTTATTCTTCCTGGTCGAGGTGTGCCATTGCCGTACTACAGGATCTTCTTTTCTGTTTATTAACGAAGGCCGTTTTTCTTGCAAAAATGCTTTTAAGCGTCTTAGATGCTTTCTTCTTTGTAAACTTCAGTGTGCATTGTCGCTTTGTTACCAAGAAGTTCCTAATGAAGAAATTGTTTCTTATCTCATCCTAAAATTCTTTGTTGACAGACTCTGCCGAGGTCGTTGGATAGATCTTGAAAGAAGGCTAAACCATTGTGATTTGCATTCAGCATTATTGTACAGGATCCAATGATTTACTATAGATAATCAGTTAATTATGTGTTATTATATCTTGTAATTATACTTAAAATATTGCTTTCGTTACCACTAGATATCATAAACAAATAGTCTTTTGTGAATTTTGATAGTAATTGTTTATTTAATTGTGGGGCCGAATGGCTAGCGCCCTGGCGCTCGGTGTTACAAGTTTCGAATCCCGGCGGTGCCATGGATGTTTGTAGGGGTTTGGAATCCATTTTAAATCGTATCTTTCGGTCTAATAATATTGTAGAGCTTGGCGGGGATAGTGTTACTCGCGGCCGTAACGTATCTTCTACCCATATGACACGTGCCCCCTGCGTAGTGCTAAATGAGTAACAGCGGTGCAGCTCTTACTATAAAGTTTAATTGTCTCTGTATTGCCAGCTGCCTTAGAACAACAGATTGTGTATTTTGTAGTTTAAATTATTGCTGTATGTATTATTCCCCGTCTCTTGACTCAGTGGCAATGTGCAGCACTAGGGAGCATTAGGGTTGAGATTCAATCAATTTGCTTCTTTGTTGTAAACACTGTTTTAAAAAACGTGGAGATTCGAGGGCGTTTGTGGTGTTCAGCATCTTGCCTCGGGAATCGGATTACCTGGAGGGAGTTTTCTGGGTTTCCTCCCATATGACACGCACATGCGATGCAGTTTTCTCTAAATGTCCTCCCGGAAGGCCCTGCCCTCCTTTTTCAGTGGCATGGAACACATCAGACTTCTACCTACAGGTGCTCTATCACAACAGAAGCTGGCCAACCCTGCTCTTAACTCCTTCCTTGAGACAATATGCATATATTAATTGTTTCATTGGCTTAACGTTACATATACGCATTTTCCATTTTGATATTCTTTCCAACAGTTCATATTTTATAGGAAGGATAAACACATAAAATTTAGTTTAGATTATAAAATAATACAATTTTTCTTGAATATGAATATAGAACTTTTCATGCTTTATTAATGCTGTCGTTAGCAATCATTTGCTAGGTGTATCTTGATAATGAGCTCTGAACTATGTTTCAGCTTTAAATTCCCCAGAAATTGAATGTCTAGATGAATTCTGTTCTTTAAAATAGAATTATCAAGGTAGATACCAGCTTCAACAAAACACGTTGTCTATGAATTTGTTTAAAGTTTTAGTTTGTTTAAATTTATTTATAGTTTTAAAAATTTAGTATAAGTCAAATGAAAAGTCAGATAAGGTGAAAATTATTAAAAAATGAGAAGTATTTATTTAATTTTTCTTTTGTCATTTAATTTGAATTTAATTTCGTTCAATCCATCTCTCTATGTGCACCATGAGTTGGACGAAACACATCAAGATGGTACTCGATTTCTTCCCATATTCGCTGTAGTGCCCCTTCATCAGTGGTGGCAATGCTGTCAGTGATCCTCTCAGCCATGCCCAAAGATCTTTGTTCGATACAGGATATTTTTGACACAACCTCAAAGAAAGAAGTCGAGGAGAATGGTATACGGAATAGGAGGCCTCCGAGATTATGCTCAAGATATTGTGCTTCTAACAAAGGTACGACATGACTCATCAATAACATAGGATCACTGATAGAATTGATGAGGACATGGTACGTCAAGAATAACAAATAATTAGCTGGATGTTTTGTTAGTGGTTCGGAATCCACGCTAAACTGTATGTCCCGGTCTAATTAGCCCAAAGTGTGCAAAAATGACAGTAGAGCGATAAATCAAACCAAACCTCCTCCCGTAAACTATTTTACTTTGCCAAGCAGGTCTTGTCGAGCCTGTGTGCGCATGGAAAGTCTTTAGATACCGTACCTCCAGAAATGCCTAGCAGTTGGGATGTTTCGGTCACATTTGCTCCAGTTAGTCGTGTTCCTGCAATTTAGCCGGTTTGAAAGTCTGTGTGGTCTGATATTTCACGCTTTCGATAAAAATCCAAGACATATACAATTTTACTTAAGCTACCTCATACTAAGATATGTTTTTAATACGCTTTTATTAGTTTCACCTGTATGTTTGTTTGTATGTATGTATGTAACTGACTTTTTCCTCTGGAGATCTGTTTCTCGTCATATACACTATTTAAGCTGCAAAGAAACATTTGCAGGCATCTTTCAGAAAGAAAACAGTTGACTCTTTTTAATACGCTTTTATATTAGTTTCACCTGTATGTTTGTTACTGACGAGAAAATGAATGTCACTGTTCTAAAAGCGTGGGGTGCTTTGTATGACATTTTAAAACTAACTCTGCATTTCGGAATGAAACTAGTGAAAAATTAGAACGATTGATATCGAGCACCTCACGCACTTAGAACAGGACATTAATTTTCTTATCAGTCATTTTATTCTTATGTTAACAATTATTTTTTACTTTTTAGTTTGATTAACTCTAAAAGCGTGTTTTTTTAGTTTTTTTAAACTATTCATTTATTTAAATTACGACAAAAACAGGTTACTAAGATTACATTTTAATGCTTACGAAGTGCATTCGTATAAGTCACTTTTATTTACAGGTTCCATTACTTTGATAACCACCCGTATATATATCGATGTTTTCCGTCATATTTGAAAAATTATAGAAATTATAAGGAGATCTTATGAACACTGTGTTTATGAGGAGTGTGTCACAAGAGTATGAGCATAGAGATAATGAAGCCCAAAATCGTCGTTTCAGCAAAAAATTCAAAATTGGAACATCTGTTACCTCGTGGGGTGGCAAAAAGTTACAAATAGGTTTTTTACACTTGAGGTAATGTAGCTCATCAATTTCGTTTTAGTAAAAAACCGTCGATATGATTTTTTTCTCATGATTTTTCGAAATGAAACAAATATGACTATGAGAATAAACTCAGAATAACGTACCCCAAAAGGTTCTTTTGAGTACAGTATTAACAATTGTCACATGTTATCCTGGCATTGAGAAAAGATACAGAAAAGGAGTATGAATATACACTCGGGATAATGTGACACAAAAGTTTCTTTCCAGTAAAGAATTAACAATTGTCAAGTGTTATCATGGCTTTTCGAAAAGAAGTATGAATATACACTCGAGATAATGTAAATCAAAAGTCAATTTTGAGTAAAGTATTAACAATTGTCCCGTGTTATCATGGCATTGCGAGAAGACACAAACAAGTAATAAAAAAAAAAAAATTAACGTCACTTTCCACTTTTTTTCACTCTATTGACTCTAGAAAGTCCTTAATAAATAAAGTTGAAATTTTCCTCTTGCATCTAGCGCCATCTATTATTAGATACATGCAACTTAAATCTAAAAAAAACTATAATTAATTAAAGTTAATTAATGCATTAATGCTTGAAAAACTGTATTAGCATCCAGTGTCATCCACTACAAGTTAAAAAAAAGATGTATTTGAACTTGAGTGGAGGATTGAAAAGTATTTTATTAACGATTGAAAATTTGAACAAGATTTATATAGCGAGTGTGTGAGCTAATAGTAGGAATTGAAAAAGGAGTATAAATATACATTCGGAATAATGTAACCGAACTGTCTTTTTTGAGTAAAGAATTAACAATTGTCTCTTGGCACTGCGAAAAGTGACAAGTAGTATGAATATACACAAACGTTAAATTTAAATTATTAATTTGTTAATAAATTTAAATTGTTAAATTTAATTTATTATTAAAACGTTAAACGGATAATTCGTTAAGTTGCTAACATTAAACCCCATAAAATTGATAGGAATTATAATTTTTAATATTCTGTTCCCTGTGTCTAAAGAATTGGCCAGCGGAATATTCTGACATATAGTACATTCCGGATTTTGAGTGCCTCACATCCAGCGACGTGGACTGCATATCGGAGCGGTGGCGTCTCATCAATTATAGATTTTTCGGGATCGAATGAGTAAGTCGACGGATGGGAAGTTCGAATTCAAACTCGTTCCAATTGCAGTTGCTGCTTGATGTGCTTGGTTATTTAATTAACTTAATGCCTTTTCGAGTGGATAAACGCGAATTAATACATGAATTTGAATGCTTGTTGGAGGTAGCTGGGTCGTTTTATTGCTAATTTATTGTATATAGTAAACCGAATATCGGAGTTGTCAATTAGAGGCAAACATAATCGTCCCGTGATCGTACACGTCATATGACTTTTACTGTGTAGTTTAACATATGAGATGACAGCTTGACGATGTTTGACAAGAATATTTATAGCTGGCTTTATGCTGTTGCCGCGAAGGGAGAAAAAGGATTACTACGATAAAACGATTTTGTAAGGAAATGCTTTATTCTTTTTAGTCATAAATAAATGTAAATTTACTTTTTTGATTTATTTGGCATTTATATAACATCAATAAATTTTCTCGTTTAATATTTCCCCTCCAAAATGGTTTAAAATTGAAATATTAATGTATATGAAATTTTTGTATCTTTTTATTATATTTCATACAAAATGATCAGATGGTCAGAGTTCTAAACAAAGTAACATTTCTTGCATCTATTTATCCTTTAGTAAGTTCATATTTACATACATATATGACTTGAAAAGATGAATTTCAGGGATTTCTCGGAATTTTCAGAATAGAAAAGTTTACGGTTTCTAAATAAATCCGTGCAGGGAAAAGCCGCAAACAGCCATATGGAGCCATATTCCAGTAAGAAAAGCAATATAGATGTTTGCCCTAACTTTCTGTTACTTTAGAATAGGGATACGCGCTCTTTTTTATTAATGCATTTATGATCAGATCTATAGTCAAAACTAGCCGATGGAAGTTTTCTGGATTTGCTCTCATACGACGTGCATTTGAGGTGTGGTTAGCCCTAAGAAATCCTTCACGAAGACAATATCACAGGACTGTTTGAAGGACAACCCTTCCTAAAAAGTTCATTCGGCAGAGAATCCTCTCCCCCTCCCCATCGGTGGCTTGATGGTCAATTGGTAGCATTGTGGCATTTGGTTCGAATCCTGGTGGTGGAGTGGATGTTTGTGAGTGGTTCGAAATCCACGTTAAACGGCAGATCCCGGTCTAATTAGCCGGAATTGTGCACAAATTACCGTAGAGCGACAAACCAAACAAAGCAAAACCCCCTTCATCCCAATATACATGATGCTCACCGAGGTCAAAATGAAAACAAAATCCTGATGGTCCTAAATAATTTATAAGTTGAATAGAACAAAATTTACCACATTAAAATAACTTTTTTGGAAAACTAAATCAACCATGGCATTATTAAGCAAATGAATCAAAATAAAATTAAACCTCTGATAAATTCCTATCTTCTGTATTCAAGGTAGGAATTTATCAGACCTTGAAATTCTGTGTTCTACGTTTAGTGTCTAATTGGTGGTTAAGTTCCAGGGGCCACACTTAACCCTGCAGAAACTTTCCGGGGAAGTTCTGAGTGAACTGCAACTCAAGCCCGTAAATCTTTTATCGGCATCTTTTCCCCTTCTGGCAGGTTCGCACGAGTCAGCCTCGCAGTTAGGAAGGGTGGTTGCTGCCGATGCCTCACTCTGAGCACGTCGAATGGAATTCCTTCACCTTTCGCCTCAGACGCGTTGGCAGGTGAGCGAGGGATGTTGCTTTTATCGTGGACTAACGTTCCTTTTATAAATCGATAAGAGAACTATACTTTCAAGCTATGGTTCGGGTAAATGGAGGTGTTTGTAGTATGTACTCTTTTGTAGAAAGGGGCCTGATGGTCGAGTGGCTAGCGCTCTGGTGCTCGGTACCACAGGTTTCGGGTACGAGTTCCGGATGTGCCATTGCTGCTTGTTGTGGTTTGAAAACCGTTCAGAAAATCGTTTTTAAACCGTAGGTCCCGGTCTGATATGAACGTAGAGCGTTGTAGGGGTAATATTATTCGCGTCAGTAGTATATTTTTAAGCTACATGTGCTAAATGAGCAACAGCGGTGCAAATATTGATTATGGCATAAACGTAACTCTCTGTCAGCTGCATTAGAAAAAATGATGTACAGCAGCAGTGCCATTTTATTTGTCAAGAATTGGCTCCCAAACATCATTAATTTTGTCCTCAGCAATGCCATTGAATTCATTTTGCAAGAGCTATTTTTTTTCAACTTCCCATATAGCATTAAATAAAGGCAAGTGGGATTATTAAAGACAAAAAGGATTTTATTTCCAGAGGTCAAGTACAATCAATGCTACTTTTCCACATTGCCACAGTGTACATTGAGACATTTATCGGTGTACAAGTTCAACAACACTCTCTTCATAATAGTTTGCTGCGAGCAAATTGAGGTAGGTCTCCCCAGATCCTTGAAGCTCTTTGTTGGCGTTGAAACTCTGTCCTTTTTAGCTCTTAAATAAGGTGAAAGTCACCCGCCGCCAGGTCTGGGCTGTAATTCGGATGACGGAAAACCTCTCACTGAACTTAATCATTAACTGCCCGACATTGAAAAATGCTTTTATTTTTGGTGCAAAATAATCATCCACTTTTCCTTTGGGCTGAAAGTGTGGAAGAATGTGGTTTCAGTGGATTTCTTCGAATGTCCGCATTAGTGGCAACAAGATTGCAGATTCTCTGCCAAACGTTGCTGCGGCCTGATGGACTAGGCTAGGCTTCTGGAATTGGAATTGGTTAGGCTTCTAATTAAATTCTTTGGAATTGGCTAGGCTTCTGGCCTTTGGTACCACAGGCTCCAGGTTAAAATTTTGGCAGTGGCACAGATGTTTGTGAGTGGTTCGGAATCCACGTAAATCTGTAGGACCCAGTCTGTTTAGCCCTCTTGTGCACTAGATGACGGTAGAGCGACAAACCAAACCAAATGGTGCTACTTCGGAGACTTCCCAGTCTGATATGTTTCGCACTTATAGTGAGGTGTTCTCCGAGTTTGGGAATACAATTAAGGATCTCTGTAATGTCCCTCCAACACACGACTGGCATACGAAAGTCGCACTGGTGAGGCCCTGCTTTCTGGGAGAAAGTCAATAAACTTGTTTATCACATTTTCTAGTGAACACTTAATGAGTCTCAACTATGAACAACGGCAGAAGACTTTTGGGACCTGCACCCAGTGTAGGATTGCTCCAGCATAGCTAGCTCCTATTTTAGTTTATATTGGACGAGGGGTTTTCTGAACCTCTCCTGTTGTTGGACTAGACTATATAGGGATCAGAAATAGTAACAACAAACAGGATGCGTACATAGATGAGCACAGAATAGATAAAATAGCCTCTCCCATTTCCGTATCAAAACAAGGTTGCCGAACTTGCTGTCTGAACTGTCATTAACTTATAATAATTTAAGTCCTTAAGATTTCGAAATGTCGTAAAATCCATGCAATTGGTAAATCCAAATTAAATATTAACCAATAAATATTCTATTCTTAGTCGAATTTTTGTTATGATTAAGTCTTAATCTTTTAAGACTTAATCAGACAAAAAAAAAAGACTTACATTTTAATTAAGTCTTCAGTTTTTCAAAAGAAAAATTATCAATTGCCTGTGAAATTTTTTTTTGTCATTTCATTTAGTGTCATTTATGTATGTGCCCTTTAAGTAACAAATAAAATTTTGTTTTCAAATGTTAGACATTTTGACTTAAAAAAAGATTTGTTTCCGCTATATTAAAAATGCCCTTCGTGTTTAATCTTTTGTGAACAAATCCAGAATACACTATGTAAAATTAATTGCGGAAGTTTCTGAAACGGATCTTTCTTGGCTGGCAGACTATCTAGACAGTATTGACATTTTCCGAGACGGATAGCCCGGGTTTGGCACTTTTTCCATCCTATGGTCCGCTTTAAAATCTCGATCAACGACAGGCAAAAGTTTATCATCGAATATCGCTCAAGCAGCGATACTGAGTCTGCTGGATGAAAATCGAATCATTTCAAATGCATTTATCTCATTTCTCTTCGGGAATCGAATGTCGAAGTAGCCATTTTTCAATATAAAATTAAATCACTATTGTAGTTTTCGAATTCCGATCACTTTGACAAGTAATTCCTTATTGGAAAGCGGAGATGTAGCAAATCCAATGTTACTCCAAATACAATGTTGTTATCCTTCACCATCATCGTGGGATTTTAATCGAACAACTCAAATGGTGGCACCGGGGAAAAGTTCTCATTTTCGGTCAGCCTTCTCGAATGCAACAAAAGAACGTTCCTGCTTACAGATTTAACTTGCTTATTCTTTCCATAAATACAAAAACTTTCAATTTATTATCGCTTATTGAGTTTCACCCCATGACTGGTTCCGATCTATATCCACAGAAACATAGTGGTCCGAATTCCTCAACTAAAATTGATAACTAACGAAAACAACTAAAAATCATAAACTAACGAATTCCTAACTCAACAAATAATTTTTATAAGATGGGGCCTGAATGGCCGAGTGGCTAGCGCTCTGGCGCTCGGTACCACTGGTTTCGGGTTCGAGTCCTGGCGGTGCCATGGATGATTGTGGTGGTTCGGAATCCACTTTAAACAGTAGGTTCCGGTCTAATAGGATCGTGGAGCATTGCGGGGGCATTGTTACTCCGCGTCCGTGGCTTATCTTCAATTACACGCGCCCCCTCTGTAATGCAAAGTGAGTAACGTCTGTGCAGCGCTTGCCTTAAGGCATCCAAAACCAAGCTGTCTAAGTGTTTGTCAGCTGCATTAGAAAGAAAAAAAATTCTTATAAGATACTACTTTACCACATCACATCACTGCACTTAGAGCCGAGTTGCCCCTTTACAATTTGGAAATGATGAGGGTGAAAAGTCTTATTGGGCTCTGTGACGCTCTACGGGGATATGAGACCGGGACCTACGGTTTAAAATGGATTCCGAACCACTACAAGATTCGTGGCATCGCCGAGATTCGAACCCGAAACCTAAGCTGCCGGGCGCCTGTGCGCCACTATCGATTGTGTGAAAAGGTAAACATCCGGTTTAAAACCGGAAACGGACGAGTCGATTATTTGTTATTTAAATATGCGAGGTGCAAAACATTTGAAAGGAACAATTTAATCGCTGTTTTGGAATTCTTTTCCTTTCATTTTTTCTATTGATATTATTAATTTTTAACTTAAGTGATGAAATTATTTTATTGTTTTTAAAGCCTCTCAGAAATTACTTTTATCTCCTATTATACAACTCTATTTTAATTTGACCAATTTGGTCACTTGCCAATTTTCACACAATCGGTGATATAATTATAGAAATGCTAATTCGCCATCGCCAACTGACAGATTTTTGAATATAAGGTAACTCCAGTAAGGCCGGCTTCAGGTTCGAATTCTGGCTGTGGGGCGGATATTTATTGGTGGTTCCGAATCCACATTAAACTGTCGATCCCGGTCTATTTAGCTAAAGTGTGCACAAGATGACTGTAGAACGAGAAATCAAGCCAAACCAGTAAGGCCCGACTTGCTCCATGTAGCTAGTTACAGTGACTGCCGTTTTACGGGCATATTAAATCTATTCGTTGGAAAGTTCTCTTAAATGCTCAGAGAAGTAGTTAGAAAGTACCAGAGTGGTTGTTGCGGCTTCCACTTACCAACTGTTAACTGAAACCGCAACTGAGTTATTTTCATAAGATTAATAATTTTATTTTGATGCAACATAGAATGCCTGGAGCTTCTTTAAAATGAAATATTTGTAATTAAATCTCTCGTTTTAAATTGATAGCACGATTTCTAATTTTCTGCTTCGCTTAACGCAAAAGACTTTTCTGTTCGAGACGCAAAAATCAGTTTCCGAAATATTTAATATAAATTCAAAAGGACTGCATTTTTAAGCGTTAGAATATTTAAACTATTTGTTTAATAATAATTTAACCGACACTATGTACACAGCCCAAATTTGTAAATAAGTTTTCTATGAAAATGTTTTTGATGCTATTATTAAATTAGGTTATCAAACATTGAAAAATAGGAAAATTGAAATAAATTATTATTCTTTTTGAGAAGGATTTTCAAATTTTAAATAATTTTTAATTTTAGAATAACACTCCTAAATAAAAGAATATGTTAAACGTATCACATTTAGTTTTATAAATATGAGGGTCCTGATGGTCTAGTGGCTAGCTCTCTTGCACTTTCAGGTTCGAGTCCTGCGGTACAATGGATGTTAGTAGAGGTTCGGAATCCACTTTAAACCGTGAGTCCCGGTTTCATATGACCGTAGAGCGTAGCATATTTTCAAGCTACACGTGCCCCCTGGGTAGTGCTAACTGAGTAACGTCGGTGCTGATCTTGCTTATGGAATAATGATTAACTATCTCTGTATTTTCCAGTTACATCAGAAATATTTTTAAAAGTATATAAATATCCATTATGAATACATTGGGCCAAAAGAAGGGTACATTTTGCACTTTTTCCAAAAATGCTCTAATTTTACAATATATCTGTACAATTATAGCAATTTTGTCTATGTACAATCATATCTTAGATATAAATATTACTCAAAACTGGAAAAAATACAAAAAATTATTATTTTTTTAATTGTATCATTTCTGAGCATGATCTCCACGACACTGACACCTATCTGATGCCGGTAATTTCCTTTTACTTTTATTGCATAGGCTGATGAATACTACAGAATGATTGTAGCATTTATTTCTCACTGGAGGAGTTTTTGGCATTTCCTACCAGGAGAGAAGAATGCAAGTTATTTGACAAGTGTATAATAACAACCCATCACTCAAATTTGACAGCAAACGAGTAGTGTTGTGGGTAGTTATATTGCATGCGATTTGTGTTTTGTACTAATGAACAACCTGTCAGTCAAATCTTTTTTTTTCTTTCTAATGCAGCTGGCAAACACATAAACAGCTTGGTCTTGGATGCCTTAAGGCAAGCGCTGCACAGACGTTACTCACTTTGCATCACCCAGTCGGCGCGTGTAACTTGATGGTAAGCCACGGACGCGGAGTCACAATGCCCCCGCAACACTCTACGATCCTATTAGACCGAGACCTACAGTTTAAAGTGGGTTCCGAACCACTACAAACTCCATGGCACCGCCGGGATTCGAACCCGATACCTGTGGTACCGAGCGCCAGAGCTCTAGCCACTCGGCCATTCAGGCCCCTGTCACTCAAATCTGATAGCAGATATTCGGTATCATGTAGAATGAGACTCAGGAAATTAGCAAATGACTGTGCGACCTTCACAGGTCGGAACAACTACAGATTGAATATGAACTATACCATGAGTTACTCAATCGTGATGGGTGATAGACCACGAGTTAAGAAATGCCTACTCTAATAAGAAGTAAGGGAAGCTGACCCCGCTCTTGACGGATTATCTTAAAAGAAGGTTTTTGGTGAAGAAGAAAGAGAGTTCACCAGAAGTATTGTTATTTGCTTTTTTTCTCCGAAGTGACTAAATAAGTCTGTGGTTTTACGCCTGTTTACAAAGTGACCCCCTTGTGGTTTCGTTTATCCCACCGTGTGATAACAAAGGTCTGCAGCAGATCAGGCAATTAGATTCGACGTAGACTCGAGATTTCTGAAAAATCTTACTTTTTAGTGAGTTGTATTTATGATTTAATCGTGCACCTGTGATCAAATTTTATTTCTAATTTTTCATTTTTTTTGTATAATAATTCAGAGTTCGTTATTTGCATATATATATATAGCGTTTGTAAATAAAAATTAAAGTATTCCCATGAACCTTAAAGTGCCCCTCTTTTTGAAGCCGTTATAGGTCTAATATATTACGAGACGTTATAATATCTTGATTTTAAAAACATTTCTGATTATTATAATTAACAGTTGTAACATGTTTACTCTAATCCTATATTATTTTATAGCATTTAAGAATTTTTGGTGTGTATTTTTAAAACCGATAAATATTTAAAAACCTTTTTGTTGATTATTGTAAAAACGAAATCTTTTGCATGTCATAATTAAAGAAAGTTCTACGAATTTGCTTTAATCCTCTAATCCAAAATTATTTTATAGAATTTAAAAAGTTTTCCTTAGTTTGCAACTTTTTTATTATCAAAATTGATTTTAAAAAATGATAAAAAATAATAAATACACAAAAATAATAAATAAAATAATATAAATAATTGGTTGTAAAAAAGATAATTAAATTTTTTTTTATTATATACTTTTATCGGGTATGCATCTATTTATTTGATAGTGACTTTATATTTGAATTTTCAGTATTTAAACAAACACATTTATGCTAATATTTCACAGTTAAAGCATTTGTAATTAACGCATAGATTCCAGATTAATTGTATAACACCTTAACGAATCTATTACGCCAAGTTAATCAATGAACTAAGAATTAAAAAGCTCAGATTCAATATAAAAAAAAATGCCATGTTCTTTTAATAAAAAAAAAGGAATAAAATTAGTTTTTTCGTGTGTTGAAAAAACGGTCGATTGAAAAAAAGTTTAAATCAGAAGTTGGGTGTTGATGGGAGGAAGGGGTTGATGAATGAGAGTTTCTCCCGCGCCAAATATTGGACATCGCGCCATTTTGTTAGAGCAAAAGAATTCAATTAGCTCCTCAAATGAGTTCTTGGATTTTTAAGCCGCGATTATTTAACTGTGCGATTTGTTAAAGATTGATTTTAGTTCTTTATATGAAACTTAAAGTTGAAACTTTAGTAGTTGTAGTTGTTTAGTAGTTGAAAAGTTTTTTTTTTTTGGTATAAAATACTCTTTCTAAATCATTTTTCTTACTGCTTGATTTATTTTTTTATTTATCTTAATTTTTTAAATGCCTAAAATTTTTCATGTTTATTATTATTATTATTATTTTCAATTTATGAAAAATTTGTTATCGCTACAACACAAAGTTCCAATTAAATAAATCATGTATTTTTTCATCTATATATAAGTACTATTATATGTTTAAAACAAAACTTTAATGGCAGTATAAATAAATATGAGTAATATATTGTAATGAATTAAAAGGAAATTTTACAAATTCACACCCACTTGTATTTTAAGAGCAGAGTAAGTAAAAAAAATACCACTTTATATACGTTACGAAAAATATTTTTACAAAATATTTCATAAAAAATCTGGTTTCAGTAATTTTAATATTTTTTGAACGACATAATTTCATTTCTGTGCGTATATTAAAATATGTTTACATGAATTATATGCATTTATCTGATTCATCATCATCATCATCATCATCATTGGTGCAACAGCCCCATGGTGTGCCAAGGTCGTCTGCCTACTGGCAAATTACGAGATGAGAGATGTTTTCTTTTTACGGGGATAGGATTGCCATCTTTACGCTCAACAAGTATATTTGACCTGCATCTGCGGTTTAAAGTGGATTCCGAACCACTACAAACATCCATGGCACCTGCGGGATTTGAACCCGAAATCTGTGGCACCGAGATCTAGTCACTCGGCCATCAGGCCCATTTGTCAGATTTAAGTGAATATTTTAGGTCTTAAATTATTTCGTTTTGAAATTGAAAAAGAAAATGAAACATTTTTTTTTTTTTGCAAATAATGTTTTTTATATAAGCAATAGTTACAAAATATCGTGAAATATTTTAACTTATGTAAATATACAAGTTCTATGCAAAATTCAATACAATTTATTAAAAAAGAATAATCTAAAGAGAATAAATTTACTTTCATACATAAATAAAATAAAATATTTTCAATTCAAAAGTGTTTCTTAGAGAAGCATTATACAAGACATAAGTCTTTAGAAAACACTTATTAAAATAGTACATTTCAATTTTGATTAATTGCATCACTTTCTTCAGTAAAATTTCATAAATAAAATATCCATTCAAAATAAAAATATTTAACATTTTGGCGAGCTCATATTTTATTGGCTTAACTCAAATTCTCTTTTGTTAGAAGAAGAACCAACAGTCTCGAAAAGAGATTTCAGTGCATTTATTTTTACTCTTTATTTATTATCTGAAATATAGACCATTTATTAGGAAAAAAAAAAAAAATCAAATTTTCCTCCTCTCTTCCAGATCCTAGTTCAATTTTCACCTCTGTGAAGGTCGCACAGACAATCGTTAATTTCATGAGGTTTCATTATCCATGACACTTAATATCATATCAGATTTGAGTGCTAGATCTGATATCAGAGTTGAGATAGCGCTCTGGCCTTTGGTACCACAAGTTTCAGGTTCGAATCCTGGCGGTGCCATGGATGTGTGTTAGTGGTTCGGAATCCACATTAAACTGTAGGTCCCGGTCTGTTTAGACTAAATTGTGCATAAGATGACCGTAGAGCGACAAACCAAACCAATCTCTACAGGGAAAGAAATGCTATAAAATAATTATACTTTAAAATATCTTACATAAAAGGTGCAGGATTTTTTTTTAAATTCATGAATTTTATTTAAAAGGAATACTTTAAAGAGTATAAATTTACTTTCATAGATATATAAAATAAGATATTTTCAATTCAAAAGTATTTCTTAGAGAACATTATGTAAGACATTTTTTTGTTCTAATGCAGCTAGCAAACACTTAGACAGATGGCTTTGATGCCTTAAGACTCGAACCCGAAACCTGTGGTACCCAGCGCTAGAGTGCTGGCCACTTGGCCATGTAGGCCTAAAGAAAATATTTTTTGTTCTAATGCATCTGGCAAACACAATTGTCTTTGATGCCTTAAGGCAAGCGCTGCACTGACGTTACTCACTTAGCACTACCCAGGAGGTGCGTGTAGCTTGAAGATAAGCTACGTACTTGGAGTAACAATACCCTCGTAACGCTATACGATCTCATTAGACCGGAATCTACGGTGATAAAGGCATTCGGCCATTCAGGATCTCATGTAAGACGTAAATCGTGAGAAAACCTTTATTAAAATAGTACATATCAGTCGTTTGATTAATTGTATCACTTACTTTAGTAAAGTTTCATAAATAAAAGATCCATTCTAAATAAAAAAAAAATATTTAACAACATTATGATAAGCTCATATTTTATTGGCATAACTCAAATTTCCTTTTGCTAAGCAAATTCAGTGCATTTATTTTTACTCTTTATTTATTATCTGGAATACAGACCATTTATTAGAAGAAAAAAAACTAATTTTCTCCTCTCTCTCTTCCAGATCTGAGACAAGATCAAGTTCCAGCAGACGATGTGAACCACTGATGCCAACACCACAAAAGAAAATCAATCTAGTCAGCGAGAAAATATGCACTGGTTCTTCTGCTTGGCCACCTGAAAGCAACGGAGTGGCACATCGATAATTAACTTTATTAACAATAAATTAGAACGAAATAAATAAAAAAGGAACAGAAGGCCTGTCTCTGAAGATAAGAATAAAGTTACCCATGCTGGTGAAAGCAGCCAAAAAACTCAACAGACGATTTTTCGCGTGAAAACAACAACAACAACAACAACAACAGCAGCAAAAGAACAGAACTGAATTAGATAAAGAACTTTATCGTCCCTCGATAGAGCAGATGGTTTACACATATGATCAGGTACGTGGTGTTCTATTCTTTTTTTCTGTTTGATCTAATTTATATTATGCATGTTTAAAGAACTTATGGGTAATTTTTGTTTTTTTGCTTTTGCTATGGAGGATCATTTACCTTTATTTAATTTGGGACATTATACTTTGTGTTTTTACTGTCAGATATAAAATGCAATGAGATTTTTATCCGAGAATAATTTATGTCAACCGTGATGTTTTTTTTGCAAGAAATGTTAAATTTATGAAGCACGCCAAATACATTTTTTGAGGAGATAATAATATTAGTATGGCGACACATTTTGATGATAAAACAAACCTAAACTTCACTATTCTTCAAAAATGATGGATGCGATATGTATTTAAATATTTATATCGAGAATATTTAGGTTAATGTTTTTCAAATCATGTTAGGCATGGGAAATAAAAATTAAATCTGAGAAAAGAAATCTTGATTTTAAGCATAATTTTAATATTCTAATGAAATATTTTTCATCATGTTTTATAAAATTCTATCTTATTTTGTGCAGTTAATTATATTTGGCATTTAGATAATTTATAATACATAAAATTCGAATTTTTCGTGGTGGTGTAAAGCAATTTTTTTAATTGGAATTTTTTTAAGTAGGTTTTATTTCGTTAATATTCTTACACATTAAAAATGATTTTTATTTTATAGTATATAGAAAATTTGACTTGGGTCTATTTATTTTAAGTTTGTTTAGCATGGAGCATTTAATGCACACAATCTATCCTGATACCTATAGTGGCTAGCTCTCTGGATTTTGATACTATAGTCTTTCAGGTTCGAATCCTGCCTGGGGCATGGATGCTTTTAGTTGTTCGGAACCTACATTAAACTGTAGATACCAGTCTAATTAGCCTAAAGTGTGCAAAAAATGATCGTAGAAGGACAAACCAAATGAAATCCCTATTTATATGTAGAAAATTTCATTTGGGTACATTTATTTTAAATTTGTTTAGCAGTAAGCATTTATCTACAATCAAGTCTCATTAAACCGCTAGTTCTCTGATATTTAGTACTATAGGCTTTCAGGTTTGAATCGAGGGGAGAGCATGGATGTTTGTAGTGGTTTGGAATTCACTTTAAGACTTAGATCACGGTCTCATATGACAGTAGAGGGTCACAGAGTCCAATCGACTTCTAGCCCACATTATTCCCAACTTTATAGGGGAAAATTAACTCTAGGCACTGTGGTGTGGTGGTGTAGTAGTAGTGGTTCGGAATCCTTGTTAAACAGTAGGTCCCGATCTAATTAACCTAAAGTGTGTAAAAAAGTGACCGTACAGCGACAAACCAAACTGATCATTAAACCACCAGTCTTTAAGCCTTCACTTCTATTCTTCGCCATAGCAGTGGTGGTTTTAGAAGGGGGAAATCAATGTCATACATCTTTCTATTCACTGGCAATACATCTTTCTATTAAATTCAGAAAACATTTTTTTTTAAAATGAAAAGTCATATTTAACATCAAAGTATTCTACAAGAGAAATAATTTTTATTAATGTAAGTATTTTTAAAACAATATTCATCATACTTTATGAACAGAAACATCTATTTTAGTTTATATATAACAAATTGATAGTTACAATGATAGCTGTCATTTTTTTGCTAATATATATTATGATGAGAATTTTTGTATTATTTTAGCAGTTTTGTCCTTCAAATGTATTTTCTAAATGTTAATAAATTCTATCAATGAAAGAAAATTCCAAAAACTATCACTTACTAGTCTTAATATTTCTGAGTTCTGTTAAACTTTCTGTATTGAAACCTATATTTGGGATTTTGCCACACCATAAGAAATTGTAAACTCGTGTTCGCCACTCCAAGTAATTTCGGCCTAAAGCTCACGGACTTTAAAACTGTTCCTTTGCAATAATAAAACTTTTTCCTACTCATTTTACTAATATATGAGTTATCATGGCGTAATAAGAAAAATTATCCTGTGTTGTTAAAGCATGATGGCCAATTGGCAAGCGGTCTGGCCGTTGGTACCACAGGCTTCAGATTCGAATCCTGACAGTGGCAGGGATGTTTGTTGGTGGTTCGAAATCGGTAATCTTTTACGTTAAACGCTAGGACCCAGTTTAATCAGCCCAAAGTGTGCACAAAATGACCGTAGAGAGACAAACCAAAACAAAACTGTTTTGTTAAACATAGAATTCCTTTTAAGAATCAGTTTTCTCTCCCTTCTAACAAACCATACTTCCCAAACCTTTGAATGAAATGCTGTTCAGACTAAAGCGAAAGAGTAAACTTCATTTGATAGATTAATATAAATTTCCTTTCAATTCCCGTCCTTTATCGTTTTTCTTCTTTATTGACTTGACAGTCTCATGGTGTGCCAAGGCCGTCTGCCTACTGGCAAATTTTGAGACAGGAGATGTTTTCTTTTTGCGGTGTAGGGCTGTCAACTCTACGCAAACGCTCTATAGCCATATTAGACCGGGACCTACAGTTTAAAGTGGATCCCGAACCATTAAAAATATTCATGGCACCACCGGGACTCGAACATGAGGCATCGAGAGGGAGTCACTCGGCCATCAGGTCCCTTTGCCGTTTTCACTGATAATTAATACTAATTTTGGCATAGAAATGTATAGTATGTTGAATTACGAGGTCTTCAACATACTATAATATCATACTATACATGTATATAATAAAGTATCTACGACATTTAGTAGTGGTAGAAAAATATTGTTTGTTGTTTTTTATCCCAGTTGGTAGACAGTAACATCTAGACCAAGTTTAAAAAACCCTTGTGGTCTCATGGAAGGAGTGAAATGAGGGGTCAGCTTCTGTTGTAATAGGTAGATGTCTGGATAGATGACGGAGAACCGTTAAGTAAAAGTCTGACTTGGCTCCGTGACTCTGAAAAATTAGAGCAGTGCCTTCCAGGACGAATTTTAGGGGGACTACCCGCATTTGCGTATCGTATGGGAGAAAACCATGAAAACTCCCACCGCGTTTTCTTATGGAAAAAATTCCCGAAAGAATCCCACCAGGTAATCCGACTAACGAGGCAAAATGCTGAACATCACAAACGCCATTGAGTCTCCTCGTGTTTTGTAGCAGTGTCAAAGCCGCTAGCGGACTGCACCTCAGCCCTAATGCTCACCATTAGCGCGTGTTTCCGCTGAGCCGCCAGTCGGGAAAAATAATTTAAAGGTGCTCTATGAAATGTAACTCTTTTTTTTTCATTTCCTAAGTTATATATCTATTTAAATATTTTTGTGCCTATATACAAAGAATGAAGAGCATGATTTTTTCTATAAAATCTTTAATACTAAGTATTGTTTTGCTAATTTCTTTTTTATTTAAAATTTGATTCAACATGTATAAAATACTTATAAACGAGAGTCACTATGCAATCTTCAATAAAAATTTCAAACTGTTTGAGCATAAAGATATGCATTGAGTTTTAAAATAATCATCAACTTTTATGAGCAAAATGAATTGATAGGTAATAAGGCTACCAAAATAATTATAATTGAGCCAAAAATTTAAATTCCATTACGCAGCTTTATTACTACTACCGTGCAGTTCTCGTAGGAGGTAATTTTGCAAGTTTAATACGTGTAAAACTTTCCAAGAAAGTTTCATGTTTAGAAAATTCCAACTTTTAATTGTCTGCTTTATAAAACTTCTACTGCACGCACGGTCTCGGTTAAGTATAATTTTTGAAGAAAAGATTTCTAACTAAATTTAGCTGAAGTTTCTTCGCAATTTTTCTTTATTTACAGTTGATTTTTCATTTTGGACTTGCACTTCTTTTTTTTTCCTGCAAAAATATTTGTGTTTTAAGGGTCTTATAATTAATTATTGATGAGATTTCTAAAATTCGTATAAAAGTGATGTTAGTAGTTGTTGCATGAAAGATTAACAAACGTTTTTGTTGTTTTCATTCATCTTTTAATCTGTAGATGTATAGCAAATTAAGCGTTATGTATTGTTGTAGGGTAGGGGGTGGGCTAGAATTTACAATTTATTCCCATTTTGCTCACCATTGTATAAAATAAACTTGCCAGGGGTGAAATGCGGTGTCTTGTACTTCTTTCCCTATCCTTGATGCTTTTCTCGCCTTATGTCCCTCTCTTCTTATCCTTGATGATCTTCTCTCCTTATCATTGATGCTCTTTTCTTGTCTTTGATGTTTTATTACCATTGATGCCCATTTCTCCTTATCCTTGGTGATCTTATATACTTATTCCTGATGTTCTTCTTTTCTTACCCTCTATTATACTCTGTCCTTGATTATCTTCTCTGCTTATCTTTGATCTTCTCTATCTTAGATCTTCTTATCTCTTTGATGCTCTCCTCTCCTTATATTTGATCTTCTTCTCTCCTTGATGCTATTCTCTCCTTATCCTTGATGTTCTTCTCTCCTTATCCTTGATGTTCTTCTCTCCTTATCCTTGATGTTCTTCTCTCCTTATCCTTGATGTTCTCCCCTCCTTATCCTTGATGCTCTTCTCTCCTTATCTTTAAAGTTCTTCTTCTCTCCTCATCCTTGATGTTCTTCCTCCTTATCCTTGATGCTCTTCTCTTTTCTATCTTCATGTTCTGTTCTTATCATTGATTCTCTTCATTCCTTATCGGTTATGATCTTCTCCCCTTACGTTTGATGTTCTACTTTCCTTATACTCGATGATTTTCTCTCATTATACTTTAAGCGGCCTGATGGCCAATTGGCTAGAGCTCTGGACCTTGGTACCACAGGCGTCAGATTCGAATCCTGGCGAAGGCACGGGTATTTGTTAGTGGTTCGGAATCCAAGTTAAACTGCAGGCCCCAGTCTAATTAGCCTAACGTGTGCACTAAATGACAGTAGAAACGACAAACCTTTTATGCTCTTCTTTTCTTTTCCTCGATGGTCTTCGTTCCTTATTCTTGATGTTCTCCTTTCCTTTGACTCAATGATCTTCTTTCTTTATTTTTGATGTTCTTATCTCCTTATCCTTGATGCTCTTCTCCCCTTATACTTTCTGATTTAATATGCTGATCCTCAGCTTAGGCATGACAAACTTTACCAGATTAGGGAATCAGTGGAAATGTGAGCAGCTAGCTTGTACGAGAGCTCAAGTTCAAATCCACTGGCATCGTCTATTGCAGTCCCTGGCTTCAGCAACTGGGAGTCTCTATATTGATCGTGTACGTAACGAGTGCTGGATAATCTTATGATGAAAAACTCGGATTACCATCAGGAACATGCTTTAACATCTATTTTCAAGAGACATTCCATGAAATTATCTAAACAACCTTCATTGTGAGCAGTTTCATCACGATAAAGTTACTAGTTATACGAATAAAAGGACTGCATTAGGTTTTGAAAAAAATAAAAAATGAAACCGGAAATGTGGCTATTTAATTATAAAGGCTTCCTACCTAAGTCACTCGAGATATCCCCAATGAATTATTGTGCATTTGGACTTTTAAAATAATCTTTTTTATAAGTGGCATTAAAAGGCAATCGATTGACTCTGAAAGATTGCGGTAGAGGAAAGGAACCAAAAGTAGCTTCATATTTGAAGAAAAGCTCTGAAATCTTGAAATCTGGTAAATCAATATGCATTATGATAAATTAACAAAAGAGCTACGTGATTGAATATGTCAGAAAATACAATTCTTATCTATTTATAAACAGAATTTTCGAAGAAAACACTTCTAACATAATTTAACAGCATTCAAATTTCCTGGCAATTTTTTTCTTTATTTACTGATAATTTTTCATTTTGGACATCTACTTCTTTTTTTTTCCTGCAAAAATATTTGTATATAAAATTTACCTGATTTTGATATAAAAGTTTTGTCTGCAAGATTCAACAAAAGAGCTATGTGATTGAATATATTAGAGAATAAATTATAAATATAATTTTCGAAGAAATTGCTTCTAATTAATTTCAACTGTATTCAAGTTTTTTCACATCTTTTCTTTATTGGTTGGTAGATTTTTTTTTTCAGTTTAGACATCTGCTTCTTTTTTTCCTGCAAAAAGTTTTATTCGTTTATTATTTGTATATAAAATGGACCTGATTTTAATATAAAATTCTTGTCTGCAAGATTCACCAAAAGAGTTATGTGATGGAATATATTAAAAAATAAATTCTTATCTATTTATAAATAGGATTTTCGAAAAATTAAATTCAACTGCTTTCAAGTTTCTTCGCAATTCTTGTTTATATACATATTATTTTTCATTTTGGACTTCTACTTCTTTTTTTCCTGCGAAAATATTTGTTCATCTGACATTTGTATAAAATTGACCTGATTTTGATACAAATTCTTGTCTGCAAGATTCAATAGAAAAGATATGTGATTAAATATATTAGAAAATAAAATTTCAATCTATTTATAAATATAATTTTCGAAGGAAACACTTCTAACACAATTTAACAGCATTAAAGTTTCCTGGCAATTTTTTCTTTATTTACAGTTTATTTTTCATTTTAGACATTTACTTCTTTTTTTTTTCTGCAAAAATATTTGTCCATCTGATAGTTGTATATAAAATTATTCTGATTATTATATAAAATTCTTGTCTACATGATTCGACAAAAGATCTAAGCGACGGAATATATTAAGAAATAAAATTTTTATCTATTTATAAATATAATTTTTGAAAAAAACACTTCTAATTAAATTTAACTGCATTCAAGTTACCTCGCAAAATTTTCTTTATTTGCAGACTAATTTTCATTTTGGACACTTATTTTTTTTTCCTGCAAAAATATTTTTTCATATGACGTTTGTATAAAATTGACCTGATTTTGATATAAAATTCTTGCTTGCAAGATTAAAAAAAAGACCTATGAGATGGAATACAATAGAAAATAAAATTCTTATCTATTTATAAACATAATTTTCGAATGAAACACTTCTAATATAATTTAAAAGCATTAAAATTTGCTTGCAGTTTTTTTTTTATTTACAGTTTATTTTTCATTTTGGACATATATTTCTTTTTTTTTTCCTACAAAAATATTTGTTAATGTGACATTTGTATAAAAGTGATCTGATTTTCATGTAAAATTGTCGCCAGAAAGGTAAAATAAAAGATATCTATGTGATGGAATATATTAGAAAATAAAATACTCAACTATTTATACATATATTTTTTTCAAAATCTTTACAAAAGTTTGTGAATGTGGTGGTGCATAATAGATATAATTAAACTTATTTATGATTACCTAACTTTAACTTCGACGAAAATCAGTGATATATTTCGTTTGCAGTTTGAGACTTGTCAGAATGACAAACACGTCTTTGCATTCACTTCTTCCAATCATAGGCTATATACCACGTTTATTCCTTTTTCACCTTCTTAACCTGTCAAAGCGGCGGATTCCAGATGGAGAATATCAGTTGGTGAATGAGTCCTAAAAATAATGAACTCGATCGACGAAAGTATTATTTTAGTCTCCAGTATGCTTTGAGTCGGTGATTTTCGCAATGGATGCGTCGAAAATTTGTGTGAAAATAAAGAACATCAAGTCTTGATTAGTGTCCCAACGAAGCAGATTCAGTTGGTAAGAGTATACGTGCTAAATGCATGGCGTTCATTTGATGGTCGCAATTTATCTAATAATAATTTAATTTATTCAATATAACTCAAAAATCGGGTTTATATTCGTCTCATTACTTCAGTAAATGTCTGCATGAATTGGAAAAAATAACAGTAAAGGTTTTTGTAATGTTTCAGTAATTACTAATAAATGTGAAGATATTTAATCCCCAGAAGACTATTTATTACATAAAACTGTTTTCTTTCATTATGAAGTATTGGAATCCTTTTATTTTCTCAGTTTTTATGCCTTGCTTGTAATATTCATGATATACCATCATCATCGGCGCAACAGCCCTATGGTTGGTCAAGGCCCTCTGCTCGCCGGCTAGACAGTAGACGTTTCAGTAGTTTATGTTATTTTTCTGCGATTTAAACCTATAATCATAAACGACGTTATAAAATGTAATATTAATTGAACTTCCAATGCTTAAACTATATTAAGTAAAATGTCTTTTTGTCTTTTTTGGTAAACCCTAATTCATTCTCAAGTTTACTTCAAGCATAAAATTCTTAAAATGAAAAGGATGTTCTTTTACTACCACACCAAAGAAACATTCTACATACATTCATTTTCCTTTTAACACTTTTTTTTCATAATATAAATCTTAAAACTTATTAAGGCATTGTGGAAATGACATTAACATAATAGTTTTCATGTTTAAAAATACTTTGTGTAATAAAAAGGAAATGAAACATTTAAAAGATTACGACAAGAAAACTTTAAGAATATTATGTTTGTGTAAAATTCTTTACGAATATTCCCTTCTTCATGGTAAATTTACCAGAGTGACGTTTCTTTTGAGTATTCGAGTCCGAAACGTTGCGTTTGATGTTTTCATAAGCGCTGAGGCGAGTAAATCTCATCAATTGAGGATGTGAATTTTCTGTGAACATATTTGATATGCCTCCACTGTGCAGATTCCTTTTATTCGATTAAATTTTAATTCTTTTAATGTAAAAGCAAAACTAAAAAAAATAATGTAACCATTTTAAATTATTAAAATTCATAGTAATCTTAGCATGTTTTTTTTTTTTTAATGTTCACACAGTACCATTTTTATACAAGTTATTATTGGGAATAATTGGTAATAATTAATTTAATCGGTAATAATAGGAAATATTTAATTTAATCGGTAATAATAGGTAATAATTAATTGAATCAGTAATAATAGGTAATATTTAATTGAATCGGTAATAATAGGTAATAATTAATTGAATCGGTAATAATAGGTAATATTTAATTGAATCGGTAATAATAGGTAATATTTAATTGAATCGGTAATAATAGGTAATAATTAATTGAATCGGTAATAATAGGTAATAATTAATTTAATCGGTAATAATAGGTAATATTTAATTTAATCGGTAATAATAGGTAATATTTAATTTAATCGGTAATAATAGGTAATAATTAATTGAATCGGTAATAATAGGTAATATTTAATTGAATCGGTAATAATAGGTAATACTTAATTGAATCGGTAATAATAGGTAATATTTAATTGAATCGGTAATAATTAATTGAATCGGTAATAATAGGAAATATTTAATTGAATCGGTAATAATAGGTAATAATTAATTGAATCGGTAATAATAGGTAATAATTAATTGAATCGGTAATAATAGGTAATAATTAATTGAATCGGTAATAATAGGTAATAATTAATTGAATCGGTAATAATAGGTAATAATTAATTGAATCGGTAATAATAGGTAATAATTAATTGAATCGGTAATAATAGGTAATATTTAATTGAATCGGTAATAATAGGTAATATTTAATTGAATCGGTAATAATAGGTAATAATTAATTGAATCGGTAATAATAGGTAATAATTAATTTAATCATTAATTAATTTAATAAGTAAGAATAAATAGAGAAATTTATTTAACATATCCAAGTTTGCATTTAAAAAAATTAAATTATCAATTAATTAAAGTCAAAATAAAAGAATTAATAAAAATTGCAATCAAATTTAAAATAAATAAAAGGGCATTAAAATTCTAAAAATTAAAAAAAAAAGAGAAAAAAATGAAATTTAGAAATATTTATGGAACATACATCTATATAAGGGACGTGACTAATGCTCTGGCGGGGCGTGGCGTGGGTACCATAGGCTTCGGGTTCTATTCGGGTGTGGAAAAAAGCAAGTGGTCAAATTCAACAGATTAAAACAGTGTGGCGTAGTAGGGGAGAAAGGTAATTTCGTAGTGGCTTTAATAACAATAAAATAATAATTTGATCAATTAATATTCAATGTTTTAAATTAAATAATACCAAAAGAAAAATTAAATGAAAAAAAAAAATCCAAAAAATATATTATATTGTTTCTTTCAAAACATTTTCGGCTTGCATATTTAACTAACAATTAATCGAATCGCCCGTTTACGGTTTTAAACAACATGTTTAACTTTCCATACAATCGGTTGTCTATAGATACTTTTTTTGTAGCTTTTGAAAAATTGGGGAAGGTAATCCTAATTTTGGACCTGAGGGGTCAAGTTACTAGCGCTCTGGCCTCGGTGCCACAAGTTTGGGGTTCGAGTGCTTGCAAAGCCATGGATATTTGTAGTAGTTCGGAATCCACTTTAAAACTGTAAGTCCCTGTCTAATGTGACTGTTGAACGTAGCGCTGACAATCCTTTCCCTTAAAAAGAAAGCAACTCATGGTTCTGAATCTAGCTGTAAGCAAACGGCCTCGACCCTGGAGCTGTTGCGTCATTAAATAATAATAATAATAATAATAATAATAATAAAATTTAAAATAAATGATAGTGCATTAAAATATCACCAATAAAAATGTGCAAAAAAAAAGGAAATTTATAAATATTTATGAAACCTATATCTAGCAAAGATATTGATTACAGCTGAGACTTTTTATAAGACATAAAAGAAATTTATTGGAATTATTGAAAAGTAAAACAATTGACGTTCAAATTAAAGATTCCTTCTATTAGCTCACACTCTCCCTATATATATATCTTATTCAAATTTTCAATCGTTCATAAAATACTTTTTATTCATCCACTCAAGTTCAAATAAATTTTTTTTTTGAACTTGCAGTGGATGACACTTGATGTTAATGCAGTTTTTTCAAATATTAATTCAGTAATTAAATTTAATTAATTAATTTTAGTTTTTTTTAATTTAAGTTGCATATATCTACCAAAAGATGGTGCCAGATAAACTTTATAAATAATTTTCATTTATTTTTTTAAGGACTTTCTGCAATAGAGTGAAAAAAAAGTAGGAATTGACTTTAAAATTTTTTTTTGTTTATATTATTTGTTTTATTCTTCTCCATACAGCAGAATGGATTATTTTCTTCAAGAAATATTTTCAGAAGTAAACGCTTAGCATTTTCATGTGTTTTAGTAAAAGAAAACTCGAAAAGTTCTGAACATACAATCCGACTGTCCAGGCTAGAAGCAATGGATAAGTAAACATTATAATATGAACTGGGTTTTTTTAATCAGATTTGTCGCCTTTATTACCAATAAAACGCTGATCGATTTTTTTTCTCATAATTTTTTGTGAATTATTTGGAATTCATAAATTTCAAAAACTTTTCTTTATTCAAACACAATCATTGCAGACAGGTAAATATTCGATTCTAACCAACAGCGGAATGTGAATTCATGTGAATATGCAAATCGTTTATTTTTAATTGATTAATAATTTTCAAATAAAATTTTTATTTTTATTTTTAGAGCAAAATGCTCTTGTTTGTAATAGTGAGCATTTGGGATTTTAATGTAAATAATTTGGGAACATAGAATAGTGGGAAATTCCCAATGTTTTCGTGACACAGTTAAAAGTAAAAAAAAAGTCTCTTGAAAGAAAGTAATCTAAATTAACAAAAATTAAATAAATTTTGAATAACATTTCAGCTAAATTTATGGTAAGGCAAGGTAGGAAAGGGGCAAAGGTAGAATTTAATATAGTTAGGAAAAAGCTGATTCTCTATTAATGAGAGCTTTCATTGAAAAACTGATTTCACTGAAATTCCTTTTAATTTTTATTGTAAGAGAAAACGGCAAATTACCATTTTTAATTGCTACAACGAATTACAAATCCCCATTTTTACACAACAACAAATCGGCCCTGTACATTCTTCTAAATACAAGACCAAGTGGAGTTTTTTAAATATAATTTTTTACTTAATAAAGAAACTATGTGCATGATAAAATAAACTTAAATTTTAATTTAAATTTAAATTATAGATCATTATTCCTTTAATTATCAATTATATTCTGCCTCAGATTGGCGTAATATTATTTGGCATATTTAAAAAAATAGAGCATTTCAAGTGAAATTTCGTAAATTTAATTTTACCTCAATGTTTTCAGGTTCAAAGGAATGTACTACTTCATCTTCTTGTTGAATTCATATTCTAACGTATTTTGCTCGTTATCTGAATTCCAAGTTATTTGCTTGCTTTGATCTACATTCCCAATGTATTTCATATCGTCTATGCTATAAGTTATTCGTTTGCTACCTATTTTCCAAGTTAGATTTCTTATTTATTCGTTATATGTATTAAAAATTATTCCTTCGTTATCTATATTCGAAATTATTTACTTGTTGTCCCTATAGTACCAATTATTCATTTGATATCGTCTATATTCCATTTTATTCCAGACAGTCTGTTGTCGTTTATATTCCAAGTTATTAACTTGCAATCGTTTATATTCCAAGTTATTAACTTGCAATCGTTTATATTCCAAGTTATTAACTTGCAATCGTTTATATTCCAAATTATTCTCTATCTATATTCAGAATTATTCCTTCATTATCTATCTTCCAATATATTTACTTGTTGTCCCTATAGTACCAATTATTCATTTGATATTTTCTATATTCCATTTTATTCCAGGTAGTATGCTGTCGTTTATTACTCCAAGTTATTCGCTTGCTATCGTTTCTATTTTAAATTATTCACTTATGAATAACTCATATTACACTATAATTGCATCAGCATTATTACATAATTCTTAGTTCGATTTAATTTGACATGAAATTAAAAAGCCATCCTTTAAATCTTAACTATTTAGAATTTTTCTTGTATCAACTATATACGTGGCAGTGTCTCCGTTATTTTCAAACAAAAGTAAGTGATTCCTTTTACTGCGAATAAGAAATGAAAACACAAAGCGAAAACAGAAACCGCTGAATTGTTTCTTTTTTTCCTGAAAACCGAAACAGGAAATGAAATGCAAGTAGAGTTATGAACGCGAAGAGAAATAAATAGTTGGGAAAAAGATGGATGTTGGCAGACTTTTTTTTTTTTTTTTTTTTTGCAATATCTCTCTGAGGTCCTACATGAAAAAGTTCTTGGGGGGGAAAAAACTTGCCAGGGTTTTTAAAACTTTTTCTTGTTGACAATTCCGTGTTGTGGGAGACGCATTTCTTTTGCTTTTCGAGAACTCTGTTGGCGTGGGAGTGGAAGGGAAAGAGAATTGCGAAAGTGCTACTGGGAACCTGAATTATTAAACCTCCAACCACGACTGATTTTTTTCATATTTTTTGTACAAAATTTGCAGTCTACTTTTTTCCCTTTTACACTTATAACTATTATAAGGATCGATTTAATAAAATGCAAAAAAAAAAAAAAAAAAAAAAAAAAATAATAATAATAATAACAATAACAGACTTGCAATTCAGTAATAAAAATAGAGAAAAAACAGACTTATGACTTTCTTAAAGTGGTACATCTTGGGGCCCTGGTGGCCGAGTGACTACCTGCCTGGCGTTCAGTGCCACAGGTTTCGAGTTCGAGTTCCGGTGGGGCCATGCATGTTTGTAGTAGTTCGGAAATCACTTTAAACCGTATATCGCAGTCTCATTTGACTGTTAGGCGTAGGGCTACTACTACTACTGCACCAAATCACTGTTCCTAGAGTTGAGTTGCCCCTTTACAATTTGGGAATTATGTGGGTGAGAAGAAGTCTGACTGGGCTTCGTGACACTCTACGGTCATATGAGACCGGGACCTACGACTTAAAGTGGATTCCGAATCACTACAAATATCCATGATACCGCCGGGACTCGAACCCGAAACCTGTGGTACCGAGTGCTAGCCACTCGGCCGCCAGTCCCCCCGGTCCAATATGACTGTTGAGCGTTGGACGTAGGGTTAACACCCCGACCTCTTAAGAAGAGAAAACATCTGTTATAGGTAGATTGGCTTGGACCACCATGGGGCTGATGATGATGATGATGATGATAATGATGATACAAAAAAATAAGTTAACAGAAATTTTAGTCCATTCACAAAACCTAGAAATATTTAGTTGATGTTTGTTTATTTCTGCTTAGGTTTATTAAACGTTTATTTTGCATTCTCGTTAGGATATATTTGCAAATAAAACTACTTCAGACAGCAAAATAAAATGAGAGTTCGAAATTGTACCGCTGCATTGTACCGTTTCTCCAACAATAACTTTCCCTAACACCTCCAATAACAGCCCTTAAAATCTTCGGCTCAAATGGACCTTATCAGATCTTCCCGAAGTCCAAGTTTCAAAAGAAAAAGCGATATTTTTATAGAAAAATTTGGACTTAATAATTGGTTAACTTTGGACTTTATTATTTTATAAAGTTATCAGATTTTGTTGAAATTTTGGATCCATCAATATTTAAATAAATTTAGAATTGAACAATGCATTCTTTAAAAAAATAGGTTGAAAATCGATTTTCAACCTATATTTTTTTAAAGAGTGTATTCTTCGATTCTGAACTTGTTTAAATATTGAAGGATCCTAAATTTCACCAAAAATTCTGGTAACTTAAACAAAACAAAGCCCGATTTTTTTTTTTTTTATAAAAGTGTGCTTTTTCTTTGTCATAAAATTTAATTTGTGGAATATTTAAAAAATCACATTCATTGTTCTATCATTAATGAATTAATATTACTGTGACTCAAGGTATTATCAGATAGGCTAGTTTTGCTACCTTCAACATGAAGCAAACCACTGTTTTCACTCAAATTATGAGTTTATCAATGAGCGCACATCCAACATTTTTCTTCTGTAGCTCAATGCCATAAATCTTTCTATCACTAATTTTGGGGGAAACAATGATACCTCTTATACCTCTTATTTTTTATATTTTAATCAAATTTTTAATAGAGGAAATGGGTTGGTAATTGAATTTGTAGAATATTTAATTATAAAATTATTAAAAAAATAATTTTTTTTTTGAAATTTACAAGGAGCTTTATTTTTAATTAACTTTCTCATTCGCTATCTTTACATTTATTTCAAATTAAAAACCAGTTAGATTTCAAATGTTCACAATCATATTAAAGTATAAAATCGAGAGAGATTAATTTATTAAATATTTAATGTTTTTTTTCCCACAAGATTTTAACGAATATTTAGTTGAATAAAATTTTAATTTTCGAGTGAATCTAATTTTCTTCTCTCAATTAGAGTCAATAAAAATGTTTAAATAACATTGGAAAAACACAAAATAAAAATAAGGCCAAAAGTAATTACTTTTGTTCCGATGCTTTGCTATTCGAATTGAAGCGAAAATAATAATTCCCGGGATTCAATTAAGATAATGCCACCTCGACTGGCAAACGATTCAAAATTTGCACAGAGAACTACCTATTCGTACGGACTTCAAATTCAATTACAGAAATTCCATTACAACAACTAACAAACAGCCCTAAAAATTAATATCATCATCTTCAAGGGAAATTTGTACAAGAATAATTGAGTTATCAGATCTCTAGTTTTGCTTCTTGTTGTTAACCGAGAAGCTCAGCTAAAGAGTGATAACAATGCGATGAGAAATTAAATGGAATTACTCGAAATGAAATAAACAACTACGACATCAAAACAATATTAGATTAACTCATTAAATATTTAATTTTTTTTCTACAGGAATTTATTATTTATGATTATTTGAATAAAATTTTAATTTTCGAATAGAATCTAATGTAGAGAAGAAAATTAGATTCATTTTTTAGAGCCAATAAAAATGTTTAAAGAAGAGGAAAAAACAACATGAAAACGAAAATAAGACTAAAATTAATTACTTTTGTTCCTATGCTTTGCAATCGGAATTCGAGCAAAAATAATAATTTCCGGGATTCAATTAAGATAATGCCATCTCGAATGGCAAACCATTCAAAAATCCCACACAGAACTATCAGTTTACGTCTTTCTGAGCACCTACTCCAAATTCAATTACAGAAATTCCCTTACAACAACTAACAAACCGCCCTAAAAATTAATATTTAATGTCCTCATCATCTTCAAGGGAAATTTGTACAAGAGTAATTGAGCTATCAGATGCCGAATTTTGCTTTTTATTGGTAACTCGGCAAAGGAGTGATAACAATGCAACGAGAGAATTAAATGGAATTACTCGAAATGAAATAAACAACTACGACATCAAACTATATAGTAAGTGATCTCCTCTGACGGTATTATCGTCAAACCTTTAATAATTACTTTCTTTCTCAATAACAAAACAAGCGTTTATCGCTTTATAATTCTAATCGAATCAATTTTCAATTTAGTACTTTAAAGAGTGTTCGATTCTAAATTTGTTTAAATATACATAGATCCTAAATTTCATAAAAAAAAATTTGAAAACTCCATAAAATAATATTATTGTAATCGTACTAGTTTATAATTTGTAGTAAATGTTAAAATAGGAAATGAAAAACTTAATTAAAAATAAAGCTGCTTAAAAATTTCAAAAATAAAATTATTATCTTTTAATAATTTTATAATTGAATTTCTATAGATTCAATTACAAACCTAATTCCTCTATTAAAAATTTGATTAAAATATCAAAATTAAGAGGTTCCGGTTCTCTGTGCCACAGGTTTCGGGTTCAAATCCCGGTGGTGCCATGGATTTCTGTATTGCTTCGGAATCCACTTTAAACCGCAGGTCTCGGTCTAATTGGATCGTAGAACTTTGTCGTGAGGCTTAGTTAGTCTTCAGATCTTTTGGTTCCTCGCTAAAAGTGAAACTGCATATTATCCTTAGCCATGGATCGGTAGACTACTACGGGGTCTATTGGAGCTGGTGTAGGCTTTCCTATACCAAGGGGATTAGTAACAACACAAATAGTGTAGTACTCTGTGTTTCAAGCGAAATTAGTGTTAGAAAGATTTATGCCTGTGGGCTAGGGTAGATAAATATTGGATTTGCGAAAAGTTATAAACTCTTAAATTAAGTGGCAACAATCGTTTACTTCACATTAAAATTAACGAAACCAGGTTATCTGATAATGCCTTGAGTCAAACTATTTTGTCACTAACGACAGAACAATGATGGGGATTTTTGAAATGTTCCCCAAATTAAAATTTATGTCAAAAAAGAAGCGATACTTTCATAAAAAAAATTCGGATTTTGTTCATGTTATCAAATTTTTTATGAAATTTTGGATCCATTCATATTTAAACAAACTTAGAATGGAACAATGCACTGTTTAAAAAAAACTAAATTGAAAATTGAGTTGATTCGAATTACAAAGCGATAAACGCTTGCTTTGTTATTGAGAAAGAAAGTAATTGCTAAAGGTTTGACTATAATACCGTCGGGCGAGATCACTTACCATATTGTTTTGATGTAGTAGTTGCTTATTTCATTTCAAGTAATTCCATTTAATTCTCTCATTGCATTGTTATCACTCTTTTGCTCAGTTTCTCAATTAACAATAAAAAGCAAAATTCTGGATCTGATAATTCAATTACCCTCGTACAAATTTTCCTTGTAGAGGATGACATTAAATATTAATTTTTAGGGCGGTTTGTTAGTTGTTGTAATGGAATTTCTGTAATTGAATTTGAAGTGGGTACTTAGGAAGATATAAATTGGTAGTTCTGTGTGGGAATTTTGAATGGTTTGCTATTCGAGATGGTATTATCTTAATTGAATCCCGGGAATTATTTTCCCTCGAATTTGCATATCAATGCATCGGAACAAAATTAATTAATTTTAGTCTAATTTTCGTTTTCATGTTGTTTTTTCCTCTCCTTTAAACATTTTTATTGGCTCTAAAAAGTGAATCTAATTTTCTTCTCTCCATTAGATTCTATTCGAAAATTAAAATTTTATTCAAATAATCATAAATAATAAATTCTTGTAGAAAAAAACAATTAAATATTTAATGAATTAATCTACCTCCATTTTATACTTTGAAATAATTAATGAAAATTTAAAATTGTTCTAGTTTGTAATTTGAAGTAAATGTTAAAATAGGAAAATGAGAAGTAAAATAGAAAGTTAATTAAAAATAAGGCTCCCTAAAAGATTAAAAAAAAAAACAATGCTTTGTCTAATAATTTTATAATTGAATAATTTGTAAGGGACCTGAATGGCTGAGTATCTAGCGCTCTGGCACTTTGCGCAACAGGTCTTGGGTTCAAGTCGGAGATGCCATGGTTGTTTGTAGTGGTGCGGAATCCTCTTTAAACCGTAAATCCCGATGCTAATAGGATGCTAATAGGAGCTTATATTGAGGTTTAGTTAGTCTTCAGCCCTCGTAGTTCCTCGCTAAAGTGAAGCTGCATATTATCCTTAGCCATGGACCAGTCGCCTGCAGCGGGGGTCTATTGGACCTGATATAGGCTTTCCTACACCAGGGGGGTTAGTAACAAGAACACAAATAGTGCAGTCCTCATTGTTTCTCGCGTAATTAGTGATAGAATGATTTATGACATTGGGCTAGGGAAGATAAATGTTGGATGAGCGCACAGTGATGAACTCATAAATTGAGTGGCAGCAGAGGATTGCTTCAAGTTGAAGGTGACGCAACCAGCCCATCTGATAATGCCTTGGATCACAGTATTTTGCCAATAATTATTGAACAATAAATGTGATTTTTGAAATATTCCTTAAATTAAATTTTATGGCGAAGAATAAGGGACACTTTTATAAAAAAAGTTGGACTTTGTTCAAGTTTGAATTTTGGATCAATTAATGATTAAACAAATTTAGGATCGAACAATACACTCTTTAAAACGTAAATTGAAAATTGAGTTGGTTCGAATTATAAAGCGATAAACGCTTGTTTTGTTATTGAGAAAGGAAGTAATTATTAAAGGTTTGACGATAATACCGTCGGACGAGATCACTTACCATATTGTTTTGATGTAGTAGTTGTTTATTTCATTTCGAGTAATTCGATTTTATTTCTCATCGCCTTGTTATCACTCTTTTGCCGAGTTTCTCGGTTAACAATAAACAGCAAAACTAGAGATATGATAACTCAATTATTCTTGTACAAATTTCCCTTGAAGATGATGATGACATTAAATATTAATTTTTAGGGCTGTTTGTTAGTTGTTGTAATGGAATTTCTGTAATTGAATTTGAAGTGGGTACTCGGGAAGATGTAAGCTGGTGGTTCTCTGTGGGAATTTCGAATGGTTTGCCATTCGAGATGGCATTATCTTAATTGAATCCCGGGAATTATTATCTTCGCTTCAATTCGAATAGCAAAGCATCGGAACAAAAGTAATTACTTTTAGCCTTATTTTTATTTTCCTATTTTTTATCTTTTATTTAAACATTTTTATTGACTCTAATTGAGAGAAGAAAATTAGATTAATTCGAAAAATTAATTTTTATTCAAATAAACGTTCGTTAAATTCTGTAGAAATAACAATTAAATATTTAAGAAATTAATCTACCTCGATTTTGTACTTCGAAATAATTATGAAAATTTGAAATCGTACTAGTTTTTAATTTGGAGTAAATGTTAGCAACGGAAATGTGAAAGTTAATTAAACATAAAGCTTCTTAAAAATTTGAAATTTTTTTTTTGTCTTCTAATAATTTTATTATTGAATAATCTATAAATTTAATGACAAACCCATTTCTTTTATTAAAAATGTGATTCAAATATAAAAATTTAAGGGCACTCTCTTATTAAACTATGGGGAGATCATATAAAATGTATTCATTTAATTAAGATAAGCAAGTAGCCTGATTGTGAATTGGGAACCGCTCTGGTCTTTGGTACAACATGCTTCAGGTTCATGTCCTGGTGTTAGCATGGGTGTTGTTAGTGATTCGGAATCCGTAGGTCCCGGTCTAATTTGCCTAAAGTGTGCACAAATGGACGATAGAGCGACAAACCAAATCAAACTGGATGTTTATCTTTCAATGCTATTCAAACTTTAACTACAAATCCTGCATGCATCCAAATTAGTGATGGAATGATTTATGGCATTGAGCTACAGAAGAAAAATGTTGGATGTGCACGCATCGATAAACTCATAAATTGAGTGGAAACAGCTGTTAGCTTTATGTTGAAAGCAGTGAAATCAGCCCATCTGATAATGATTTGAGTCCCAGCATTTTTTTTACTAACGATAGAATAATGAATGTGGTTTATGAAATAATAACCCAAATTAAATTTTATGGATTTTTATATCATTTTTTTTTTTTTTTTTTTTTTTTTGAAATTTTGGATCCATTCATATTTAAACAAATTTAGAATCGAACGATACACTCTTTAAAAAAAAGTAAATTGAAAATCGATTTGATTCGAATTACAAAGCGATAAATACTTATTTTGTTATTGAGAAGGAAAGTAATTGTTAAAGGTTTGACGATAATCACTTACGAATGATGACTTACCCTATTGGTTTGATGTAGTAGTTGTTTATTTCAAGTAATTCCATTTAATTCTCTCATTGCATTGTTATCACTCCTTTGCCGAGTTAACAATAAAAAGCAAACCATGGGATCTGATAACTCAATTATTCTTGTACAAATTTCCCTTGAAGATGATGATGACATTAAATATTAATTTTTAGGGCGGTTTGTTAATTGTTGTAATGGAATTTCTGTAATTGAATTTGAAGTAGGTACTTAGGAAGATATAAATTGGCAGTTCTCTGTGGGAATTTTGAATGGTTTGCCATTCGAAATGGCATTATCTTAATTGAATCCCGGGATTTCTTATTTTCGCTCGAATTCCGATAGCAAAGCATCGGAACAAAGGTAATTAATTTTATTCTTATTTTAATTTTCATTTTATTTTCTTTCTTTTTATTTAAAAATTTTTATTGACTCTAATTGAGAGAAGAAAATTAGTTTCATTCGAAAATTAAAATTTTATTCAAATTAACTTTCGTTATACCCTTGTAAAAAAGTAATTAAATATTTAATAAAGTAATCTAGCTCGATTTATAAATAATTATTAAGATTTGAAATCGTACTAGTTTATAATTTGAAGTAAATGTTAAAATATTAAATGATAAAGTAAAATAGAAAGTTAATTAAAAATAAAGCGCCTTAAAAATTAAAAAAAAAATATATTAAGAATAATAAATTGTCTTCTAATAATCTGATGATTTAATATTCTATAAATTCAATTACAATCCCAATTTTTTCTATTAAAGATTTTAATCAAATATAAAAATTTAGAGTCAATTACTTATTAAACTATGACCTGATCATACACGATGTTTAAATCTCCTTAAAATAAGCAAGAATAAGCAAGGATTTTAAAAAACCTGTAACGTCAAGAAGAGGGCCACTTTCAGGTTCATATGAACATTTTATTTTTTATTTTCAAGCATTATATATATATATATAATGCTTGAAAATAAAATGTTCATATGAACCTGAAAGTGGCCCTCTTCTTGACGTTACAGGTTTATATATATATATATATATATATATATATATAATTCTGTTTACAAAATATGAAAATAAGATACAAATTATATGAACAAGGGCACTGATCCTTATTTAATGTGTGAAATTCTCGATTACCCTTCCTACTATCTCTATTTTAGTGTGGGAAATTCTTGCAGCCATGTAAGCTATCTATTGTATCTTTAAAGCATTTCAACTATTTTTCATGTGATTCCGAATCGTTTAGATCTACGCTTACTCTCTTAGAAACTTCTAAACCTTGTGCAAAGACAACCTGTACAAAAGACTTGGATTAGGCTTTATTATAGCTTTATTTATCTGGGCTTTAGTTTTATTCTATATTTGGAATTTGTTCTATCATCTGAGTGCTATTTGGAGCAAAGACCAAAGTAGTACATTTTTCTTGGATGCAATAAGAATTTGCTGCAGGAACTGCGTATATTTTAAATTTAGATTGCTATGACTGCTTAATGTAATGCAATTTCTATGGTAGTAATGGATATCTAGTTATTTTCTTATAATGTTTTATAAATAGTTTTCATTAGCCCTTTAAGACTAAATTTTTGTATACTTAAATTTTATTTAAAAAAAATTTTTTTAGTAGACATTAATTCCAATGGTACTAAAAAAATATCTATGCCCACCCCCTGAGTCATGGGGGGGGGCACCATCACGATCCTGATGGTTAGGCTTTTCCATGAAAAAATTTCACAAATGCCTCACCCGCAAGATCATACGTTCTCGGGCTTAAAGGGATAAGAGTTTAATTAAATTTTAATACATTCTATCAGTTATGAAACTAATTTTTTTAGGTGTTAATAGATTCTTTGAGGCTCAAGGAATTTTATAAAAATCCCCAAATCTTGAATCACTGAATACACTTTGTGTTCTTCGCTTAACTAAAATTATCCTTTTAGAGTGGATGTTAGCTTAAATTCTGAATATCTTGAGAATTTCAAACGAGATATACTTATGTTAAGAGGATAAATCTTTCTAAAAGAATGCGCAGTTGCATGTTGCAACAACAACTACAAAAAAAAAAAAAAAAAAAAATTGTTGGAAATATCTTCTATAATGTCGTTGACTTCAATGTAACTTTATTGAAATGAATAACACATTTTTATTTTTTTTTTTAAATTTCGTCAATATCTTCATATTTGAAACAATTTTTCAAGTGACTCATTTTAAATTTAAAGAAAATAATCGTAAATTAACATGTTAATGTGACTTTTAACTTTTTTTTTTATTTTGAGATTAAAATGAAAGAAAATTTCTCAAAAACGTTTTGTAGCCGACAAATATCAATATACAATTTAAAAATAAAAAAAATCATCTTTTGAAAGAATATTTGTGTGAAGATGATAATTCTAAAAATCGGAGAAAGAACAACTTCGCGAGAAATCAAAGAAGGCTTTTATGAAAAGAATTCCTTTTAATTTAGCGACAAAATGTTTCTAAATGTGCCCGATACTCTAAGAAAATAAATATAAAAAAAATCGCGGAAATGCCGTAAGATGTCGCGATCTGGTGTTTCGTTGAAAAGAAAAATCTGTCGGAAATAAAAATTAAAAGAGCAAAATAAAAAAAATCAACTTAAAATGAGTTTCCGGAAATAGAATTGTTCCTCGTGGAATAACAGGAGGTTAAAATTCTACTCATTTTTTTTCTAAGAAATTGTGTTGGGATAGAAAGATCCAAAGATCTTTGATCATTGTTCAAAGTAGCAAGAAAGAAACTGTTCAGTTTTTCCAGTAGGAAAATGTGCTCTTGCTTTTGTTCGGACAGTATAAAGCAATAACTTTAATGCTTTATCATTTTTTTTTTTTTTTTTTTGTAAAAAATTGAAAAATGAGGTTTCATTTTTATGTTAGTTGTATTTCTAGAAAACGTAAATTAAAATGATTTTTAGTTTCATTTGCATGCTTTTCAAGCAAGAGCTTTGCTTCCGAAAAAAAAAATCGTACATAAATATCATTTTATTTTGTTACTCTAGTAATGATATATTCATATGAAATATTTCTATATAATTTTAAGATTCTAACATTACTTATACCTAAAAACTGTGCCCTGATGGCCAATTGGATAGCACTCCCACTAGGTCTGTATAAAGAAATTCTGCTTTATAACTTTAATGCTTTAACTTTTCTTTCTTTTGAAAAAAAAATGAATAATGAGGTTTGATTTATATGCTGTTGTTGTTTTTCTAAAAATTATAAATTAAAATGATTTTTAGTTTCTTTGCATGCTTTGCAAGCAAGAACTTCAATTCGGAAAAAAAATCGTGTATATATATATATATATATATATATATATACCATTTTATTTTATTTTGCTTTTCTAGAAATGTTTTATTCATATCAAATATTGCTATATAATTTTAAGACCTAAATACTTAACGTTAACCTAACCTTATAACCTAAAAATACCTAACGTTACTTATACCTAAAAACTGCGGCCTGATGGTAAATTGGCTAGCACTCTGGCCTTTGTTGCTTCAGGTTCGAATCCTGGCTGAGGCATGGATGTTTGTGAGTCATTCGGAATTGACGTTAAGCTGTAGGTCCTGGTCTAATTAGCCTAAAGTGTGCACAAAGTGACCGTAGAGCGACAAACCAAGCCTGTGTGCTACACTCATGTCCATAAATTAAGGATAATGAAGTACAGGCAAAGAAAGAGACAGAAGCAAAACAAATTTGACTTATTTGTAAAGTCTATTTTTAAACAAAAAGGTAAAGAGCAAAAAAGATGCTATATGTTTGAAATAATTAATAAAAATTGCGATTTTTACTCCCTGGAGCAAATTTCAAAAAAGAACCTATTTACAAAAAACAGTATAACATGGTTAGTATGATTTTTAATATGGAGTATGTCTCCCGGACGATGCAATACAGGCCTTACAACGCCTAGGCATGCTGAGTATCAAATTATCAATCTGATCTTGGGGAATATTACACCACTCATAAAGCAATGGCCTCCGAAGTTCCGGTTGACAGGTGGGAGGGGATTGGCGGGCTGCAATTCGTCGGCCAAGCATATCCCACACATGCTCTATTGGATTCAAGGCCGGTGAGTATGCTGGCCAATCCATACGGGTTATATCCTCCAATTGAAGACATTCGTCCACAATGTTTGCACGGTGAGGGACGGGCGTTGTCATCGATAAACAGAAATTCAGCACCCATGGCGCCCCGAAACAAACATACATGTTGTTCCAGAATGACATCCCGATAGATGTGGCCTGTCATAGTTACACTCTGAACATGCAGGTCAGTTCTGGAACCAAGAATAATTCCTCTCCAAACGAGCCATCCTGCACCACCGTAACGGTGTCGTTCAATGGTGTTCTCTTGGTGGTAACGGATACCTGGCGCTCTCCATATGAATGTCCGGCGAGAATCAGACTGCAAACTAAACCTGGACTCGTCGGAAAACATCACACCAGATCACTGTTGCGGTGTCCACAATGCATGCTCTCTACTCCAGGTTAATCGCAGGCGACAGTGAGTTGCGGTAAGTGGAACCCATCTGACAGGCCTACGAGCATATAGACCAATGGGCCCTAAGCGTTTGTACACGGTCTGCCTTGAAACTGTCGTACCGTTAGCTGAAGAGAGCTGACGAGACAGGTATGATGCTGTGCTCCGTCTGATTCTTTTGGCAGTAACTGCTAAATACCAGTCCTCATTCGGCGTTGTAACTCGGGGGCGACCTCTAACATCTACATTATTACATCATCTTGGAATCGTTGTCAAAGCCTGGAGATGACACTCTGGGCGATTCCAAGTTCCTCTAATACTTCCAGCTGGGTACGTCCACATTCCAGTCGTCCGATAATTCTACCACGTAAAAAGTCATCCAAATGCTTTCTTTGTGCCATAACTATGCGGTTATTGCACTGAAAAGCTTTTAAAGCGCTTGTGAACAATTTTACTTCTTTGCCACCATTCCTTATATACCCCTCTCTTACACTCTCGTCATTGTGACGTACTATCCGCGCCCTCTGGTGGTTTCCTGTAATTTGCATATTCTTCTTCAAGATGTGTGTGATAATTCTACAAGTGAAATTTTTATTTTAGAGTTCAATTTCTGTGTGATTCTGAATTATCCTTAATTTATGGACATGAGTGTAATTAGAGCACTGACCAGAGGAATCAATTCGTCTTATATACGATGAGAATTTTCTATACCAGTTGTGTATGTTTTAAATTTAGTTTGCTATGACTACTTGATATAATGCAATTTCTATCTGGTTATTTCTTTTTAATATTTTATAAACAATAGTTTTCAACAGAGTTCAATTAAAACTTAATACGTTCAACCCAATTTGAAGCTAGTTTTCTTAGTTGTTAATAAAATTTCCTAAAACTTCAAGTATTTTTTTAAAAAATCCTCAAGTCTTGATTAAACAATGAATGCCACTGTGTGTTTTTCGCTTAACTAACATTATCCTTTCGAAGTGGATGTTAGCCTAAAATTCTGGGAAAATCTTGAGAATTTCAAACGAGATATACTTAAGTTAAGAGGACATGTCTTTTTAAAAGAATGCGTAATTACACGCTAAATATTTTAATTTTTGAAAAAGATTTTCTTAGAAATATCTTGTTCTATAATGTCGCTGACTTCAATGCATCTTTATTGAAATGGATAATAATTGATATTTTTTTTTAAAATTCGACTATCTCTTCTTGTTTAAAACAATTTTTCATTTTTACTTATTTTAACTTTAAAGAAAATAATCGGAAATTAACATGTTAATGTGACTTTTAAATCTTTTTATATTTTTATTTTGAGATTATCTCAAAAAAACTTTTTTCAGTGGGTAAATATTAATATAAAATCTAAAAATAAAAAAATTCATCTTTTGAAAAGCATTTGTGTGAAGATGGTATTTCAAAAATCCGAGATAGAACAACTTCGCGAGAAATCAAAGAAGGCTTTTATGAAAAGAATTCCTTTTAATTTAACGAAAAAAAGGATGTTTTTAAAGGTGCCCGATACTCTAAGAAAATAAATACAAAAAAAATCTAGGAAATGTCGTAAGATGTCGCGATGTGGTGTTTAGTTGAAAAGAAAAATCTGTCGGAAATAAAAATTAAAGAGCAAAATAAAAAATAAAAATGAATGAGTTTCCGGAAATAGAATTATACCGCGTGGAACAGCAGGGGGTTCAAATTCTACTCTTTTTTGTAAGTAATTGTGTTGGGATAGAAAGATCCAAAGATCTTTGATCGTTGTCCAAAGTTAAAAAGAAACTGTTCAGTTTTTCCAGTAGGAAAATGTGCTCTTGCTTTTGTTCGAACAGTATAAAGCCATTCTGCTTTATAACTTTATTGCTTTTTTTTTCTTGAAAAAAATGGAAAAGAACTGTTTGTTTGATTTTTATGTTTACTGTGTTTCTAGAAAATGTAAATTAAAAGGATTTTTAGTTTCTTTGCATACTTTTCAAGCAAAGGCATCGCTTACAGAAATTATTTCGTACTTATACAATTTTAATTTACTTTTCTTGAAATAATATATAATCTGGATCATACTGCCATTCCTACTGCCCTTGCAGATATAAATTCCTTGGCAAAATCTAAACTTATGATTTATTCTAAGATTAAAACTAAATAGTTTTATGGATAGGATGTTTGTTAGTGGTTTGGAATACACGTGAAACTGTAAGTCCCGGTCTAATTAGCCTAAAATGACCGTAGAGCGACAAATCAAATCAAATCAAACAAAATTGCATATATCTGACTAACACCCCTAATAAGTAGACAATTTGTCATTTCCGCTTTTAACCGAATGTTTACTTTTCTATTCAATAGCTAGTAAAAACAGCACAGAATAATAAAACAGCTTCTGATCTTCAGCGAAGCATGATAAATAATTTTGCAATGAGAAATTATTTCATTACGATTTGGTTTCTTATAATTAATACTTCAGGGTTTTGACTGAAGAAGTTTGGCACAAATCCTTAAGTGTAAACTGAAATTTCTAATTGATGTCTGTTATTAGGAATGAAATCTCGTAATCGAAAAGTGCTAGGATGAAAAGGTTGTTTAAATAACAACGTTGACTTTTTGACGTTCAGATAACAACGTTTTTTCTGCTTATATTATTCAAATATGAATAATAAAAACTTCTTGCGAGAAATATGACGAATCCTAATTATAGGTTAATAAAAAAAATTGAGAAAAAAATATCAACATTCATAAAAAAGGAACGAATCTGAAAAGTGGCTACTCCTGAAAAATTCTAAATATATCCTTTCCCATTTATATACAATTTTTATTTCAGAAATTTTCTATTTATAAATTGGTGAATAAAAATATTCAGAGTAGCTTTTTATCTAATTCAAACCACAGAAAAATAAAAAAGATACCTGCCAAACAATCGTTCAAATCATATGAAATTCTATGAATACACAAAATCCATATTTCATACGCTCTTTTGTACTTTGCCATAAATACTATTTTCAACTGGTCGAATATGTATATTTTAGAATTCATTTCGATAAAGATGCAAATGATCGTCAGAATCTTTCGAACTCTCTCACTGTGAATTAGTTTTCCATACTTTGAGGAAAAGAGTGGTTGGAAATAGAGTAAATGTGACTGTTCTATTGATTACCTTGCTTTTCAGTTCTGAAGTATATGACTGCCAAACATCAAGACGTTTTTCAAACAGATTATTAAGTGTCTAGAAATGTAAAGTTCCCAGAGATAAAAAAGTGTTTTTCTATCAATTTTTCAGAATATCGTGCAAGAATTGCAAATGGCAGCTTTTATGATATACCCATTGGCGGAATGTCCCTTGGCTGATACAGTTTATGTACTTTTTACAGATTTGGTATTCGCTTTTCTGAAGAGAGAAATATCTATTGGTGCGAAATTCGAATGAACTGAGAGGAAAAATTTCTTTTTTTCATATTTTGTATACAATTTGCAGTTTTTTCTTTTATGGAAAGTTTTTGAATCGGTGAAATTACTTTACTGAGCTTTCCGAAAACGTTCTATTGCAAATTCCTTTTAAGTAAGTAAGTAAATTAATGTAAAGCATATTTTATACTATTACTAAAAATTCCTATATATTCTTTAGATTGTAAAGACGTCTAAATGTAAGAAACAATACCAAAGATCCTTATATATTCCTTAGATTCCAATGAGTAGAAACAATAGACTATTAAAATTGTTATACATTATTTAAATTCTACAGACTTTACCACAGAGTTTTATATACTGTTTAGATTTAAAAATGTATGTTTATATATAGGAAATTTGCCAAAGAATCTTATATATTTTACATATTCCCAAGATTTCTATTGATATAATATTTGCTATTATTCAATTACAAAGTCTTTTGAATCTGAAGAAAATATATGTAAATTATATCTAAAGAAATATATTTATTAGATTTGAAAGTTTTTTTCATAAACGTTTTACGAAATATTCTTATTTCTCTTCAGATTTAGATTTTTAAATACAGAAATTTTAATTTTACGAAATATTCTTATATATTCCTTAGATTCCAGTAAATTTTTTTATTATAGACTCATTACTATATATCCTTAAAACTCTAAAGACTTACAACGTTTTGCTTTTAAAATTGATTTCTCCTAATATTAATCCAACACAATGAAGATATGATAAGTGTTATGATTAATGATATTTGAATAATATATGAAATATACAGAATTCCGAAGCTAATATAAATTTGAGAGTAATATGAAGAATCCCAAATATTGCTTCAATAATATTGAGAAAAAATATGAACAACATTCATAAAAAAAGGAACAAATCTGAAATGTGGCTACTCCTGAAAAATTCAAAATGTATTCATTCCCATTTGTATACATTTTTCTATTTCAAAAAATGCCTACTTATAAATTGGTGGGTAAAAATGTTCAGAGTAGTTTTTTATTGAATTCAAGCCAAAGATAAAGAAAACACATTTCTGCCAAACAATCGTTCAAATCACATGAAATTCTACGACTTCCCAAAATCCATATTTCATTCTTTCTTTTGTACTTTGCCGTGCATGCTATTTTCAACTGGTCGAGAATATATATATTTTAAAATTCATTTCGATAAAGATGCAAATGGTGTTTGGAGTTTTTCGAGGGTCTCTCCTACTATGAATTAGTTTTCCATACTTTGAGGAAAAGAGTAAATGTGGCTGTTCTATTGATTACCTTGCGTTTCAGTTCTGAAAAATATGACTGCCAAACATCAAGACGTTTTCCAAACAGATTATTAAGTGTCTAGAAATGTAAAGTTCATAGGGATAAAAAAGCGTTTATGTCTATTTTTCAGTAAATCGTGTAAGAGTTGCAAATGGCAACTTTTATGATATACCCAATGGCGGAATGTCCCTTGGCTGGTACAGTTTATGTGCTTTTTGCAGATTTGGTATTCGCTTTTCTGAAGAGAGGAATATCTATTGGGGCTTTTCATCCAAATGACCTGAGAGAAAAAGTTTATTTTTATCATATTTTGAATACAAATTGCACTTTTTTCTTTGATGAAAAATTTTGAATCGGTGAAATCACTTTACTGAGCTTTCCAAAATAGCTCTGTTACAAATTCCTTTTAAGTACGTAAATGAATGTGAAGCATACTTCATTCAATTACTAAACCTACTTGGATATTTTTTAGATTCAGAAGACGTTTAAATGCAGAAACTTTACCAAATATCCTTATTTGTTCCTTAGATCCGAATGAGTAAAAAAAATAGACTATTAAAATTACTATACATCCTTTAAATTCTACAGATTTTACCAAAGTGTTTTATATACTGTTTACATTTTAAAATGTTTATATGCAGTAACTTTGCCAAAGAATCTTATATATTTTACATTTACCAAAGATTTCTATTTGATAGAATTTTTGCTAATGATTCTTATACAAAGTCTTTTGAATCTACAGAAAATATATGTAAATTATATCTAAAGAAATATTTGTATTAGATTCTAAAGTTTTTTCATAAACGTTTTACAAATTATTCTTATTTCTCTTTAGAATCTAAATATTTTTAAATGCAGAAATTTTAATTTTACGAAGTATTCTGATATATTCCTGCGATTCCAGTGATTTGTTATTATAGACTCATCACTATATATCCTCAAAACTCTAAATATTACAACGTGGGATTTTTGAAGTGATTTTCTCCTTATATTACTCCAATATGAAGATATGATGACAAGTGTTATGATTAAAGATCATATTTGACTAATATAAGGAATATACAGAATACCGAAACTAATATAAATTTGAGAGAAACATGAAGAATCCCAAATATTACTTAAAAAATATTGACAAAAATTACAAGCAACATTCACAAAAAAAGGAGCAAAGCTGAATTGTGGTTACTCCTGAAAAATTCACAATGTATTCATTCCCATTTGATACAACTTTTTATTTCAAAAAGTTCCTATTTATAAATTCGTAGATAAAAATATTCAAAGTAGTTTTTTATTGAATTCAAACCACAGATAAATAAAACACACTCCTGCCAAACAATCGTTCAAATCATATGCAATTCTATGACTGCTCAAAAGTCCATATTTCATTCTTTCCTTTGTATTTTGCCGCATAATACTATTTTCGACTGGTCGAAAATATCTATTTTAGAATTCATTTCTATAAAGATGCAAATGGTCCTCGGAATTTTTCGAGGATCTCTCCTACTGTGAATTAGTTTTCCATACTTTGAGGAATAGAGTAAATATGGCTGTTATATTGATTACCTTGCATTTCAGTTCTGAAGGATATGATTGCCAAACATGAAGACGTTTTTCAAACAGATTATTAAGTGTCTAGAAATGTAAAGTTCCCAGGGATAAAAAACCGTTTCTCTGTCAGTTTTTCAGTAAATCGTGTAAGAGTTGCAAATGCAGCTTTTATGATATACCCATTGGCGGAATGTCCCTTGGCTGGTACAGTTTATGTGCTTTTTGCAGATTTGATATTCGCTTTTCTGAAGAGAGGAATATCTATTGGCGCTTTTATATTCGAATTACGTGAGAAGAAAAATTTCTTTTTTTATATTTTGAATACAAATTGCAGTTTTTTCTTTGATGGAAAGTTTTTGAATCGCTAAAATTACTTTACTTAACCTTCCAAAACGTTCTGTTTCAAATACCTTTTAAGTATGTAAATGAAGGCAAAGCATATTTTATTCAATTACTAAACAGTCTTGTATGCTCTTTAGATTCTAAAGACGTTTTAATGCAGAAACTTTACCAAATATGCTTATATATTCCTTTGATTCCAATGAATTTTATTCTCAGACTATTAAAATTACTATATACTCCTTAAATACTAAACCAAATTTTACCAAAGAGTTATATACCTTTTTTAGATTGTAAAAGTTTTATATACAGAAACTTTAACGAAGAATCTTATATATTTTTTAAGTTCCAAAGATTTTTATTGATGGAATCTTTACTAATGATTCGTGTACAGTCTTTCGCATCTACAGAAAAAACATCAAAAAAATATTATTAAAAATGTATATCTAAGGAAATATTTTTATATAATTCTTAGATTGTAAAGTTTTTTCATAGAAGTTTTACAAAATATTCTTATTACTCTTTAGATTCTAAAGACGTTTAAATGCAGAAACTTTACCAAATATCCTTATATATTCCTTATATTCCAATGAGTAAAAAAATAGAATGTTAAAATTATTATACATCCTTTACATTCTAAAGACTTTACCAGAGCGTTTTACATATTATTTAGTTTCTAAAATTTTTATATACACAAGCATTACCGAAGAATCATATATATATTTCAGATTCTGAAGATTTCTATAGATATAATTTTTTCTAATGATTCTTAAACAAAGTCTTTTTAAACTAAAGAAAATATATATAAATTATATCTAAAGAAATATATTTATTAGGTTCTGAAGTTTTTCATAAAAGTTTAGCAAAATACTTTTATTTCTCTTTAGATTATAAAGATTTTTAAATACAGAAATTTTTATTTCATAGAATGTTCTTATATATTCCTGAGAAGACTTACAACGTTGGTTTTTGAAGTGGGTTTCTCCTTATATTAGTCAAATATGATGAAGATAGGATAACAAGTGATTAATGATCATATTTTACTAATGAATATACAGAATTTTAATATACTAATCCTAATACTCTAATAAAATTTGTGAGAAATATGAAGAATCACAAAAAAAGCTTAAAAAATACTGACAAAAAATACGAGCAACATTCATAACAAAAAATGAACATATCTGATTTGTGGCTACTCCTAAAATTCAAAATTTATTCATTCCCATTTGTATACATTTTTCTATTTCAAAAAATGCCTACTTATAAATTGGTGGGTAAAAATGTTCAGAGTAGTTTTTTATTGAATTCAAGCCAAAGATAAAGAAAACACATTTCTGCCAAACAATCGTTCAAATCACATGAAATTCTACGACTTCCCAAAATCCATATTTCATTCTTTCTTTTGTACTTTGCCGTGCATGCTATTTTCAACTGGTCGAGAATATATATATTTTAAAATTCATTTCGATAAAGATGCAAATGGTGTTTGGAGTTTTTCGAGGGTCTCTCCTACTATGAATTAGTTTTCCATACTTTGAGGAAAAGAGTAAATGTGGCTGTTCTATTGATTACCTTGCGTTTCAGTTCTGAAAAATATGACTGCCAAACATCAAGACGTTTTCCAAACAGATTATTAAGTGTCTAGAAATGTAAATTTCATAGGGATAAAAAAGCGTTTATGTCTATTTTTCAGTAAATCGTGTAAGAGTTGCAAATGGCAACTTTTATGATATACCCAATGGCGGAATGTCCCTTGGCTGGTACAGTTTATGTGCTTTTTGCAGATTTGATATTCGCTTTTCTGAAGAGAGGAATATCTATTGGCGCTTTTATATTCGAATTACGTGAGAAGAAAAATTTCTTTTTTTATATTTTGAATACAAATTGCAGTTTTTTCTTTGATGGAAAGTTTTTGAATCGCTAAAATTACTTTACTTAACCTTCCAAAACGTTCTGTTGCAAATACCTTTTAAGTATGTAAATGAAGGCAAAGCATATTTTATTCAATTACTAAACAGTCTTGTATGCTCTTTAGATTCTAAAGACGTTTTAATGCAGAAACTTTACCAAATATGCTTATATATTCCTTAGATTCCAATGAATTTTATTCTCAGACTATTAAAATTACTATATACTCCTTAAATACTAAACCAAATTTTACCAAAGAGTTATATACCTTTTTTAGATTGTAAAAGTTTTATATACAGAAACTTTAACGAAGAATCTTATATATTTTTTAAGTTCCAAAGATTTTTATTGATGGAATCTTTACTAATGATTCGTGTACAGTCTTTCGCATCTACAGAAAAAACATCAAAAAAATATTATTAAAAATGTATATCTAAGGAAATATTTTTATATAATTCTTAGATTGTAAAGTTTTTTCATAGAAGTTTTACAAAATATTCTTATTACTCTTTAGATTCTAAAGACGTTTAAATGCAGAAACTTTACCAAATATCCTTATATATTCCTTATATTCCAATGAGTAAAAAAATAGAATGTTAAAATTATTATACATCCTTTACATTCTAAAGACTTTACCAGAGCGTTTTACATATTATTTAGTTTCTAAAATTTTTATATACACAAGCATTACCGAAGAATCATATATATATTTCAGATTCTGAAGATTTCTATAGATATAATTTTTTCTAATGATTCTTAAACAAAGTCTTTTTAAACTAAAGAAAATATATATAAATTATATCTAAAGAAATATATTTATTAGGTTCTGAAGTTTTTCATAAAAGTTTAGCAAAATACTTTTATTTCTCTTTAGATTATAAAGATTTTTAAATACAGAAATTTTTATTTCATAGAATGTTCTTATATATTCCTGAGAAGACTTACAACGTTGGTTTTTGAAGTGGGTTTCTCCTTATATTAGTCAAATATGATGAAGATAGGATAACAAGTGATTAATGATCATATTTTACTAATGAATATACAGAATTTTAATATACTAATCCTAATACTCTAATAAAATTTGTGAGAAATATGAAGAATCACAAAAAAAGCTTAAAAAATACTGACAAAAAATACGAGCAACATTCATAACAAAAAATGAACATATCTGATTTGTGGCTACTCCTAAAATTCAAAATTTATTCACTCCCATTTGTATACATTTTTCTATTTCAAAAAATGCCTACTTATAAATTGGTGGGTAAAAATGTTCAGAGTAGTTTTTTATTGAATTCAAACAACAGATAAAAAAAAAACATTCCTGCCAAACAATCGTTCAAATCATATGAAATTCTATGACTTCAAAATTCCATATTTCATTCTTTCTCTCGTACTTTGCCGTACATGCTATTTTCAACTGGTCTAATACATGTATTTGAGAATTCATTTCGATAAAGATGCAAATAGTCCACGGAATTTTTTTAAGGCCTGTCGTACTGAGAATTAGTTTTCCATACTTTGAGAAAGAAAGTAAATGTGGCTGTCCTATTGATTACCTTGCTTTTCAGTTCTGTAGGATATGACTGCCAAACATCTAGACGTTTTTCAAACAGATTATTTATTGTTTAGAAATGGGGATAAAAAAGCGTCTTTCTGTCAATTTTTCAGTAAATCGTGTAAGAATTGCAAATGGCAGCTTTTATGATATGCCCAATGGCGGAATGTCCCTTGGCTGGTACAGTTTATGTGCTTTTTACAGATTTGGTATTCGCTTTTCTGAAGAGAGGAATACCTATTGGTGCTTTTTATCCGAATGACCTGCGAGGAAAAAGTTTCTTTTTTTCATATTTTGGATACAAATTGCAGTTGTTTCTTTGATGGAAATTTTTGAATCACTAAAATCACTTTACTGTGCTGTCCAAAATCGTTCTGTTGCAAATTATTTTTACGTAAGTAAATGTATGTAAAGCATATTGTATTCAATTACTAAATCTACTTATATAGTCTTTAGATTTTAAAGACGTTTAAATGCGGAAACTTTACTAAATATCTTTACATGTTCCTAAGAGTCCGATGAGTTTTATTTATTGGTTATTAAAATTATTATGCATCCTTTAAATTCTAAAACCTTTACCGAAGAGTTTTATATACTGTTTAGATTTTAATATTTTTATATACAAATATCATATATTTCTTTACCAAAGAATCTTATATATTTTTCACATTCCAAAGATTTCTATTGATAGAATCTTTGATAATGATTCTTATACAATTTTGAATCTAAAGAAAATATATGTAAATTATGTCTGAAGAAATATATTTCTTCGAATCTAAAAGTTAATTTTCATAAAATTTTTACAAAATATTCTTATTTTAATATTATTAAAATATTATATTATCGATACAATTTTTGCTAATGATTCTTATACAAAGTCTTTTAAATCTAAAGAAAATATATGTAAATTATATAAAAAGAAATGTTTCTTAGATTCTAAAGTTTTTTCATAAAAATATTACAAAATATTTTTATTTCTCTTTAGAATCAAATATTTTTAAATGCAGAAATTCGAATTTCTACGAAATATTCTTATATATTCCTTAGATTCCAGTGATATTTTATTATAGATTGATTACTATATATCCTTAAAATTCTAAAGACTTACAACGTTGGGTTTTTGGAGTAGTTTTCTAATTATATTAGTCAAACATGGGGAAGATATAAGTGTTACGATTAAAGATGATATATGGAATACGACGACTCCCAAATATTGAATAAGAAAAAGTAATGAACAAAAATTATGAACAAAAAAATATTCATAAAAAAAAAAAAAAGAACAAATCTGAAATGTGGCCACTTCTGAAATTCAAAAGGTTTTCATTCCCATTTGTATACAATTTTTTTATTTCAAAAATTTCCTATGTATAAATTGGTGGATAAAAATATTCAGAGAGTAGTTTTTTATTGAATTCAAACCACAGATAAAAAAATATTCCTGCCAAACAATCGTTCAAATCATATGAAATTCTATGACTTCTACAGGATCCATATTTCATTCTTTCTTTTGTATTTTGGCATACATGCTATTTTCAACTTTTCGAAGAAATGTATTTTAGAATTCATTTCGATAAAGATGCAAATGATTCTCGGAATATTTCGAGGACCTTTCCTACTGTGAATTAGTTTCCATACTTTTAGGAAAAGAGTGGTAGGAAATAGAGTAAATGTGGCTGTTCTATTGATTACCTTGCGTTTCAGTTCTGAAGGATATGATTGCCAAACATCAAGACGTTTTTCAAACAGATTATTAAGTGTCCAGAAATGTAAAATTCACAGGAATAAAAAAAGGTCTTTTCTGTCAACTTTTCCGTAAATCGTATAAGAATTGCAAATGGCAGCTTTTTTGATATGCCCAATGGCGGAATGTCTCTTTGCTGGTACAGTTTATGTGCTTTTTGCAGATTTGGTATTCGCTCTTCAGAAGAAAGGAATATCTATTGGTACTTTTTGTCCTTATGACCTGAGAGGAAAAAGTTTTTATTCTTATTTTGAAAACAAATTGCAGTTTTTTCTTTGATGGCAAATTTTTGAATCGCTGAAATTACTTTTCTGGGCTTTTCAAAATCGTTCTGTTACAATTTCCTTTTAAGTAAGTAAACTAATGTAAATTATATTTTATTCAATTACTAAACTTTCTTGTATATTCTTACTCTAAAACGTTTAAATGCAGAAGCTTTACGAAAGATCCTTATATATTCCTTAGATTTCAATGAGTAAAATAAATAGACTGTTATTATACGTCCTTTAAATTCTAAGTAATTTACCAAAGCGTTTTATAGATTATTTAGGTTCTAAAATGCTTATATACGAAAACGTTTTCAAAGAATGATATACATTTTCAGATTCCAAAGATTTTTAATGATAGAATCTTTGCTAATGATTCTTAAAGCCATTCGAATCTAAAAATAAATATATCTAAAATTGAGCTAAAGAAATATTCTTATATATTTCTTAGATTACACAGTTTTTTATTCGTAGAAGTTTTACAAAATATTCTTATTTATCTTTTGATTTTAAATATTTTATATCCATAAAATTTGCCAAATATCTAATGTATTCTTTAGATTATAAAATAAATTTGTGTCAAGACTTTACGAAAATATTTATATATTTAATTTTTTTTTCACTAAAATGAGAATTCACTTTTGAGATGACTTTTAAGATAATTGCTTCACATTTGGAGTGGGGTTTAGAAAAATCTGAGAGACGCCCTATTTGTGACATTCAGAAATCCACAGATATAATTTATTTACCTAGAACCTCTGAAATTAGTGTTCAGTAAAGAACAAAAGCAAGGATTAACCTATTGTTATATATTAATAAATTCACGTTTGTTTAATTGAGTTTTCAATAACAATATATTATATATGAATGACAATAGATAATATATTTATAACAAACACTATATATTTTAAAATAAATTACTTGCTTCTCAAATTTGAAGACGTTGCATCAGAGAAAATTATTGAATAATTTTAATACTTATTTTAAGTATTTTAAAGTAATTTGACTTCATTTCTTTTCATCTATTAGCATTTTATTCCAAATAAAACTGGATTTAAATGCATAAATTTCAAGTTTTGTGAAAAAATCGAAGAAAAAGGAAAATGATATTTTCTCTCATCAAGGATATAACGGATTAAAACTTATATTCATATCAACAATCTAATCGCATCGAATCGAATAGAATCTTACATATTCATATGAAAAGATAATATTCGATGGTTCTTCTTTATTACTAAACAAAGTTGTAAAGACTTGTAAATGCTGTGACAGCTAAGAAAATCAAAAATTATCTAACTTAGTTATACTACTGTGTCTAAAAAATAAGACCAATTTTCAATTTAAAATTCCCGGGGCTTACGGAATTTCAATTTCTTTTTCATTTTTAAGTTTCTGGAACTGTCCTTGACATCTGTATGAAATTTGCTGTCAAAATATTTATTAGTGTTCGAGTTACGCTTGGCTATGTGAGACGCTAAAGCTGATTCCGGCGATTTTTGAAATGTCTGAATTAATTGAACAAAGAACTTGATTAAAATTTTGTTTGCGGAAAGGCATAGAATGTTGCAGAAGGCATTCGGTGCGCATTCTTATATCGGAAAGAAATGTTTGCAAGCTGTATAAACAGTTCAAAGAAGACTAAGAACGCGTTGAAGACGAAGAGCCCTCTGGTCGACCCTCAAACTCAACCGACTCAGCTCACGTCCAAAAATTCGAAATTTGATGCAAAAATTACAATTAGATAACTTGCTGATGATATTGGTATTTCAAAAGGGGCGGTCAATTCCATTTTGGGCTTTAAACGCGTCCAATCTCGATTGGTACCGAAAACACTGAATGCGCCAGCTCACACTGCATTGATTCTTCGTGACTTTTTCGCCAAAAATGAAACCTATATCGTCCACAATCACCATATTCACATCGTGCGACTTCTTACTATTCCTTAAATTCAAAAGATCCCTCCGGGGACACCGCTTTGAGTCCATTGAAGAGATTCAACGAGAAATCGGTGCGTGCTTTGAAGCCCGCCCCTGCCGATGACTTTTTAGCATGCATTGTGGTTTGGAAAAAAATGTGGCATAAGTGCATTGTGTCCGGAGGGGATTACTGTGATGGCGATGAAATAAATTAAAAAGAATAAAGAGTTTTTGAAAAAAATAAAAATTGGTCTTAATTTTTGGGCACAGTAGTATAACACTTTTTAAAATTTAATAGAAAATTAAATAATATAATCAAATAAAAAATAATATTTTATGTTATACTAACAAAAATCATATTTTAATAATTAGTTCGATTCCTGTAGCAACCGGTAATTAAAAGGAATAATTTAAAAGGAATAATCAAAGGAAATAAACAATGCTATTATTTATGAATAAACATGTTTGTTTACAAGCATATGTACAATTTAATATCAATAGGCTTATGCATGTTAATGCTTTAAGAACAAGCATATAAATATCAATGTAAGTTCAACATATTGTACATTTTACATGCCCCATTAACTAGCATTAAAATATTAACTATTAAAAATTAAAATGATTTTAATGTAAATGAAACCTTTCAAACATTCATTTTCTCACGACTTAATCTGCTAATTGAAAAGTCAGATCAGTATATTATCAACAGGCTTATAGATTTCACAGGCCCAATTAAAAATTATTAACAATTTAACTATTAAAAATTAAAATGATTTTATTATGCTAGAACCTTTCCAAAATTACCTTTCTTTTTGGGACTTTTTCGTTTGAGGATTCAAACAGGCTTATGCATTTTACAAGATTATCGACATTTTGAATGATCACCCTCCCTCCCTCCCTCGAATATATAGAAATGAGTACTGATTAAATTAAAAAATCTGTCTAATTTCATGAAGCTTTTTGTATACATTTAAATTAATATTTTCATTATTGTTTTATGTATTAATCAATGTATACAATAGACAATTTAATATAGAATTAGAATTGCATACGTACATAAATTTTCTTACCATAAATAGGTACTATATATTTCTAAAAATTAAAATGTACTAGTGGTACCGTAAAAGTACACTTTATATGGATATAGGACAAAAACTATGCAAAGGAAGACGTCTTTTTTACCCCTAGGATGCGATATAAAAAGCATCGAAAATGTGCCTAGCCTCTATTAGCTGACTTTTTTTCCATTTTTTTTGGAGTCAGATTTTATAGCTCGTCTCACGGGTCGAACAGTTTGCTGCTTTTCTTTCATCGTGCATTGTCAAAAATTGTAAAAAAATATTTCGCCATCTACTTATTTTTTCTTTTGATATTTTACATATCTGAAAGCAATAAGACGAGTTGGCCTGATTTATAGTGAGTTGCTTTACTCTAGTGAAGCAACTTGTTTCTGAAGAGTGTCAAATTCATAAATTGTTTAGTCTTTTGTTGGATTCTAGATACTTATCTCCATGTATCAAGCATATCATCAAAATTTATTATCTATTTCCTAGTATATGTGTCATGAATAAATATAATTTTACACTGATTTAGTGCAAGAGCGGCGTAAAAGGGGAGAAATGTAATTTTGAAAGATTTTAATAATCATAAAATAATTTAAATAGTTAGTAATCAGTATTTTAAATTTCATAACAGGAAAAGATAATTTACAATTTAATAAAAAAAAATATTCTTAATCAAATTAAAAGCCTTTTTTAAATAAATATTAAATTCATTGTTTCAAAAATGCTTTACGCCACGTATATCTGACTAACAACCCTAACAATTAATCGATTCGTTCATTTCTGCTTTTCAAACGGATGCTTACTTTTTTTGTGGTCGAACTATAGGAGGGAATTCAGGACGGTTTTAAACCTGCACTCGCGCTCCGCTGCGCCTTTTATGTATGTACATTGGAATATATACCTTGGTGAAAGCTGAATCTTCTAAATATTAATAGTTTAAATATCCAGTGATTTCAGTTAAAGTTTAAAGGATTTGAAAGTAGTCTTGAGTTTTATGTATTCCTTATTCATTCAAAACAATCAATTGTATTTGTTAAAACTTGATAAATTAAGTAGTATTAGGACGTATGTGGTTTAAAACCTGTAATACAATTATTATAATGTGTTTTACAGAATGTTGAAGTGAAATATATATATATAAAAAATTGATTAAAATATTGAAATATTTCAAAATTTGGACTTCAGGTATAATTGTTTTATAGTTTCAGCAGATTAAAGTAGTTTTTATATATATCTCATACATAAAAACATATCTTTTATACTTATCTCATACATTTTTTTTTTCGTTCTAATGCAGCTGGGAAACACTTAGACAGCTTGGTCTTGGATGCCTTAAGGCGAGCGCTGCACAGACGTACTCACTTTGCATGACCCAGGTGGCGCGTGTAACTTGAAGATAAGCCACGGACGCGGAGTAACAATGCCCCCGCATCGCTCTACGATCCTATTAGGACCGGGACCTACTTTTTTTGAAAGTGGATTCCGAACCACTACAAGCAACCATGGCACCGCCGGGACTCGAACCCGAAACCTGCGGTACCAAGCGCCAGAGCGCTAGCCACTCGGCCGTTCAGGCCCCTTTATTTCATACATAAATATCTCATTCTGTTTTCTGATATAGATAGGTGAGTGCCATTTTCCATTTACATATGTCAGGGAAAGGACATCGACGGGTGATAAGGGAAGAGCATTGATTTTCGAGATGATTTTTAGGGATAACTGCTCCTCATTTCTCTAGTCTGGGAGAACACCTGGAAAACGTCCCTCAGACAGCCTGACTATCGATTCTAAACGCTTTACCTACGTTATCACAATTGCCATTGAGTCTTTTTTTACTATGAAAGCAGTGAGTGAAACGGGAATCACCACCGGATTCGAACTGAAGATCTCCTGCACGATACCTCGACCTGATGATCAATTTGATAGCATACCACAGGCTTCTGGTTCGAATCCTGAAATTTTCATGGATGTTTGTTAGTGGTTCGGTATCCACGTTAGACTGTAGATCCCGGTCTAATTAGCTCAAAGCGTGCACAAACTGACAGTACAGAAACAAACCAAACCTGTATTATACTTGTACTCGTTATCACTGAACTACAGGTTTGGCATAAATATTGTGTTTATAAAAAAGGAAAATTTTGTTTTTAAGACGAGAAAAAAAAACCAATGTGATTATCTTTTCCAAAGGAGAATACAGCACTTTATTTTGTGCGCAGTGTTTTAGGGTAAATTGTTTTAGGTTTTCTTTCATGAAAACTCCCAATTTCTAGAAACCTTCTGCAAAACTGACACAACTTCATATTTATAATGCCGAGTCCATTAACAACTGTCTTACATGTGATTTGGCAATTGAAATAGTTTTATTACACTCTAACCTTATGTTCTCGTGACAAAGAGTGTTGAAAGGTATTCAACTCCATCGTCGTAAATAACACTCTGGTGCTTCAAAAAATTGTTAATGGGCGTTTAGGGACATGGCCCTGTTAGGACATATCCTTAGGGATACGACCCTGTCCCCCACCCCACCCCAATTTTAAACGACATGCAAAAGCGCTTGTCGTTAATAATAATGAGGAAAATTGCATAGAAAAAGAGGTTTAAAAGGCTTGAAATGGATACTTCGTAGTAATTCAATGACAAATAAAAGATTGCATGCGATTAGATATATACATGTTTCAAGCATTTGAACTGTCATTAGAAATTATTAATTAGACTGTTGTCAAAAATCAGAAAAAATTGTGATTATAAAGTTTCCAATCATTGGGACAATCAGGTTGACTGGTTTAAAATTTCTACAATTTTTTTCCATGCTGTTGCGGTGCTCGTCTTAAAACTATCTCGGCATTCGAGATCTTTCATCACCTCCTTAATATAAACTAATCTAGCGAGGAATAAATATTGAGCAGAATATCTGTTTCACAATTTTAAACAATTTTTTTAAGAATGTTTTCCCGTCATGTTTTTGTAGTTGTTGTATAATATCGGTGGGCATCGGGTTTTAATAACATAAGGTACAAACAGCCAGTTGATGGGTGTTAAGGGAAGGACACTGAAATTTAGATGGAAGAATGCATTAAAATTTAAATGGAAGCATGCAATGATACTGAAATTTTGATGGAAGACCCGCAATGCTACTGAAAATTAGATGGAAAATGCACAATGATATTGAAATTTAGACGGAAGCATGCAATGAAATTCAGATAGAAGCATGCAACGATGCTGACATTTAGATAAAGGCATGCAATGATGCTGACATTTAGATAGAATCATATAGAGATACTGAAATTTAGATGGAAGCGTGCATGATATTATAATTGAGATAGAAGCGTGCATGATATTGTAATTGAGATGGAAGCCTGCGGTACTTAAATTTAGATGGGGGTATATAGTGCTATTTAAATTCAGATGGCAGTATGCAGTGCTATTAAAATTTCGATAGCGAGTTGGTAAATTTTCTTTTTTGAGGGGAAAATCATAATTGCAATTGCACTAGTTTTCTATTCGTAGTATTCCTTTATTGTAAAATATAAGAAAAAATGGGATATAAATCTATTTATGGAAGTCTTTAAAGAGTAGAAAAATTATTGCCTAATGCAATTCAGTATTTTTAGTAACTAGCATACGCTAGCTATTTTTGAAAAAGTGTATTTTATTGCATATAATATCAACAAATAAAATAGATACATTTTCTAAGCTACTACGTTAGTTTATAATGTAAAATGATTAAACATAATTAAAAAGTTTTGAGTACTATTGCATAAATTAGAGAACTGATCTTTCCTTGTGTTCATACATTACAAGTAACAATCTAAATCATGTTTCTATGCATGTTGACAACTGGGTTGTATCAAATGCAAATACAAAAGGAACATCCATGTCTTATTTACCATTTCTGGGGTGAGGGACATTGTCTTATCGGATTACGAAGCGGAGTTGTTTTTCTGTTGGTGCTTGTCTCATTATGGATACGGGGTGCTCTGATACTCTCCTCCCATGAATCAAAACAATTCCTTTTCTCTTTGTCTCCTTGATCGTCGACGCGGTTGGAAGGATTTCGTTTTCCATAAAACAATACGCCATTATGGATTGCGATTGGTTTCATTAATGAATGAAGGCAGTTAATGAATCGATTACAATGAGTAGTTGGTTGTGCAGAAATTCGCCATTGTTTTATGTAATTAGCTTTATCCTTTTAAGTAAACAATCTATATCCTAATATAATTAAAACGTGTAAATAAAGCTAGCAGAACCAGGCATGCGTTAACCTGACAAAATAAAAAATGCAGTGTAGAAAATTTTATAACTAGAATATATCCTCGATGTTCCAATATATGTGCATACTAATTACGATGGATATCGTTTGAACGAAGATGAAATGCTACAGTAACATATGGTAGCAAGTAACAATAAAGTGGATAGCGCGAACCTATTTCCATACTCGAATACTTATTAATACTAATTTTCATAGCGATTGACTGAACGGTATAGAAGTGGATAGACTGCAGAACCTCTGGTGGCGACTGACAACAAAAATATTTTCCATATTTTGTCAAACACAGAAAAAAAATTTCAACAAAATCGGTCCAGCCGCTTAGGAGGAGTTCAGTGTCAAACGTACAGAAGAATTTTATATATAAAGATTATGCTTTCTCTAGTTTGATCGGTGTTCGTGAGAAAGAATAAATAGTAGATAATGTTACGAAATTTCTTGCATGTAAATAAATTGAATAAGTAATATTTTTTATAAGTATTAATTTTTAATTTTTCTTAAATTATTTTATTCACTGTGTAAAAATGTGCAAAATATATTGTATGCAATACAAAAGACCAGCACGCGACAGCGTATCCATAAAATATTTTTACAATTTCAAAAAGGATTTACAAAGGTAATTGAAAAGACGGATAAGTTAAAATTATTACAAAATAATACCTATATGCATATCTTTATTTTGTATGCTATTTATTTTTAATTTAATTTATTTTAATACGTTAACCATAAATTCCACAAAGCACATCAAAATGGGACTTGATTTCTTGCTACTGTAGCATACTACCTCATCAACGGTAGTAATGGCGTCCTCTGCTTTACGTGTCATATCCCATATCATTGTTTGATACACGATATCTTTAGCACATTGTAGAATAATATAACATTGGCATGGAGTGAAAAGTGTTTAACCTGAATTCCTGCATATTTCTGTAAATATTTAATAAAAATTAAAAAAAAAATTTAATTTTAAAAAGAAAAAAAAAAAAGTTAAATATTAAAAAAAAATGCTGTTTACAAGTATTATTAAAATTATTGACATATTTCGTAATGATACTCATGTCTACAAATGACGTAAATTTTCATCATCAGTTTTCAAAGTGTTAATATAACCTTGGATACCTCATACATGTGATATCACCCCCTAAACTTCTGTCTATGGAGTTATGTTAAAGAAGTCATATAAAATGGGCATCATTCTTTTAAAGCAGAGGGACGACTTGATGGCCAATTGGGCTAGTACTCTGGCTGCTGGCACCACATGCTTCAGGTTAGAATCCTGATGGCGGCATGGATGTTTGTTAAGGGTTCTGAATCAGTGTTAAACTTGAACGTCCTGATCTAATGAGTCCAAAGTGAGCGAAAAATAACCGAAGAGCGACCAAACAAACCAAATCTAAAGCAAAAGATACTGATGGTACTATCTCAATAGGTGAAGGTATGATACTACAAATATAGCAATAAATCTAGTACCATCTTCATGGTTTGGTTTGGTCAGAGGAAATCGTTATCAAAAACAAATAATTAAAAGTGGTTAACAATTTGGAGATAGTAGTAGAATAATGTAGATAAATGTTTATTCAGCTATTTTAGAATTGTAACAAATAATATAAAAAAAAAAATTTTAAAGTCAATTCTTACTTTTTTTTTCACTCTATTGCAAAAAGTCTTTTATAAATAATTTTCATTCTTTTTTTAAGTTTATCTGGCGCCATCTGTTGATAGATATATGCAACTTAAATCTAAAAAAAAAACTAAAATTTATTAATTAAATTTAATTGCTGAATTAATATTTTAAAAAATTGTATTAACATCCAGTGTCATCCACTACAAGTTCAAAAAAATGTATTTGAACTCGAGTGGATGAATAAAAAGTACTTTATTAACGATTGAAAATTTGAACAAGATATATATAGGGAGAGTGTGAAGTAATAGAAGGAATTGAAGAAAAAAAGAGGCTGTTATGAGGAAAATGGTATTATAGAATTAGTAAGGGTTAGTACAACAACTAAATTTTTTAATTGAAGTAATTCTTAATGTTTGCAATTTGCTGTATCTCTTAATATATATAAAGATTTACTGAATGTTTTGTTTCACCCTAACATCTTATTCTTACCTTGCTTTTGTTTTCGATAAAGTAATCGGCATCTTAATCTATATTTGTATTTAAAAATAAATAAATAAAAAAGAATCTCCAGAGAATGGATGGTTAAAAATATAACCACAGGCAAATCTAGATTCTCACGTCAATTGTTAGTAGATAAAAGCGATAAATACATCACTGTACTAAAGCAGAAGATCAATTCACATTTTCAGGGACAGAAATCTTTATTATAGAGCTGAGCAAACAGTAAGTGGTGTAGAAAATTCCAATGGTTATTAATAGTGTTCCTCTCTTTGTGTTCCTAGAGCTCCTGTCATCAAATATCTTGCCAAGTTTATCGTCAAGATCCCCATTTACCCATATTGATATTTTTGTAATGCACATATGACGCGTTTTTGACGAATGAAGAACGTTTCACAAAATAATTCAATAAAACTACAAATAATTACTATAACGATTAATTAATTAAAAATAAGCAATTATTTTTATTGGAAAAAAGAAATTAAGCTCTAGTATTGATATTTATTTTCAGCATAAACATAATTTATTAACATTTCAACACAATTTATTAACATTTCAACACAATGTATTAACATTTCAACACAATGTATTAACATTTCAACACAATGTATTAACATTTCAACACAATGTATTAACATTTCAACACAATGTATTAACATTTCAACACAATGTATTAACATTTCAACACAATGTATTAACATTTCAACACAATGTATTATGTTTATATTGAAATGTTAATAAATAAACATTTCAATACAATTTATTAACATTTCAACATAATTTATTAAAGAAATCTGTTGTATATATATAAAAAATATTAAATCAATAATTTACTTTAATTTAAACAAGAGTTCAAGAAATTTTGATGCATGAAATGTTGTAAAACAGAGATTCGAAATATATTCCAATGTTGAAGTATCTCAACAAATCGAAAACACCCCATAAAATCGTCATATCCTAGAGAGGTCCATATCTTGGATCCATATTCCATATCTTGGATATATTTTATCTATGTTTTTAGATATTTTAGATTTTATATCTTGGATAGATATATCCATATCCACCAAATATCTTGCCAATTATTTATCCCCAAAATCAACATTTACCCACATTGATATTTCTGTAATGCACATATGACACATAATTTTTTGAAGAAATTTCGCGTTAGTATTGATATTTATTTTTAACATAAACATAATTGATTTATTTTTAACATAAACATAATTGATTTATTTTTAACATAAACATAATTGATTTATTTTTAACATAAACATAATTGATTAACATTTCAACATAAACATAATTGATTAACACTTCAACATAGGCATAACATAATTAATGAACATTTCAACATAATTGATTAACATTACAACACAATTTATTAACATTTCAACATAAATTATTAACATTTCAACACAATTTATTAACATTTCAACACAATTTATTAACATTCCAACATAATTTATTAAAGAAACCTGATGTATGTTTAAAAAAAAAATTAAATCAATAATTTACTTTAATTTAGACAAGCGTGGAATAAATTTTGATGCATGAAATGTTTTAAAACAGGGTTTAAAAATATATTCCGTTGATGAAGTACCTCAACGAATCGAAAACACCCCATAAAATCGTCATATAGAATTCTGCAGTGTTTAACACCAACCGCTGAAAGCAGAAACAGCAGAACCCCCGAGGCAATTGTTGTGTTCCACCAGAAGAATCGGAAATGGAATTGAAATCGAACCTCGTAACCCAATCACTTAACGAGAATTTAATTTATTTTGGAATGATGCGTCGCCTGTGGGAACAATAGAACCCGGGAAACGTTCGATTCTCGCCGTGTTTGTAGAATGTCCTTGAAACAGGGAGAATGGAACGTGTTACATTCGAAATTAGATCTGGCAGATCAAGATCGGAACATTATCCGCCATTTTCCCATAAGGTAGAACGGTGTTCTGTTTGAATTGTTTTAGAACATTTTCTGTGGCACTTTTAAAGTTAGAATGAATTGAAGTTGTGAGTGATAAAGTATAGTAAGATAGTATGTTTTTTTTTTTTAAAGAGGTGGCAGAGTATTTCATTTTAATGTCCTGTGTATAGTTCTGTTCGAATTGTTTTAGAACATTTTCTGTGGTACTTTCAAAGTTAAGAATGAATTGATTTTGTAAGTGGTAAAGTATAGTAAGATTTTACGTTGATTCTTTTTTACAGGTTTTCAGGTTATTTTATTTTAATGTCCTATGTATAGTTCTGTTAGAATTGTTTTAAAACATTTTCTGTGGTACTTTTAGAATGAATTGATGTTATAAGTGATAAAGTATAGTAAGATGGTACTTTGATATTTTTAAAGAGATTGAAGAGTATTTCATTTTAATGCCTAGTGTATAGCTCTGTTCGAATTGTTTTAGAACATTTTCTGTGCTACTTTTAAAGTTAGAATGAATTGATGTTGTAAGTGATAAAGTATAATAAGATGATACATTATATTTTTTAAGAGGTTGCAGAGTATTTCATTTTAATGCTCAATGTAACTGGTTTTAATAATGTTTTTAATTATATAAAATTAAGTGTGCTTTATATAATTGACAAAGACTTGATATGGTTTTAAATGGAATGGTTTTAGTTTAAATTTTCATTTAAAAATTGGACTGAAAACTTAAAATCATTCATTCCTTTAACAAATTGAAAAAATTGAGTGATCCCTGAATTATTTTTAAAAAAATCTAAACATAAAAGTTTAAAAAATGTCTCCTAATATTTTGGTTGAACACCAATTTATATTTGCCATTTATACGAATATTAGTTTTATTTCAGCCATTAAAATTTCTTGAACTATTCAGAAGAAATTGAAAAATAGATTTCATTAAATGAAATCTAAGGTAGATTATGCTACAAGAGTTTTGCATAATTTTCATGATAATGGAAGGGCAGTCTATAGAAAATGAAAGGTAGATTTACATAAAAAAAGGAGAAATTTGCAATGGGAACTCTCGAGAATTTTCTGTTTTGCTTTTGGAGCGATAGTTGAAACACACGATGTCGCTGTATTTGAACTTCGGCTGTTCTGTTTGTTTAATGTGGTCATTTATGTATTTTTCTCCAACATAGGACGTCTACTATTTTTAGATAATAGTTTGTGTAGTTTAGAATACACGTATTTCTTCGTTATTATTTTTTTTCGATGATAAGAATACGAATGAACATGCGAAATTAAATAATTTATGTGGTTTTATTTATTTTTTAAAACAAATTTACTTAAGCATCTTAGGTGTTGATTTCAGATAAGAATGATATTTTTGGCAGAATTTCATAAGATTTACTTTGTAGTTCGTTAACCATTATCAACTACCAATCTTCAACTGTATAATTTGATCATCCCAATTATTCATCAAGAGAAAATCCCCTTTTGTACAGAAGCATTAGCGGAAGGACATAAAATATATCAAATAACTAGGTGAATGCTCATACTATTAAAATATTCGTGTGAAAGGGAACGATTCAACTCAATGACTCTCGGTTGTACCATTAAGCCACTTTGTTAAGCCACTTTGTACCATTAAGTGAACACTCAATAAATACATCTGCTTCGTGGTTCCAATTAATAAATCCTTTTTCAATCGATGTACCGTTACACTTTTAATTTCTTCCCACATAAATATTTTGGTTAAATTAGACCATTTAAATATTTCTAATTTTTAAAAATAAAGTGCTTTGCTCCAAATAGTGTTTGCTTGTATTACAGAATTCAGCAGCTGTCGTTTTAATAAGTTCTTTGTGAACACCATTGCTGTCTTTTTCTTTTAATTTTGAGCGATTTTTTTTTGTCTGCTACTGACAGACATAGATATCCGTGAAGCCTGCTGTCATGGCCGCAATATTATACGCTACTGCACTATTTTGTTTTAACACCTTTTTTTTAATTGTTACGATGATGTGTCTTTCTGAAATTGGGACATTTTGGCGTAAAAGAAGCTGTGCTTGGAGACAGTGGAACAGACGACCTGAAAATATGACTGTCTCGTTCACGGACATATTGTACATGATAGATGCCCTCATCACCAATGGATAACGAATCAGGAAGATGAAGCATTATACTATACATAATAACATATACATTATGTTTATGTTATTATCTATAGTGTTTAAATGGCACAATATATGGCATCCTAAACATAGCACTACACATAATTGGTATAATAGCCCTTTGATATAAGCATGATAACACTACACATGATAACATTCTAGACTTAACACGACACAGCAATAATAACACTATACATATTAACATATACATAATACTATACCGGATAACGATATAATAACATTATACATAAATTTATTATATTTATAACATTACATAGACAAAGTAATAGACAGACAGAATAATTCTATATTTTATATTTTTTTTCCAATGCAGCTGACAAACAGACATGGACGTCTTTGGATGCCTATAAGGGCTGCACCGATGTTACTCACTTTGCATTACCCAGGGGGCGCGTGTAACTTGATGGTAAGCCACGGACGCGGAGTAACAATGCCCTCGCAACGCTCTACGATCCTAGTAGGACCGGGACCAACGGCTTAAAGTGGATTCCGAACCACGACAACACCCATGAGCAAAGCCGGGATTTGAACCCGTTACCTGTGGTACCGAACGCCAGAGCGCTAGCCATTCGGCCGTCTGGCCTACAAATATATTATTTGCCAAATTAAATCTTATTATTAACAGGAGAGGGAAAAGGCAAAATGATAAAAAAAAAATTTATGTTGATTAGATGAGCAATTATGTAAAGTAATGTAATTATGTTTGCTCTAAATAATTTCGCAAAATTGAAACATGAGAAAAAAAATTTAAATTCGGATTTATGGAATATTTAATTGAACGAAAATATTAATGTTTAGAAAAACCCTTAATGTTTTTTTTAATACTGTCTATTAAGAAGTACCATGATTTATCAGATATTTAGTATTGCCACTATTATAGTAAAACTGCTAATTAAACAAAATACAGCAGTGTGTTTGTAAAAAATTATAATATGAAGAATCATTTATCACTTAGAAAATTATTAAAAACATGATCAAGCGAGATTTCTTTTAATTATAATTTTTTAGAAAACTAATGACAAATAAACTTATTTAAAGAAATCACAAAATGGCTATAAATTTGTGCATTTTCGATTAATGGTTATAGGGTCAATTGCAGTTAAACAAATATTAATAAAATCTGTAAAGCATTTCATTTTTTTAAGGTTCTGTAGAGATAAATTATCTTGTCAATGCCTGCCCATCGCTTTATTCCGATGATAGTAATGCATTCCGAAATAAAGTACAGCGGAATGCCATACTCAAGTAATAATACTTCGAGAGATAATAGATCAACGCAGACCGTTTGTTATTTGAAAAAACAGGGGAACTGGAAATTAATGATACGGATGTCATTGATAAAATATCGTCGAGGAAAAATTTCGAGAATGTAGATGAAGAAAAGAAATGAAATAGATTATTTTTAATATGTTCAACATTGACTTAAGATAAAATGATCATTTGGGAAATTTTCTATCAATATAAATAGTTTGTTCATAATTTTTAATTTACAGCATGTTTTTTTCCCCCATAAGTGGGACTGTTTGATAAAATATTTAGGAAACTTATTCTATAGGAATCTTTTTTCGAAATGGTTTTATTTGTTCTTTTCCGAATCAAATATAATGGATTAAAGGAGCAAAAAGTTAGCTTTCCGCGCAAAACATAATGAATAAACAAACAGCAACTGCATATTTGCAAAAAACATTCTTTTTTATGTGCCTGTTGTGTCTAATATTAAGCGTCTTGCAATGCGGAACATCCCATGAGTAATCTACTCATGGATGGAGGGAAAGGGGCAACTTCTGTTGTGATAGAGCACCCGTAGGTAAAAGTCTGACTTGGCTCCGTGACGTTTATAAAGGAGAGCAGTGTATTCTGGGAGGACTTTTAGGGGCAACCGCCCGCCTTTGCGATTAGTATGGGAGAAAACCCGAAAGATTCCCACCAGGTAGTCCACCTCAAGAGGCAAGATGATGAAAAACTCAAAAGCCGTCGATTTTCTTCGTTTTTGAAACAGTGTCTATAACAAAGCCGCAAGTAGATTAAACCTCCACCCAAATGCTCACCAGAGGCGAATGTTGCCATTGAACTACGAGTCAA